>JARGCV010000761.1:75000-440336 GCA_034064705.1 Bothrops alternatus | reverse complement strand
ACCCCCCCTACACACTCCCCCACCCCAAAGAGTGGGAAGTGCTCACCAAGAATCTGGGGTGTCAGGGGATGGGTCAAAATTTTGTCTAGCAGTGAGTACCGCCTCTTTTGTGCTGTGTTTTTTTTTCAACTTCCGGTCGCGGAGGAGTAAGGGGTATTGGAGACGATCGCTGCCTTGAGTTATTTTTAAAATAATAGGAAAGGATATAAATAAATAAGCAGAACAGCAGAAAAATAACAGCAGGAAAAAGCTCCTAACCGACAGCTTGGCGATGTTGGAAGCATAGCCCTCGGCTTTGTTCGGATTCCTGTTTGGTCTGTTTCCTGTAAGCAGCGGGTGGAAACTCATCAAGGAGAGAAGCAACCTGACTCTGGCGGAGAATTTAAAGCTGCAAGCTTTCCTCACTCCTGTGCAGATCTGAGGCTCCTTCGTGGCTTCGAGGTAAAGCCAGGGAAAACAAACTGCCCGCTGCAGCGCTTAGCAGCGAATCGGCTCTTTCCCTGGGTTTCCCCCCCATTTGTTTTAACTGCTTAGGAGCCTTGCTGCCGGCTGCCCTTTGCGGTGACTAGTGATCTGAAAGGGGGGGAGTGATCTAGCGGCAGAACCTTCGGATTGGGAGGATTTTTCCCTTTGTGAGATCGCTGGATTAAACTGAGCGATCCTTTTCCCCTGCGCTTCCCTGCTGGCTCCGGCCGCCATTTCGGAAGCTGCCTGCTTCCTCCTCCGATTTAAATTTTCCGCCACTGGAGCTGCAGCCGGGCAAGCATCACCCACTCTTCCTGTCCCCAGAGACTGCTACTTTTGCCATTTTTTTAAATTTTCTCCTCCTCCTCTTCCTACACAGTAGTAACAGAAAGAATTATACCTTAGGTATTCATAGTTTATACTGTAAAGAAGTTAAAAGTTACTGCAATTTGAAAGAGTGCTGGAGACTGGCTAATCAACTGATCAACAATCAAAGGAATCACAAAGAAAAACATCAAGCAGCTCCACACAATATGGAAGAGGGGAAGAGATCTATGATTTGCTGCAGTGTATGCTGTATGTTCATGAGCCTTCTGGAACAGAAATTAAACTTCACCTGCCACAAATGCAAGCTTGTGGCTCTCCTAGAAGAAAAGGTGAAAAGTCTTGAAGAGAGAGTGGCCACACTACAACAGATTAGGGAACACGAGAACTTCCTTGACAGAACTGAAGAAACTCATCAAAAAGACGGAATAGAAGAAAATCTTGCTGTACCTGTGGAAGCTGAGGGATGGAGACATGTGGAAAATTGGGCAACATTCTACACCCTTACAACTTAAGAACCGATTCCAACCACTTCGTCAGGAGAACAATACAGATGTATCTCAAGAATTGACTACACAATCCACAAAGAATGCTCCACTATGCCCCAGAAACCTCTTGAACGAAGAGAAAGAAATGGTACTGAAAAGAAGAACAGGAGAGTGGTGGTTGTGGGAGATTCCCTGTTGAGAGGAACAGAGACAGCTATCTGCAGACCCGAAAGAAACTCACGAGAGGTGTGCTGTCTCCAGGGGCACGAATCAAAGATGTGAATGATACCATAACAAAGCTCTTCAGGCCCACAGACTACAACCCATTCCTACTAATACATGTAGGCACAAATGACACTACAAGAAACAACTTGCAAAACCATCTGCCAGGACTTTGAAGACCTTGGACGGAAAGTGAAGGAACTCGGAGCACAAGTAGTTTTTTCGTCTATCCTTCCAGTGGATGGTCATGGAGAAAGAAGATGGGACAGGATTCTTAAGGTGAACAACTGGCTACGTCAGTGGTGCAAGCAGCAAAGATTTGGATTTTTGAACCATGGAGAAATCTACCTATCACCAATGTAGGGGAAGTCTCTCAGTTTATATTACCCAAAGTTCCTTCTATAACACAAATCTGTAACAAAAGAGGAGTCCTTTTTTCCCTCTGTCAAAGTTTCTACACCGTAAGAATAATTTTAAAGGTTCAATATGCCAGCTAGTACTGTTAATTCCTTAACTCTCCCGTACGTTCTTCTTCCGGTTTGCTTTTTGCCTTGTCACAGTCCGATCTGAAATCCGTCAAACTTCCACTTTTCTTCACACTTTCCAAGATTCTTCTTCCTTTTCCGCTGTTTTTTTCCAGACCAAATTTAACTATACTCTACTTTGATTTTATTTTTATCTTGCTGTCGAATTTTAAATCCAAATCAGTACAATTTAACCTTGAAAGCGTCTAGGGTCGATCTCCAATCTCCAATCTCCCGTCCGATGCTCTTCTTTCTCTCTTTCACGCGTTCTGCTCCGTTAAAAGTTTTGGCCGCTATGTTACTTTTGGAGCTTCCAATTTTATCAAAACAGGTATACAACGCGAAGGGCTTCACTCACCAAGTCATTCTGCCGTCTGCAATGTCTCTCTCTCAAATCTTTCACCATCCACTGTTTTCTTACTGTTTCTGTGTGACTGTTCTTCTTGCTTCCATTATCTGCGTGAGGTCGTCATGTCTTCGGCTTCAGCTTAAGTTGTTTCCGGCTCTTTCCCAGGGGTTGCCTCACCTCCACAGATGCACCAGAAAGTCCTTTTTGAATTGCTAATTCCACCAGGTAGCAATCGCTCTTAAGCAACTGAAAAAATAGCCAAAAGGCAGAGATCAGTCCTGGAGCTCCCCAGAGACAGCTCTGCAATGACGTGACGTCGAACCGGAAGCCTCCACAAACCTTATTTCTCAAAGATTGAAGGAAATTCACTTGGTGAATTGAAATTTGCCATTTGCAGGTTTTTAGTATCCATAAAATCATTAATCAATTTCTAGGAGTGATTAACAAAGGAAATATGCAAATCCTATTTCCATAAATGTGTCAATTACAGTTTGGGCATAGAAGCCAAGGCAATTCCTTGATTCCTGCTGTTTTATGATCTCCTTGTGGGGAACTTCTTTCTGGAGCATGTGTGGGGAATCCCAAGGCCTCTCCTTATCCAGAGAGGAATTCTAAGAAGCTGATCCATAAATTTGCGATGGAAATTTATTGTGGCTTTTTATCTCTATTATATTGAAATTATATTGTTCTATATTGTAAGCAAACATTATTTAAGTTATGTTCATATTTGGTATTTTATTGTACCAAGAAATCATTCCCAGCCAGAACAAACGTGTGACAACATATGAAACAGGTTTGAATAAATTCGAATGTGTGAGTTTTCTGAATAATGAGCCTTAATGTGGCACCACATTGTAGAGAATAATGGGGGTTGATCTTGACAGAAATATGTAAGAATCATTATCAAGCCAAAGAGGGCTGAAATGTTCTTTAAATTCTGGGAAGCGAGATAATATTCAGAATCAGCTGAAGCAAACAAGTGCCTCATCCACTGGGGTATAAGAAGGAAGGGAGAATATATAATATGATCGGCAAGCTTGTTATTGTTATCATCATCATCATCATCATCATCATCATCATCATTATTATTAGTTGTTGTTGTTAGTTGCAAAGTCATGTCCGACCCATCACGACCCCATGGACAACGTTCCTCCAGGCCTTCCTGTCCTCTACCATCTTCTGGAGCCCATTTAAGCTCACGCCTCCTGCTTTAGTGACTCCATCCAGCCACCTCATTCTCCCCTCGTCCCCTTCTTCTATTGTCCTCCATCTTTCCCAACATGAGTTTGAGTTTCAACTTCAGGATCTGGCCTTCTAAAGAGCAATCAGGGTTATTATAGCCTATCCTTATTCCTGTGGAATTCTGGAAGTTAGAGTCTACAACTCTTAAAATGGCCAAGGTTGAGAAACACTTTCCTATCTCAATAAAGTATAGCTCCAGTCTTCCTGTGGAGTTGATTTGCTGATAATGATCTACTCAGAGGAGCTGAGTAGAAACTGGAATGAGTCTTGTTCAAAGAACAGATCAGTTTACCCCTAAATGTAACATGGGCAAAATGAGTCAAAATATACTCAGTGGGTTAATGAGGGGTCATCAGTTGTTTAAGCCTTTAGGTTTTGTGATTGGACTGAATAATAAGAGAATAAAAGACTTGGAAGGGACCTGGGAGGTCTTTATACCATTCCGGACAAATGACTGCCCAAACTCTTCTTAACACCTCCAGTGATGAAGCACCCAGAACCTCTCAGCCAAGCCATTCCACTGATTAATTGTTCTGTCAGGAAGTTTCTCCTTAGTTCTAGGTTGGTCCTCTCCTTGATTAGTTTCCATCTGTTGCTTTTTGTTCTGCCTTCAGGTGCTTGGGAGAATAGGTCGACCCCATGCCCTTTCTAGAGGTGCTGAACTATAATTCCCAGAATCCTCATTCAGAGTGTTCAAGGCCATCTGGCCACAAACGTAAAGCAAAACAAAAAGGAAGGCAATTTTAGAATTGAACAATTTATTTAGAGAGTATCCTCTGCTTTTTTTCTGTCAGTTTATTGGACTTTGTTCAACGTTGCCCCTGTGAAATAATGTAGGCTGGTGAAACATTCTGGGGAAAGCAAATCTCATAAGGAATAGAGGTGATGGGACTTTGGGGGTATTGTTGTCAAATGCTATGCTTTTTCTCCTTAAAAGAAAAAAAAAGGAAGAATTTGGACTTTGGGACTAATATAACTTTTCTTCACTTTCCTTCTCCTTCCTTGGCTGAACAAAGAGAGGGACAGGAAGATGTTAAGTGAGCATCAGAATCTGCATTTCTATAAGCAGAAAGGCACAAATACAAAGCCCCTTTCTTATAACAACCATGGGTGATCACAACACTTGGCAAAGACTGTAATGTGTCAGGATAAACCCTTTTTGGATTCAACCTTTGAGTTCAGATTTGGAAAATGGTTTTGTGCTAACTGGGTGACTTCTCTATGCTCTCTAGTATGGCTGGACTACAGCTCGAAGTCCTGGACAACCGAACACAGGGGTTGTGTGACGATCTGATATATCTTTGGGGAGTTCTTTTTTGACAAAAGCAACTGGGACTTTCGCCAAATGTTCATGAGACTCGTGTGAGGCCCTTGTATCATTGTGTGGATGGACGAAGTTGAGAGCAGTATTGTTGTGTTCTGCGGAAATACTGTTTTTTTCAACGTGCTGCTGAATCAAATGGGAGTGAGCGTGTCCCTTCTGGAAAAAAAAACACACAAAACATGCAAGCACTGATGAGTCCTCTTCGGCTATTGAACCTGAAGCTTATCCTGCTTTGAACTTTCCAACGCATTAAAATCCAGCTTGACAAAAGTGAATCAAGAAAACCAACTGCTGTTAATATTTTCAATATAGATAGTCCTCGACTTACAATCATTCATTTAGTGACCCGTTGAAATTGCAACAGCCCCGAAAAAAGCAACCTATGACCGTTTTTCACTCTTATGACGCTTGTAGCATCCCCATGGTCACATGATCAAAATTCAAATGCTTTTCAGTCAGAATCTATTTATGACGGTTGCCGTGTCCCAGGGTCTTGTGATCCCCTTTTGCAGCCTTCTGACAAGCAAAGTCAATGGGGAAGCCGGATTCACTTAACAACCGTGTTACTAATTTAACTACGGCAATGATTCACTTAACAACTGTGGGAAGAAAGTCTTTAAAATGGGGCAAAATTCACTTAACAACAGTCTCGCTTAGCAATAAAAAATGGGGTTGTGGTCTTAAATTGAGGACTTGCTGTAATTTGGCAGTTGGTGAGTGTTGGAATAGAAATCAAATGAATAAAATTGAAAAACAGCAATTAGTCTTTCAGTTAACAGAACACAGAATAACAGAGATGGAAGGGACTTTGGCAGTCGTCTTCTTTACGCTATTGTAAGGCATATCACCAAGGCATAATATGTTATAACCACAGTTTGTTGCATAAATAGCCTGGCAATTAAGGGGCCAGAGTTGGACTGGGGCGATCTAGATTCAAACCTTTCCTGGCTAGATAAATTTCTGGGTAGCTCTGAGCCAGTTATTCTACAATCCAAACTGGTGAGGGTAAAATAATAATCTCAGAGAAAAGGAAGTATATAAATAAAATAATCTAGTGTTAACAAATCTATCACAAAATACCAGGACAAGGGGGCACTCCCTAAAGCTCATAGCTAAGAAAGTGAGGACAAATAAAGGGAACTATTTCTTCACCCAGAGGGTCGTTGATTTATGGAATTCACTTCCTGAAGGGGTCGTGACAGCTGTCAGCCTTGACAGCTTCAAGGCAGGGCTAGATAGATTCATGGATGCAAAGTGTATCGGTGGTTATTAAAACGGATGTCCATGTGCCGCCTCTATGTTGGTTGAGGCAGGCAGGATTCCCTTGGGTACCATTTGTTGGGGGTCCAGGGAAAGGGAGGGTTTTGCCTTCTCTTTCTGCTCAAGATCCCCATGTACAATTGGTGGGCCACTGTGTGACACAGAATGCTGGACTCGATGGGCTTTGGCCTGATTCAGCATGGCTCTTCTTATGTTCTTATGTTCATTATGCTAAGCCAGGATCAAACAGACTTTATTATATATCAAAGCATCTACTCATATGAGGGATGCAGGGAATCGATAGCTGGAACAGGGGGTTAATTTTGAGCTGCTTGGATGGACAGAATGGATAAAGGAAACCAAGAGATAGGTGGACTTGAACTCCCAGAATTCCCCAGACAGCCTGTTGATGAGGTTGACAAACACTGCTGTGGAGAACGGGGAAAGAGGATGAACAAAATTGCATTTAACGTACATACCTTGACATGAAGGATGACACAGTCCGACTCAAACTGTTCATCTTTAGGTTTTTCCAGGCTAGCATGCGACCTGAAAAGTTGCTCTGCAGAATCCAATATGCTGGAGAAAAGGAGGGAGAGAAAGAAGAACTAAGAACCCAAATAAATCTTCCACATACAGTATCAGAAATCTGAGATGGTCAAAGGAGTGCTATGCAGGGGAGAAGATAAAGCTACTACTGAATGAAAGAATCCGGTCAGGTTACAACCCAATTTCTTAAAGTAAATGGGTATCATATTCTTCTTCAAATGTTGGCAGGAAGTTTTGGGGAGGCATTATTTCTGGACGAATTGTGAAGAAATTAAGGTTGTGCAGAGGTTAAAGTGTAAGATTTGGGTTGTTGAGAGCCAGATTCAAGTCTCAATTTCTCTCTGTGGAATATTTGTCCTTGCACACTTACTTGGAATGTGGTCGGGGTTTGCTAGGATAGATAAGAGAGAGGGAAAAATGGGAACTGCCCAGATAGGATTGGAGTTGACCCTCACACTTACGTCTTCTCCTGCTGTATTAGGATGGCATTGATGATGGTCATCATGGGCTTCCTGAGCAGTGCAGTTAACCTCCACAATAGCAAACTCCACATAGTAAGCTTCAGGCTCATACTGAAATCAAAGCAAGAGATGTTTTAGCTGGGTTGTGGGTAGAAATGACAAAATTGAAGAGCTGGGAGAAGGAATTTTAGTCCTGTCTGCTGCATATCCCACGGTCACCTGTGGTCACCTGTTTCTACTGAAATTTCCCACCTTCCTTTGGCAGAGGGAGAGGTAATTTGTGAGCCCCAGAGCCCCTAAGAAATAAGGAGTTCCTAGCTTTTTATATGAATATTTCACTGCTTCTGTTTTACTTGGTGGCTATTTCTGTGTTTCACTTGGCTGGGTATTGGCCGTAATTATATTTTATAAATAAAACGTCAGTGAATCCGTGTTCCCTACAGTCAGAGGCTTGGAACATAAATTTTAAAAAATCAGCTACAGCCCCTGGTTCTTGAAAAGTTGCCTCTCCCTTTTTCTCTTAGCAGCTGGTTCTTTGCGGGATCTTGGTGCTCGCTGAGCTTGGTTGCTTTCCTGCAGACATTTCACTACCCAAACTAGGTAGCATCATCCGTTCTAGTCAATCATCGGTCTAGCACTGATGATGTTACCTAGTTTGGTTGCTAAAATGTCTGCAAGAAATGACGAAGCTCAGAGAGCACAAAGGACCCTTCATTTCAATCCCGAGCAACAAATATTCTCCTTTGTGGGTATCTGGTTCTTTTCCGAGACGTTTTGCAGAGCATAATTCCTCCTGTCTCCTCCTCCTTTCTCTTAGTTATATGAAGTATCAAAACGTTAAACTGGAAGAGATCAACAGAATTCCTTTTTAACATCTGCACACTTACCTTGTGCTGCCCTCTTGAAATCTCAAGAACTTCGTAAACGTGGTCAGAAAGTTTTTCATTGTGTTTATTAAGCACATATTCAGCAGAGTCTACCACCTGAGGGTGATTCGAAGGCAACAGAATTGAACATTTAGGACAATTTCTCCGCACGTCTTCCACAGAATCTGAAAAGAAAAAGAAATGTCAGGAAGGGCGTTTAAAGCAGATGGCAGTCTTAGCTGAGAACTGCTGCAAAAGAGCAGGAGACCCTACACCATTTCAGACAAACGGCCGTCCCATCTCTTCTTAAGAGCTTCCAGTGTTGGAGCACCCACAACCTCTTCTTCTTTTTTTATATAAGTATTTTATTAATTTTATAATTATAAATATAAACAAAAAATCAAGTTAAATACAACTCAACTTAAAACACTCTTTTTCAACTTTTTCCAACACAAACCAAAACATAAAAACTTACATAGAATAGTCAAAATAACTCTGGGTATTGCTCGGAAGCACCCCCTCCACCACGTCCCCCTCTTCCTTCCTCCCTACCTCCTACATCCATCCCCCCACCATCTCTCCCTCCCTCACTCTCCAACTTCCTCCTACAACCTTCCTACTTCCCTCCAATCCTTCACTCCTCAATCTCCACCCCCTCCAGATGTGGTTCCGAGGTACTGCCCGAGCAATCCCACTTATATCTATAAATATATCATTCTTATGTATTGCCAATATTGCAGTTGAGTACGTTATTACACTCCCCCAACCCACCCACCCTCCGACTTCCCAAAGTGAATACAGGGTAAAACACAAGAAAACCCACTAGACTAAACAAAATTATTATATAAATCCTAATGAAAAATTTCTATATTCTTCAGTCCAACATATAAAAATTTAACTATATGCTAAATACAATTTCTTAGATTGATATTTCCCTTGTATATACTCTATCCATTTTTTCCAGTCCAACAAATATTTTTCATTTGAATGATCCTTCAAATATGCGGATATTTTAGCCATTTCTGCCAAATTTATAACTTTCAAAGTCCATTCTTCAATAGATGGTAATTCTGAGTTCTTCCAATATTGTCCCACCAACAGTCTTGCTGCTGTAATCAAGTTCAAAATTAAGTTTGTCTCTATGGTGGTGCAGTCTTTTATAATACCTAGCAAAAACAACTGTGGTGAAAATTCAATACGCTTTTTCAAAATGTTTTGAAGTATCCACCATATTTTTATCCAAAAGGCCTTGATTTTTCTACAAGTCCACCATACATGAAAATAAGTAGCATCCATACATTCACATCTCCAGCACTTAGGTTGTAAATTAGGATACATATATGATAAATTTTTTTGGATCCAAATGCCATCTATAAAACATTTTATAAAAATTTCTCTTAAGTGTTGCGCTTGTGTAAATCTTACGGTATATTTTTCACCCAGATCCTCTCCCAAGTTTCCATCATGATTGGTTGTCCAAAGTTTTGTCCCCACTTTATCATACAGTCCTTAACTAATTCAGTTTCAGAATCAATTTCTATCAATACGTTATACAATCTTTTAATATGCATAGACCTTTGGTCTCTAACTTGTTTAATTAAATTTTCATCTATTTGAGATAAACCCGTCTTCAAATCTTTTTTCCATCTAGTCTGCAATTGTAAATATGGAAACCAAGTGTGGACTATTCCTTCCTCCCTTAACATGTTCAAGGACTTCAATAATAACAAATTCCCTTAATCGATAGATATATATTTGTACATGTAAACCAGGGGGAAATTCAAGTTAACTGCTATCCAACTTAATACAATCGATTTAAATTTGTAAATAGACTAAGAATGTACTTGTTGAAGGGATGGGTATATTGACATGAAAATTATTAATTTTAATAAGATGACTTGTTTGTTTGATGTCCAATGGACTGATCTGAAAAGAAGTGAAATTTAAAATTTGTAAAATGTAGTTGGCTTATAGTTAAACTTGGACATACGGAGTGAAGGTCTACAAATTTAAAATGATTGTATTAAGTTGAATGGCTTTAACTTGAACTTTTTCTTTGTTTACATGTACAAACAGATATCTAATAATAAAAAAATTATTATAAAAAATAATAATAACAAATTCCCTTCTTTAATTAGGAGTTTCTCATAGGGCACCACATCTTGAACTTCTACTCTATTTATATTCTCTATTGCGTGTCTGGGGACCGTCCAAACAGGAATCTTTTCATTTAATATATACTGATACTTTTTCCAAACACGCAGCAGAGCGCTTCTCAGTAGGTGCTCTTTGAAACTCCTATCCACCTTTTTATCATAAACTAAGTATGCATGCCAACCATATAATAAACCATACCCTTCAATATTCAATATTCTATCATTAGTTAAATTAACCCAGTCGCTTATCGCTACTAAAACAGCAGCATGGTAATATAATTTAAAATTGGGCATTTTCAAACCACCTCTTTCCCTTGTATCCTGAATAATTTTTAATTTGACCCTGGGTTTCTTGCCATTCCAAATAAATCTATTAATACCCTTCTGCCACTCCTCCAAATTCTCATCCTTTTTGAGTATAGGTAACATTTGAAAAAGAAATAAAAATGTTGGCAATACATTCATTTTAACTGCCGCTATCCTACCCAACATAGATAATTGTAATTTTTTCCATTTCTCCAATTCTATTTGTATCTTATTCCACAAAACTTCATAATTATTTTTATATAACTTCCCATTAGAGGCTTCAATGTCAATTCCTAAATATTTAACTTTCTTAACTATTTCACAACCCGTTATTCTTTCCAATTCCTGTTTTGAATTAATATCTAAATTTTTAACTAACATCTTTGTCTTAGATATATTTAATTTAAAGCCTGATACCCTACCATAATTTTTAATTATCTCCATCAATCTCTTAGCTGACTGAGTTGGTTGTGTCAATGTCACAAGCAAATCATCAGCAAAAGCACATAATCTATAGTCTTGTTGTCTAATCTGTATACTTTTTCAATCATCTGCTGCTCTTATCCTATTCAATAAAACCTCTAGAGTTAAAACAAACAACAAAGGGGATAATGGACATCCCTGTCTAGTACCTTTCTCTATATTAAATGAATCTGTTAAATCCCCATTCACAATAATCTGACCTGTTTATTTCTGGTAAATTGCCAATATAGAATTAATAAACTGATCCCCCATTCCCATCCTAACAATTAATTTTTTCAAAAACAACCAATTCAGTCTATCAAAGGCTTTTTCCGCATCCAAAAACATAAGAACTGTGGGCACCTGGATATGCTTTTCCAAGTATTCTATTATATTAATAAGTTGTCTAACATTAGTTTTCATATATCTCCCTTGTAAAAAACCAGTTTGGTCTGAATGAATTATTTGTTGTAAAACTGTCATTAGTCTATTAGCCATAATTTTATGCAAAAATCTTATAATCCGTATTCAACAATGAAATAGGTCTAAAATTCTCTGGTTGAACATTATCTCTTCCCTCTTTGGGAATTAAAGAAACATAGGCTGTTTTCCATGAAGGTGGAAGCTGACCACCCTCTTGTATATTAACAAATAGCTCTCTAAGAGGTTCCACCATTTCCATTTGAAGATGCTTATAATAAATTGCCGTTAACCCATCAGTCCCAGGAGATTTTCCCATTTTCAATTGTTTAATCACTGAAATTATTTCTTCTGATGTAATCAATGCATTTAATCTATCTCTTTGTTCATTGGTAATTATCAATACATTTTCATTTTGCAAGAAAGTATCTATCTCATTCTCTTGTGTCTTCTCTTCAGCATACAACTTGGAATAAAATTCTAAAAAAGCTTTCTTAATAGTTTCTTGTTGAAACACTTCCTTCCCTTTATATTCTATTTTTTCAATTATGTGGAATTTTTGTTTTTTCCTTAATGCATAAGCCAACCATCTGCCAGGCTTATTAGAATTAAAAAATGTATTATGTTTTGCATATTGTATATTCCTAGCAACTTGGTCTGCCATCAACAAGTCAAATTGTTTCCGTAAAATCTTAATCCCCTCTTTACTGTTTTTATCATCTGGTCTCTTTATTAATAATTGCTCTTTCTTTCTTATTTCCTCTTCTAACTCCTTCCTTTTTTCCTCTTATTTACGTCTATACCTTTTATTCATATCAATTAAAATCCCACGCATATACTCTTTACTGACATCCCATACCATTTCTATAGTTGTATCCTTATGCAAGTTTAGCATAAAAAATTCCTTCATAACAATTTTACATTCATTCACGTTTGTATCATATTTAAACAAATTTTCATTAAGTCTCCAAGATCTTTTGGGTCTCTGTCCATGCATTAATTCCATCCAGACCAGATTATGATCTGATAAAACTTTGGGTAGGATTTTCACCTTCTTTAAACTAAAAAGAAAATCACTTGAAGTTAATATAAAATCAATTCTAGAAAATGACTGATGTCTATCAGAGAAAAAAGTAAATTCTTGCTCTTTACCATGTCTTTCTCTCCATATATCTATCAAATCAAAATCATCCTTTATATATAAAAAAGAATTAGGCAACTTAGAACGTGTTTGGGGAATTGGTAATATCTTCTTTTTATCTAAACCAATATCTATAACACCATTCCAATCTCCCATTAAAATACAAGACCTATAATCAAATTGTATTAACTTTTTATGTATTAACTTGTAAAATTTTCCTTGTTGTTGATTTGGTGCATATATACCCATCAAAAGAACTTTCTTCCCATCTTTTAAGATTTCAATTGCTAAGTATCTACCTTGTATGTCTGATTCTATCAATTTAGCTCTTATGTGATTTTTAACATAGATAACAATTCCATTCTTCTTCTCAGCGGCCGCTGCAACAAAATGTGTACCTAATTTGTTATTTATCAAATATTTCTGATCAGTAATTCTAATATATGTTTCTTGTAAACAAATTACGTCATTTTTACATTGCGTCAAATAATGAAATATCTTCTTCCTTTTCTGCGGAGAATTTAAACCATTAACATTCCATGTCAAATATTTATTTGACATGACCAACTTGAGAAAGCCTCTGCAAGACCAAATCAACTTTTTCATCCATTTTCTTCTTTGGTCTAGCTCCCATGGCTTCCAGACTAGTAGATATGGCTTGAGTTGTACGTTGTTGCTCCTTTTCTTGTTGTTCCATGCATTTAGTGGTTGCTCTTGTTTGCCTTTGATATTTAAGCTTCTCTACTTCCAAAGGCTGAAAAATATCAATGCTCTGTGGGGGCAGCTGTGTTAGAACTCCTTTATCGACTCCTGTTGCTGCAAGGGGTTGTGACTCTGCGGACTGTACTTGTTGTTTTAACTCCATATCTCTTTCTTTTGGTAAATCTGCACTTTTTGGTGTTGGAGATGGGGGTTTACCAGCCTTCATCACGTTCTCAAAAAAATCTTTTGCTTTCCCAACAAAATTCAGGCGATATCTATTACCCACAACTTCTGATTCATTATCCTAACGGTCAGGAAATTTCAGGCAGCAGGTTAAAAAAAAGTTGGACAGCAGGTTAAAGTTACGGCTTTTGCAATGGGAGAGCATAAGTACACGAAGTCCTTGACTTATGACCACAATTGTGCCCAAAATTTCTGTTGCTAAACAAAACATTTATTAAGTGAGTATCCCCATTTTACGACCTTTCTTCCCACAGTTGTTAAGTGAATCACTACCGTTCTTAAATTAATCTCACTGTTGTTAAGTGAAACACTGAAAAAAGGGGACTTAATGACTGTTTTTCACACTTATGGCCATTGCAATCTCCCCATGGTTACGTGACAAAACTTCAGACACTTGACAACTGCCTCATATATAGGATGACTGCAGTGTCCTTGGATCAGGTGATCAGTTTTTGCGACCTTCTGACAAGCAGAATCCATGGGGAAGCCAGATTCATGCAGCAACCATGTTAGTAGCTTAACAACTGCAGTGATTCACTAAACAACTGTCAAGAAAGATTGTAAAACGGGACAAAATTTACTTAGCAACTGTCCTGCTTAGCAACAGATTGTTTGGGCTCAATTCTAGGGGTTAGGTTGAGGATTGTAGCTACCGGTATGTCTTGGTAAGCTCCAGTCCATTCCCTAGCATCTAATTGATTTGAACTGTCAAGTTTGAGTCAAATCCATCATTTCAAAGGATTGAAAACAGCATTTTAATTTGTATTGCTAATCCTATTGAGAAAAAAGTGTTTTGTAGATGCAAAATAAACGGTTTGGAAGCATCCAATTCAGTAATCCACTCCATCTCATTAGATTGACTTGAATTGCCTTACAACTGAATTAAAGCAATGCATGCTTCGGATGAAACATCTCAGGATGCTGCTAAGATGCTGCTGAACTTTGAAGAAAGGCTGTGTGTGTAACTCACTGTCATAAAAAGTTAATAAAAAGGGATAGTAAAAGAGAATAAGCCAATGGTTAGCTCCGTGACACCTTAGTTTTTTGAACCCAGCCAAACTAAGATCCAAGAGGCACGATGATGATTTACCTGGAGTAGAGTGGCATTTTGCAAAAACATCTTCTTTGAAAGTAGCAACATTAAACATTATCTTGACATCACAGTCCATTTCAACAGCCTGGAAATACAAAAGCACCAAATTAAACATGTTAAACTTTAACTTAACATAATTTAGCTAACCATTTCAGGTTGGTGTTTTAAAACTATTGCTTCTGGGGAATGTTAGCATCAGTAGGATTTATTTATGTCCATTACAACATATCTCATGTTTTAACAGATAGGAGATTATTCAAATGAGCACTGTGCACTAGTAATTTGGGTAGACTAATTTTGAGGCAGCCATCATTATGGTAGCTAATGCACTGTGGTGATGTTGTCTGGATTCCCAGGAGGGAGGGGTTGCATTCCAGAGGAGCAAGAGACAGCAAAGTTTACATAGTTTGGTTGGGAAGAAGAGGATCAAGACAGCTGCTCCCTAGAATTTCTGTGTATAAATTTAAGCAGTTTGCTTTAGTTTGGCATGATTTCTGTCTATAGGTAAGGAACAATAAGGGGAAATTGCTTTATTGTAACTTAGCAGGTCTTTCTTGGTTTTCAGCCTGACATGCCTACTTCCTTCCAAACCAACCTATTGGTGTCTTTGGAGAAACATTTCCACATGTTGTAATATGAGAACCTCTGCTTGGCCAGTTCAATATTGACAAAAATTGGGCAGTAACCTATAAACCTTGGATGACCAACCTTGGACATAGCTGGCTGGGGAATTCTGGGAGTTGAAGTCCACAGGTCTTCAAGTTGCTACGGTTGGATTCCTCCTCTTATAAACAGAGGAGCAATAAGGCACTTTTCATGGATTCCGGGATGGGAAGAAGTCAGTTTGGGACATCACAGGATGAATGTAAAAGAAGAATTGACTTCTTAATTCCTGACTAATTCATTGCTCAGAGTTGAAATGAAATCCGGCTATGAAATGTGAACTCAAAATGAATGCCCATGGAATGTTAGCGACCCCTGAGGTTTCATTAATCCTTTGTACACCAGTATATCAGAAATTTACTCTTAGTGCAGTGGTAAGAAGCCACCTGTCCTCCAATGGAATTTTACATTTTCAACAATTCTCAGACACTTACATGATTATGCTGTGTCCTTATAGTACAATTCTTGACAGGAGTTGGATCCAACACGTGACATTTTGTCTCCAGAAGATTTAATTTAAGGAAGACTGCCACCCAATCGCCATCCTAAAACAAAAAAAATTAGGATGAGAATGACTTTTCTCACTGCATTTTTCTGTCTCTGTTGCATCAGCTGTCCTTGAAAATGTTTGAATTTGAACCTAAGTTAAAGACCTCGTCCAGGTGTGCTTCTTAGTTATCAACTGCTTTGCAGAAAATACACCCAGCAGGAAATTTCAATGCTGCCTTAACTTCACACAACGCTTAACCCAGTTGCAGAATTAACCATTTCTTGTATTTCTAATACACATCGAACCATTAAATAACCGAAGGGGCTGGGCTGACACACCGAATCTAACCAGTCCTCATACCAAATTCTGCATAACCAAATGAAATCACAAAAAACTTCTGTGAGCTGGTTAAGCATGTTTTCTGTATGGTGGAGATCACAAGCTGACCATCCTCTTTCTAAGGACCTGACAGCTGAAAAAGCACCGGTCAGAAGTATAAGCATTCAATGGGATGGGGGCATTGTGTGTCACTATCGGCAAAATGGTGGAAGGAGCAACAGAACGCAAACCCTGCCTCTTTTGTGATGCATTGCGTGAGCAGGAAAAGGATGTGGCTTACAGTGTAACACTCCATCCAGCATCTGAATAGTGCCAGAGCTGTCTATTATAAAGACGTGGGAACGTGAAGGACTGTCAGAAAGGAATTTGTTGGTCCCAGCTCAACATAAGGATCCAGTTCCCTGCCAGTCATGGACCCGGCACCCCATTCTGGGCTACTGAAGGAACAATAGAATCAACAAAATATTATTAGTGGATGACTCTGGTGAAGAAACAACTGGATGGCCATGTCAAGTCTGTACCAGCCCTGGCCTAAGACATCTTTTTTAAATGGAAATCTAAAAATATTTCCTTTTAAATAACCCAAATAGAAAATTGGAGCTTTAGCAGGACATCCATCTCCTCAGAGAACATGCTGCTGGTCTCACTAAAAATTGGAGAGGGAAGAATAAGAAAGAAGGAGACTGTACAAAACGGAATGGCTGGAGAAAAAAGTTGGAAAGAGAAGTTCAGTGTACAGAACAGTTGTCAGTTCCCAGTACGAGAAGGAGAAGAAAAATATTGTAGTTTCCTTGCAGACATTTCATTAACTGAACGAAGATAATGACCTAGGTAAGATCATTAGTGCACCAAGGATTTCAGAGTTGAATGCTGATCTACCTGTATTCTCTTCTGCTAGAAAAAAAAGTCCAGAGATAACTTCCCTGAAAGAAGGGAAGTGAAGACCCAGAGAAGGAACATCTTCACCCAAGATGGAGGAGACCAGCTGGCTGCAGATAGTATCATCATGCAATACCCAAGAGGGTATGGAGGAGATCGTTGGTCATTGGAAAAGCCTTAGTCTTTGGGGAAGGACGGGGCAGAAGGCCCTGAGAAAGGTTCTCCCCCAGTAGAGAAGCAGTAGATGTTCTGCTGAGCAGATCCAGGAGAAAGTCAAACTGTGCTGAGTGCACTACTGTTAAAATCCAGCCTATTCCTTTCTTTTCACTCTCTCTGGACATGCTCAGAAGTGAGGGAAGGAGACAGAGTGAAAGGAGGAGGAAGCAGGAGAACTAAAGCGGAAGAGGAAAACCTGACACACCAGGTGAACACTGGGATTGCATTGTATACTCCAGTTGTAATCCCAAAAGTGCTTTCCCAAAAGGCATCTGGACTTTCTTGTTTTTTTTTCCCCTTGAAAACATTTCACTTCTCATCCAGAAAACTGAAAAAGCTTCTTGGATGAAAAGTGAAATGTTTTCAACGGGGGGGGGGGAACCCCAAGTAAGTCCAGTTGCTTTTTGAAAACACCTTTGGGACAACAATGACCTGGATGATTGAGAATCTCCATAGACATCATTTCAGTTGTAAATACCTGTTGTGAATGACTTCATTGAAAATAGCATTAGCCTAAGTAAAAGGCTCTGCTCTCTTGTTTTCTATGCAAATGGCCATCCTTGCAAAGCAAAATACACCTCCAGTTCAAGGAGGACTCCTTCACACTGGGACAGTGGAGAAGATTTCTTCACCCAGAGGGTCGTTGATTTATGGAATTCACTTCCTGAAGGGGTTGCGACATCCGTGGCTATTAAAACGGATGTCCATGTGCCGCCTCTATGTTGGTTGAGGCAGGCAGAATTCCCTTGAGTACCATTTGTTGGGGGTCCAGGGAAAGGGAGGGTTTTGCCTTCTCTTTCTGCTCAAGATCCCCATGTACAATTGGTGGGCCACTGTGTGACACAGAATGCTGGACTCAATGGGCTTTGGCCTGATTCAGCATGGCTCTTTTTATGTTATGTTCTTATGTTCTTAAGATAGAGCTTCCTCTTTCCTGATAGCTTTTCCAGTCTGGTGCCATCCAGATGTGTTGGACTACCAATCCTATTATCCACACCTGTCCAGCAATTCAAATGAAATGGAAGCTATGAGATTACAGAACATTGACTAGAAAGAGGCCGTGAATTGCCCAAATTTCAGCAGGAAGGCTACAGAAATTGTCTGGCATAACATCAGAAAAGACCACCTAGCTGTTATTTACTTAGCAAATGAAACCAGGAAAAATTTCCTCCCATTGTACTTACCCAGGGAACGACAACGATATTCTTAATTACACTGAGGGCGTATTTGTATCCATGTAGTTTATGCTCATTGATGTAGCGCACACCTACATCTGCCCACCATCTAGAGTCTTCGTCGTTGCATGATAAATCCCCCATCACTTGAGAGCTAAGCGTAGATCCTATAATCTGACCCAGAAGCACGAGAGCTACCAGGAAATTCATGGCTGGGTTCAGAGATAATGTACCAGATAATGCACTAGTTGAAAGGAAGGAAGACTCCAGAGAACCTAACTTCAGGTGCTCCTTTTTATGGAGTGTTGCTGTTTGCTGTCCCCCACCACCTCCCACTTTCATTTGCTTAACTGCAATATTTGCAGAAAGCCCTGCAAACAAGAGGAAAAGAAAAATAAATATGTGGAGACCTTGAGTCAAAGTCTGATTAAATAAGGGGATAAATGCAGATTGTGCAAAAAGAGAAAACAAACTCTCCACGTCAGTCAGTCATGTTAATCTCAGGATACCGCTGCAGTTAAGGATGATCTATATGTCCCCAGCCTGGTCCTGGAGGCCATCCAACACGGCAAGTGTTACAGTTATAATCAAGTTCATCCATTTTGCAGCTGGCCATCCTCTTTATCCCTTCCATCTTTTTCGGCATTATGGATCCATTTGTTTGTTTCCTTGGCTACTCATAGTATTCTCTAGAGCAGGGATGTCCAACTTTGGCATCTTTAAGACTTGTGGACTTCAATTAAACTTCAAATCAACATTCAGAAAAAATTAGGAGGTCCACCCATTTGCACATGATGTCTAGAAACCAAGTAATGGCAAAGACATTGGACCCCCAAGAGGAGACACGTACTTTGATTACTGTAGGGGCAGCAGAGGCAGGATCTGACCAGACCATGGGGAGCCTGATACCCATCCAAACCCTGACTGGCAACCACTGTGTTGGGGCTGGGTACAAGAAACTATGTGTCTTTTCAGGGATACAACCAGTGCTACAGGAGGAGGAAGAATACGAAACCTGGATGGAGCAGGCAGTACAGGCTGTTGAAGAATGGAACGTATCAGATGCTCAAAAGAAACATGTGGGAGACATCAACTTGTTAGAGGGGCTAATCTAGGTAGACGATATCCTTGTCTTTGGTGAGACTTTTGAACAACACAAGGAGCGCTTGGAGAATGTTTTGACCAGGCTCCACGAAGATGGATTGAAACTGTCATTAGAGAAATGCCAATTTTACCAAACCTTTTGTCACATATCTGGGTCAGGTCGTCTTTGCAGAAGGGATATCAATTGATCCCACGAAGCTTGAGGCTGTCACTTCTTGGCCCAGACCTCAAAATGTGCCTGAACTGCGATCATTTCTAGGGTTCTGCTCATATTATCGGAGGTTTGTTGAATGGTTTGCAAAGATAGCCTGTAATCTCAATGATCTGTTGAAGAAGGAAGAGGTAGAGTTTGAGTCTGGTCATTCAAACCAGGTCCATCAGAATAAGGGACTCAGGAAGTCTGGAGAATCCATTGAGGCAGAGTGGACTGAGCCGTGTGAGCAGGCCTTTGACCAACTGAAGAGGAGACTAACGAATGCCCCCATCTTGGCCTATGCTGAATAAAGATTCTTTAAGGTAAACAATGCCTCAAAGTTCTTTGAAGAGTTTCATCTGTCGGAACCATGACAGCCGCAATGGTCATAAGTGTGAAAAGAAATCATAAATCAGTTTTTCAGTACTGTTGTAACTTCGAACAGTCACTAAATGAATTTTTGTAAGTCAAGGGCTATCTGTAATGAATTTCAAAATGTTATGTTAAATTCATCTGTCTCCTTAATAGCAATAGCAATAGCACTAGACTTATATACCGCTTCACAGTGCTTTACAGCCCTCTCTAAGCTGTTTACACAGTCAGCATTTTGGCCCCAACAATCGGGGTCCTCGTTGTACTGACCTCGGAAGGATGGAAGGCTGAGCCAGTGGGAATCAAACTGCCAAACTGCTGGCAGCTGGGAGTCAGAAGAAGTACCCTGCAGTACTGCATTCTAATCCCTTTATAACTTTCCAGAATCAACATTCTAATTACCTTTTTGGTGTTTATTCCAAAATATATATTTAAAGTCCTTATGTCAAGATTCAAAGCACGATTTTGGTGGTGTGATAAATATTGCTTCTCGGTTTGCCAATGAACATTGGGGGAGGGGAGAGGTTTGGAATGCAGGCTTCAAAGATTAAGAAGAAACACCATGAGTCTCAAGGTCATTACACCAGATATCTGGCCAGACCTAGAGATGCATTCTCATAACAATATCTTTCTTACTTGATTGGGCAATGTGACCTGACCCAGAGGCACAGGGAGAATTCAGTGCTTTTACTATATGGGTTTGGGAGGGGTCTTGCCAGAGCTGGTTTTGCTTTCATTAGTGCCGAAGTGATGTACTCAATAAAGTTTTACAATTAGAGATCAGCATGTCTCAAAGGTGTTTGCTTGGTTGTGTTCATCAGTCAGAACCTTGACAACTGAAAGTTGCACAAACCTTATTTCTCAAAGATTGAAGGAAATTCACTTGGTGAATTGAAATTTGCCATTTGCAGGTTTTTAGCATCCATAAAATCATTAATCAATTTCTAGGAGTGATTAACAAAGGAAATATGCAAATCCTATTTTCATAAATGTGTCAATTACAGTTTGGGCATAGAAGCCAAGGCAATTCCTTGATTCCTGCTGTTTTATGATCTCCTTGTGGGGAACTTCTTTCTGGAGCATGTGTGGGGGATCCCAAGGCCTCTCCATATCCAGAGAGGAATTCTAAGAAGCTGATCCATAAATTTGCGAAATATATCTCTAATATATTGAAATTATATTGTTCTATATTAAAAGCAAACATTATTTAAGTTATGCTCATATTTGGTATTTTATTGCAACAAGAAATCATTCCCGGCCAGAGCAAAGTTGTGACAACATATGAAACAGGTGTGAATAAATCCAAATGTGTGAGTTTTCTGAATAATGACCCTTAATGTGGTAGGACATTGTATAGAATAATGGAGGCTGACCTTGACAGAAATATGTAAGAACCATTATCAAGCCAAAGAGGACTGAAATGTTCTTTAAATTCTGGGAAGCAAGATAATATTCAGAAACAGCTGAGGCAAATAAGTGCCTCATTCACTGGGGTATAAGAAAGAAGGCAGAATATACACTATGATCAGCAAGCTTCTGTTATTATTATTATTTGTTGTTGTTAGTTGCAAAGTTGTGTCTGACCCAACGGGACCCCATGGACAACGTTCCTCCAGGCCTTCCTGTACCATCTTCTGGAGTCCATTTAAGCTCACTCCTACTGCTTCAGTGACTCCATCCAGCCACCTCATTCTCTTTCGTCCCCTTCTTCTCTTGCCCTCCATCTTTCCCAGCATCAGGCTCTTCTTCAGTGAATCCTTCCTTCTCATTAGGTGGCCAAAGTATTTGAGTTTCAACTTCAGGATCTGGCCTTCTAAAGAGCAATCAGGGTTATTATAGCCTATCTCTATTTCTGTGGAATTCTGGAAGTTAGAGTCCACAAGTCTTAAAATGACCAAAGTTGAGAAACACTTTCCTATCTCAATAAAGTATAGCTCCAGTCTTCCTGTGGAGTTGATTTGCTAATAATGGTCTACTCAGAGGAGCTGAGTAGAAACTGGAATGAGTCTTGTTCAAAGAACAGATCAGTTTACCCCTAAATGTAACATGGGCAAAATGAGTCAAAATATACTCAGTGTGTTAGTGAGGGGTCATCAGTTGTTTAAGCTTGTTTTGTGATTGGACTGAAGAATAAGAGAATAAAAGAGTTGGAAGGGACCTTGGAGGTCTTTATACCATTCCGGACAAATGACTGCCCAACCTCTTCTTAACACCTCCAGTGATGAAGCACCCAGAACCTCTCAGCCAAGCCATTCCACTGATTAATTGTTCTGTCAGGAAGTTTCTCCTTAGTTCTAGGTTGGTCCTCTCCTTGATTAGTTTCCATCTGTTGCTTCTTGTTCTGCCTTCAGGTGCTTGGGAGAATAGGTCGACCCCATGTCCTTTCCCAGAGGTGCTGAACTATAATTCCCAGAATCCTCATTCAGAGGGATCAAGGCCATCTGGCCACAAACGTAAAGCAAAACAAAGAGGAAGGCAAATATAGAATTGAACAATTTATTTAGAGAGTATCCTCTGCTTTTTTCTGTCAGTATATTGGACTTTGTTCAACGTTGCCCCTGTGAAATAATGTAGGCTGGTGAAACATTCTGGCGAAAGCAAATCTCATAAGGAATAGAGGTGATGGGACTTTGGGGGTATTGTTGTCAAATGCTATGCTTTTTCTCCTTAAAAGAAAAAAAAAGGAAGAATTTGGACTTTGGGACTAATATAACTTTTCTTCACTTTCCTTCTCCTTCCTTGGCTGAACAAAGAGAGGGACAGGAAGATGTTAAGTGAGCATCAGAATCTGCATTTCTATAAGCAGAAAGGCACAAATCCAAAGTCCCTTTCTTATAACAACCATGGGTGATCACAACACTTGGCAAAGACTGTAATGTGTCAGGGTAAACCCTTTTTGGATTCAAGCTTTGAGTTCAGATTTGGAAAATGGTTTTGCACTAACTGGGTGGTTTCTCTATGCTCTCTAGTATGGCTGGCCTACAGCTGGAAGTGAAGTACTTTTCCTGGACAACCTTTCACAGGGGTTGTGTGACGATCTGATCTATCTTTGGAGAGTTCTTTTTTGACAAAAGCAACTGGGACTTCCGCCAAATGTTCATGAGACTCGTGTGAGGTGCTTGTATCATTGTGTGGATGGACGAGGTTGAGGGCAGTATTGTTGTGTTCTGGGGAAATACTGTCTTTTTCAACGTGCTGCTGAATCAAATGGGAGTGAGCGTGTCCCTTCTGGAAAAAAAACACACAAAACATGCAAACACTGATGAGTTTTCTTCGGCCATTGAACCTGAAGCTTATCCTGCTTTGAACTTTCCAACGCATTAAAATCCAGCTTGACAAAAGTGAATCAAGAAAACCAACTGCTGTTAATATTGTCAATACAGGTTGTCCTCAATTTATAATCATTCATTTAGTGACCCTTTGAAATTGCAACAGCCTTGAAAAAAGCAGCCTATGACCGTTTTTCGTACTTACGACGCTTGTAGCATCCCCATGGTCACATGATCAAAATTCAAATGCTTTTCAGTCAGAATCTATTTATGACGGTTGCCGTGTCCCGGGGTCTTGTGATCCCCTTTTGCAGCCTTCTGACAAGCAAAGTCAATGGGGAAGCCAGATTCACTTAACAACCGTGTTACTAATTTAACTACGGCAGTGATTCACTTAACAACTGTGGGAAGAAAGGAATAAAATGGGATAAAACTCACTTAACAACAGTCTCGCTTAGCAATAAAAAATGGGGTTGTGGTCTTAAATTGAGGACTTGCTGTAATTTGGCAGTTGGTGAATGTTGGAATAGAAATCAAATAAATAAAATTGAAAAACAGCAATTAGTCTTTCAGTTAACAGAACACAGAATAACAGAGATGGAAGGGACTTTGGCAGTCGTCTTCTTTACGCTATTGTAAGGCATATCACCAAGGCATAATACGTTATAACCACATTTGTTGCATAAATAGCCTGGCAATTAAGGGGCCAGAGTTGGACTGGGGCGATCTAGATTCAAACCCTTCCTGGCTAGAGAAATTTCTGGGTAGCTCTGAGCCAGTTATTCTGTCTCAGCCCAACCTACAATCCAAACTGGTGAGGGTAAAATAATAATCTCAGAGAAAAGGAAGTATATAAATAAAATAATCTAGTGTTAACAAACCATAAAGGTTGCATTATGCTAAGCCAGGATCAAACAGACTTTATTATATATCAAAGCATCTACTCATGTGAGGGATGCAGGGGAATCGATAGCTGGAACAGGAAGTTAATTTTGAGCTGCTTGGATGGACAGAATGGATAAAGGAAACCAAGAGATAGGTGGACTTGAACTCCCAGAATTCCCCAGACAGCCTGTTGATGAGGTTGACAAACACTGCTGTGGAGAACGGGCAAAGAGGATGAACAAAATTGGATTTAACGTACATACCTTGACATGAAGGATGACACAGTCCGACTCAACCTGTTCATCTTTAGGTTTTTCCAGGCTAGCATGCGACCTGAAAACAGTTGCTCTGCAGAATGCAATATGCTGGAGAAAAGGAGGGAGAGAAAGAAGAACTAAGAACCCAAATAAATCTTCCACATAAAGTATCAGAAACCTGAGATGGTCAAAGGACTGCTATGCAGGGGAGAAGATAAAGCTACTACTGAATGAAAGAATCCAGTCAGGTTACAACCCAATTTCTTAAAGTAAATGGGCATCATATTCTTCTTCAAATGTTGGCAGGAAGTTTTGGGGAGGCATTATTTCTGGATGAATTGTGAAGAAATTAAGGCTGTGCAGAGGTTAAAGTGTAAGATTTGGGCTGTTGAGAGCCAGATTCAAGTCTCAATTTCTCTCTGTGGAATATTTGGCCTTGCACACTTACTTGGAATGTGGTCGGGGTTTGCTAGGATAGATAAGAGAGAGAGAAAAATGGGAACTGCCCAGATAGGATTGGAGTTGACCCTCACACTTACGTCTTCTCCTGCTGAAATAGGATGGCAGTGATGATGGTCATCATGGGCTTCCTGAGCAGTGCAGTTAACCTCCACAATAGCAAACTCCACATAGTAAGCTTCAGGCTCATACTGAAATCAAAGCAAGAGATGTTTTAGCTGGGTTGTGGGTAGAAATGACAAAATTGAAGAGCTGGGAGAAGGAATTTTAGTCCTGTCTGCTGCATATCCCACGGTCACCTGTGGTCACCTGTTCCTACTGAAATTTCCCACCTTCCTTTGGCAGAGGGAGAGGTAATTTGTGAGCCCCAGAGCCCCTAAGAAATAAGGATTTCCTAGCTTTTTATATGAATATTGCACTGCTTCTGTTTTACTTGGTGGCTATTTCTGTGTTTCACTTGGCTGGGTATTGGCCGTAATTATATTTTGTAAATAAAACGTCAGTGAATCCTTGTTCCCTACAGTCAGAGGCTTGGAACATAAATTTTAAAAAATCAGCTACAGCCCCTGGTTCTTGAAAAGTTGCCTCTCCCTTTTTCTCTTAGCAGCTGGTTCTTTGCGGGATCTTGGTGCTCGCTGAGCTTGGTTGCTTTCCTGCAGACATTTCACTACCCAAACTAGGTAACGTCATCCGTTCTAGTCAATCATCGGTCTAGCACTGATGATGTTACCTAGTTTGGTTGCTAAAATGTCTGCAAGAAAGCGACGAAGCTCAGAGAGCACGAAGGACTCTTCATTTCAATCCCAAGCAACAAATATTCTCCTTTGTGGGTATCTGGTTCTTTTCCTAGACATTTTGCAGAGCATAATTCCTCCTGTCTCCTCCTCCTTTCTCTTAGTTATATGAAGTATCAAAACGTTAAACTGGAAGAGATCAACAGAATTCCTTTTTAACATCTGCACACTTACCTTGTGCTGCCCTCTTGAAATATCAAGAAGTTCGTAAACGTGGCCGGAAAGTTGTTCATTGTGTTTATTAAGCACATATTCAACAGAGTCTACCACCTGAGGGTTATTCGAAGGCAACAGAATTGGACATTTAGTACAATTTCTCCGCACGTCTTCCACAGAATCTGGAAAGAAAAAGAAATGTCAGGAAGGGCGTTTAAAGCAGATGGCAGTCTTAGCTGAGAACTGCTGCAAAAGAGCAGGAGACCATACACCATTTCAGAGAAACGGACATCCCATCTCTTCTTAAAAGCTTCCACAACTTCTGATTCATTATCCTAACGGTCAGGAAGTTTCAGGCAGCAGGTTAAAAAAAAGTTGGACAGCAGGTTAAAGTTACGGCTTTTGCAATGGGAGAGCATAAGTACAGGTAGTCTTTGACTTATGACCACAATTGAGCCCAAAATTTCTGTTGCTAAACAAAACATTTGTTAAGTGAGTATCCCCATTTTACGACCTTTCTTGCCACAGTTGTTAAGTGAATCACTTCCATTCTTAAATTAATCTCACTGTTGTTAAGTGAAACACTGAAAAAAGGGGACTTAATGGCTGTTTTTCACACTTATGGCCATTGCAGTCTCCCCATGGTTACGTGACCAAACTTCAGACACTTGACAACTGCCTCATATATAGGATGACTGCAGTGTCCTTGGATCAGGTGATCAGTTTTTACGACCTTCTGACAAGCAGAATCCATGGGGAAGCCAGATTCATGCAGCAACCATGTTACTAGCTTAACAACTGCAGTGATTCACTAAACAACTGTCAAGAAAGATTGTAAAATGGGACAAAATTTACTTAGCAACTGTCCTGCTTAGCAACAGATTGTTTGGGCTCAATTCTAGGGATTAGGTTGAGGATTGTAGCTATGTCTTGGTAAGCTCCAGTCCATTCCCTAGCATCTAATTGATTTGAACTGTCAAGTTTGATTCAAATCCATCATTTCAAAGGATTGAAAACAGCATTTTAATTTGTATTGCTAATCTGATTGAGAAAAAAGGGTTTTGTAGATGCAAAATAAACGGTTTGGAAGCATCCAATTCAGTAATCCACTCCATCTCATTAGATTGACTTGAATTGCCTTACAACTGAATTAAAGCAATGCATGCTTCGGATGAAACATCTCAGGATGCTGCTAAGATGCTGCTGAATTTTGAAGAAAGGCTGTGTGTGTAACTCACTGTCATAAAAAGTTAATAAAAAGGGATAGTAAAAGAGAATAAGCCAATGGTTAGCTCAGTGACACCTTAGTTTTTTGAACTGAGACAAACTAAGATCCAAGAGGCACGATGATGATTTACCTGGAGTGGAGTGGCATTTTACAAAAACATCTTTTTTGTAAGTCTCAATATTAAACATTATGTTGACATCACAGTCCATTTCAACAGCCTGGAAATAGAAAAGCACCAAATTAAACATGTTAAACTTTAACTTAACATAATTTAGCTAACCATTTCAGGTTGGTGTTTTAAAACTATTGCTTCTGGGGAATGTTAGCATCAGTAGGATTTATTTATGTCCATTACAACATATCTCATGTTTTAACAGATAGGAGACTATTCAAATAAGCAATGTGCAGTAGTAACTTGGGTAGACTAATTTTGAGGCAGCCATCATTATGGTAGCTAATGCACTGTGGTGGAATGTTGTCTGAATTCCCAGGAGGGAGGGGTTGCATTCCAGAGGAGCAAGAGACAGCAACGTTTACATAGTTTGGTTGGGAAGAAGAGGATCAAGACAGCTCCTCCCTAGAATTTCTGTGTATAAATTTAAGCAGTTTGCTTTAGTTTGGCATGATTTCTGTCTACAGGTAAGGAACAATAAGGGGAAATTGCTTTGTTGTAACTTAGCAGGTCTTTCTTGGTTTTCAGCCTGACATGCCTGCTTCCTTCCAAACCAACTTATTGGTGTCTTTGGAGAAACATTTCCACATGTTGTAATATGAGAACTTCTACTTGGCCAGTTCAATATTGAGAAAAATTGGGCAGTAACCTATAAACCTGGGATGACCAACCTTGGACATAGCTGGCTGGGGAATCCTGGGAGTTGAAGTCCACGGGTCTTCAAGTTGCTAAGGTTGGATCCCTCCTCTTTTAAACAGAGGAGCAATGAGGCACTTTTCATGGATTCCGGGATGGAAAGAAGTCAGCTTGGGACATCACGGGATGAACGTGAAAGAAGAATTGACTTCTTAATTCCTGACTAATTCATTGCTCAGAGTTGAAATGAAATCCGGCTATGAAATGTGAACTCAAAATGAATGCCCATGGAATGTTAGCGACCCCTGAGGTTTCATTAATCCTTTGTACACTAGTATATCAGAAATTTACTCTTAGTGCAGTGGTAAGAGGCCACCTGTCCTCCCACAGAATTTTACATTTTCAACAATTCTCAGACACTTACATGATTATGCTGTGTCCTTACAGCACAATTCTTGACAGGAGTTGGATCCAACACGTGACATTCTGTCTCCAGAAGATTTAATTTAAGGAAGACTGCCACCCGATCGTGATCCTAAAACAAAAAAAATCATCTTTATCTTTATCTTTATTTTGACTTATATGCCGCCCTTCTCCCCAGACTCAGGGCGGCTCACAACAGAAATACAGTACAAAAATATGTAAGTCATTAAAAAAAATTACAATATAAAACTATAAAACTATACTCACTCATACAACATACACTCCCAACCAAAGGCCCAGGGGCAGAGCGCAGCTCACACGCCCCAAGCCTGTCTGCATAGATGTGTTTGTAAAAGTTTACGGAAAGCTAGGAGGGAAGGAGCAGTACGAACCTCTGAGGGAAGTTGGTTCCAGAGGGCTGGGGCAGCAACAGAGAAGGCCCTAGCTCTAGGTCCCGCCAGACGGCACTTTCTAACAGACAGGACCCGTAGGAGGCCAACCCTATGTGCCCTAACCGGTCGCTGGGATTCATGAGGCAGAAGACGGTCCCGCAAGTATCCTGGCCCATTGCCATATAGGGCTTTATAGGTCATAACTAACACTTTGAATTGTGTTCGGAGACCAATTGGCAGCCAGTGCAGCTCACGGAGGGCTGAAGTGATATGAGCATGTCTTGGGAGACCCAAGACGGCTCGCGCGTCCGCATTCTGAACCACCTGCAGTCTCTGGACATTCTTCAAAGGTTGCCCAATGTAGAGCGCATTACAGTAGTCGAATCTCGAGGTGACAAAGGCATGGGTGACTGTGAGGAGTGACTCCCGGTCCAAATAGGGCCGCAACTGACGCACCAGGCGAACCTGGGCGAATGCCCCCCTCGCAACAGCCGAAAGATGGTATTCTAAACTTAGCTGTGAATCGAGGAGGACGCCCAAGTTGCGAACCCTCTCCGACGGTGATAAAACTTCCCCACCCAGAGTAATGGATGGACAGATGGAATTGTCCTTGGGAGGCAGAACCCATAGCCATTCCGTCTAGTCGGGATTGAGTCTGAGCCTGTTGGCACCCATCCAGACCCCAACAGCCTCCAGGCACCGGTTCATCACTTCCACTGCTCCGCTGTAATGATGTGGGATAGATATGTAAAGCTGAGTATCATCAGCGTACTGATGAAAACTCACCTCGTGTTGATGGAAGACTGCCACCCAATCGACACCCTAAAACAAAAAAAATTAGGATGAGAATGACTTTTCTCACTGCATTTTTCTGTCTCTGTTGCATCAGCTGTCCTTGGAAATGTTTGAATTTGAACCTAAGTTAAAGACCTCATCCAGGTGTGCTTCTCAGTTATCAACTGCTTTGCAGAAAATACACCCAGCAGGAAATTTCAATGCTGCCTTAAGTTAGACTCGGTTCCTTTGGATGTTGCAAGGCAGACAAAACTGACATTTCCTGACATGAACATCTGATCTGCTCTGCCTGTGATATGAGGTTTTCTTGCAGACCTCAGTTAATTTCCCCGTTGTTGGTTTTGGTCAGGTGTGGGTAGAAAAAAATTGCCTCTTTCTGACATTGCATGGTTCACGTATGTGCATATTGTCTATTCAACCACCAGCATTTTGGCTCCAAAAAATGGCATCAGGTAGTCCTGGCCGGTCTACCTACAAATACGTAGGACAACTGTTTGCGAGAGGGGTCTAATGAAGATTGGATGGTTGGGAGAGAGCTAACATTTTTCTCAGTTGGGGAGTTCACACAACGCTTAACCCAGTTGCAGAATTAACCATTTCCTGGATTTCCATTACACACCGAACCATTAAATAACCGAAGGGGCTTGGCTGACACACCGAATCTAACCAGTCCTCATACCAAATTCTGCATAACCAAATGAAATCACAAAAAACTTCTGTGAGCTGGTTAAGCATGTTGTCTGTATGGTGCAGATCACAAGCTGACCATCCTCTTTCTAAGCTGAAAAAGCAGCAGTCAGAGGTATAAGCATTCAATGGGATGGGGGCATTGTGTGTCACTATCGGCAAAATGGTGGAAGGAGCAACAGAATGCAAACCCATCCTCTTTTGTGATGCATTGCGTGAGCAGGAAAAGGATGTGGCTTACAGTGTAACTCTCCATCCAGCATCTGAATAGTGCCAGAGCTGTCTATTATAAAGACGTGGGAACTTGTAGGACTGTCAGAAAGGAATTTATTGGTCCCAGCTCAACATAAGGATCCAGTTCCCTGCCAATCCTGGACCCGGCACCCCATTCTGGGCTGCTGAAGGAACAATAGAATCAACAAAATATAATCATTGGATGACTCTGGTGAAGGAACAAGTGGATGGCCATGTCATATCTGTACCAGCCCTGGCCTAAGACATCTTTTTTAAATGGAAATCTAAAAATATTTCCTTTTAAATAACCCAAATAGAAAATTGGAGCCTTAGCAGGACATCCATCTCCTCAGAGAACATGCTGCTGGTCTCACTAAAAATTGGAGAGGGAAGAATAAGAAAGAAGGAGACTGTACAAAATGGAATGGCTGGAGAAAAAAGTTGGACAGAGAAGTTCAGTGTACAGGACAGTTGTCAGTTCCCAGTACGAGAAGGAGAAGAAAAATATTGTAGTTTCCTTGCAGACATTTCATTAACTGAACGAAGATAATGACCTAGGTAAGATCATTAGTGCACCAAGGATTTCAGAGTTGAATGCTGATCTACCTGTATTCTCTTCTGCTAGAAAAAAAAGTCCAGAGATAACTTCCCTGAAAGAAGGGAAGTGAAGACCCAGAGAAGGAACATCTTCACCCAAGATGGAGGAGACCAGCTGTCTGCAGATAGTATCATCATGCAGTACCCAAGAGGGTATGGAGAAGATTGTTGGTCATTGGAAAAGCCTTAGTCTTTGGGGAAGGACGGGGCAGAAGGCCCTGGGAAAGGTTCTCCCCCAGTAGAGAAGCAGTAGATGTTCTGCTGAGCAGATCCAGGAGAAAGTCAAACTGTGCTGAGTGCACTACTGTTCAAATCCAGCCTATTCCTTTCTTTTCACTCTCTCTGGACACGCTCAGAAGTGAGGGAAGGAGACAGAGGGAAAGGAGGAGGAAGCAGGAGAACTAAAGGGAAGAGGGAAACCTGACACCAGGTGAACACTGGGATTGCATTGTATGCTCCAGTTGTAATCCCAAAAGTGCTTTCCCAAAAGGCATCTGGACTGTCTTGGTTTTTTTTTTTCCCTTGAAAACATTTCATTTCTCATCCAGAAAACTGAAGAAGCTTCTTGGATGAAAAGTGAAATGTTTTCAACGGGGGGGGGGGAACCCCCAAGAAAGTCCAGTTGCTCTTTGAAAACATTTTTGGAATAACAATGACCTGGATGATTGAGAATCTCCATAGACATCATTTCAGTTGTAAATACCTGTTGTGAATAACTTCATTGAAAATAGCATTAGCCTAAGTAAAAGGCTCTGCTCTCTTGTTTTCTATGCAAATGGCCATCCTTGCAAAGCAAAATACACCTCCAGTTCAAGGAGGACTTCTTCACACTGGGACAGTGGAGAAGGTAGAGCTTCCTCTTTCCTGATAGCTTCTCCAGTCTGGTGCCATCCAGATGTGTTGGACTACCAATCCTATTATCCACACCCGTCCAGCAATTCAAATGAAACGGAAGCTATGAGATTACAGAATGTTGACTAGAAAGAGGCCGTGAATTGCCCAAATTTCAGCAGGAAGGCTACAGAAATTGTCTGGCATAACATCAGAAAAGACCACCTAGCTGTTATTTACTTAGCAAATGAAACCAGGAAAAATTTCCTCCCATTGTACTTACCCGGGAAGTGACAACGATATTCTTAATTACATTGAGGGCGTATTTGTATCCATGTAGTTTATGCTCGTTGATGTAGCGCACACCTATATCTGCCCACCATTTAGAGTCTTTGTCGTCGCATGGTAAATCCCCCCTCACTTGAGAGCTAAGCGTAGATCCTATAATCTGACCCAGGAGCACGAGAGCTACCAGGGAATTCATGGCTGGGTTCAGAGATAATGTACCAGATAATGCACTAGTTGGAAGGAAGGAAGACTCCAGAGAACCTAACTTCAGGTGCTCCTTTTTATGGAGTGTTGCTGTTTGCTGTCCCCCACCACCTCCCACCTGCATTTGCTTAACTGCAATATTTGCAGAAAGCCCTGCAAACAAGAGGAAAAGAAAAATAAATATGTGGAGACCTTGAGTCAAAGTTTGATTAGATAAGGGGATAAATGCAGATTGTGCAAAAAGAGAAAACCAACTCTCCAAGTCAGTCAGTCATATTAATCCAGGATACCGCTGTAGTTAAGGATGATCTATCTGTCCCCAGCCTGGTCCTGGAGGCCATCCAACACGGCAAGTGTTACAGTTATAATCAAGTCCATCCATTTTGCTGCTGGCCATCCTCTTTATCCCTTCCATCTTTTTCGGCATTATGGATCCATTTGTTTGTTTCCTTGGCTACTCATAGTATTCTCTAGAGCAGGGATGTCCAACTTTGGCATCTTTAAGACTTGTGGACTTCAATTAAACTTCAAATCAACATTCAGAAAAAATTAGGAGGTCCACCCATTTGCACATGATGTCTAGAAACCAAGTAATGGCAAAGACATTTGGCCCCCAAGAGGAGACACGTACTTTGATTACTGTAGGGGCAGCAGAGGCAGGATCTGACCAGACCATGGGGAGCCTGATACCCATCCAAACCCTGACTGGCAACCACTGTGTTGGGGCTGGGTACAAGAAACTATGTGTCTTTTCAGGGATACAACCAGTGCTACAGGGGGAGGAAGAATACGAAACCTGGATGGAGCAGGCAGTACAGGCTGTTGAAGAATGGAACGTATCAGATGCTCAAAAGAAACATGTGGGAGACATCAACTTGTTAAAGGGCCTAATCTACGTAGACGATATCCTTGTCTTTGGTGAGACTTTTCAACAACACAAGGAGCGCTTGGAGAATGTTTTGACCAGGCTCCACAAAGATGGATTGAAACTGTCATTAGAGAAATGCCCATTTTACCAAACATTTTGTCACATATCTGGGTCAGGTCGTCTTTGCAGAAGGGATATCAATTGATCCCACGAAGCTTGAGGCTGTCACTTCTTGGTCCAGACCCCAAAACATGCCTGAACTGCGATCATTTCTAGGGTTCTGCTCATATTATTGGAGGTTTGTTGAAGGGTTTGCAAAGATAGCCCGTCCTCTCAATGATCTGTTGAAGAAGGAAGAGTTAGAGAATGAGTCTGGTCATTCAAACCAGGTCCATCAGAATAAGGGACTCAGGAAGTCTGGAGAATCCATTGAGGCAGAGTGGACTGAGCAGTGTGAGCAGGCCTTTGACCAACTGAAGAGGAGACTAACGAATGCCCCCATCTTGGCCTATGCTGAATAAAGATTCTTTAAGGTAAACAATGCCTCGAAGTTCTTTGAAGAGTTTCATCTGTTGGAACTATGACAGCCGCAATGGTCGTAAGTGTGAAAAGAAATCATAAATCACTTTTTCAGTACTGTTGTAACTTCGAACAGTCACTAAATGAATTTTTGTAAGTCAAGGGCTATCTGTAATGAATTTCAAAATGTTATGTTAAATTCATCTGTCTCCTTAATAGCAATAGCAATAGCACTTAGACTTATATACTGCTTCACAGTGCTTTACAGCCCACTCTAAGCTGTTTACACAGTCAGCATTTTGGCCCCAACAATCGGGGTCCTCGTTGTACTGACCTCGGAAGGATGGAAGGCTGAGCCAGTGAGAATCGAACTGCCAAACTGCTGGCAGCTGGGAGTCAGCAGAAGTACCCTGCAGTACTGCATTCTAATCCCTTTATAACTTTCCAGAATCAACATTCGAATTACCTTTTTGGTGTTTATTCCAAAATATATATTTAAGGTCCTTATGTCAAGATTCGAAGCACGGTTTTGCTGGTGTGATAAATATTGCTTCTTGGTTTGCCAATGAACGTTGGGGGAGGGGAGAGGTTTGGAATGCAGGCTTCAAAGATTAAGAAGCGACACCATGAGACTCAAGGACATCACACCAGATATCTGGCCATACCTAGAGATGCTTTCTCATAACAATATTTTTTCTACTTGATTGGGCAATGTGACCTGACCCAGAGGCACGAGGGAGAATTCAGTGCTTTTACTATATGGGTTTGGGAGGGGTCTTGCCAGAGCTGGTTTTGCTTTCATTAGTACCGAAGTGATGTACTCAATAAAGTTTTACAATAGGAGATCAGCATGTCTCAAAGGTGTTTGCTTGGTTGTGTTCATCAGTCAGAACCTTGACAACTGAAACTTGCACAAACCTTATTTCTCAAAGATTGAAGGAAATTCACTTGGTGAATTGAAATTTGCCATTTGCAGGTTTTTAGTATCCATAAAATCATTAATCAATTTCTAGGAGTGATTAACAAAGGAAATATTTAAATCCTATTTTCATAAATGTGTCAGTTACAGTTTGGGCATAGAAGCCAAGGCAATTCCTTGATTCCTGCTGTTTTATGATCTCCTTGTGGGGAACTTCTTTCTGGAGCATGTGTGGGGGGATCCCAAAGCCTCTCCTTGTCCAGAGAGGAATTCTAAGAAGCTGATCCATAAATTTGATATATTGAAATTATATTATTCTATATTATAAGCAAACATTATTTAAGTTATGCTCATATTTGGTATTTTATTGCACCAAGAAATCATTCCCGGAAAGAACAAAGTTGTGACAACATATGAAAAAGGTGTGAATAAATCCAAATGTGTGAGTTTTCCGAATAATGAGCCTTAATGTGGCAGGACAGTGCACAGAATAATGGGGGTTGACCTTGACAGAAATATGTAAGAACCATTTTCAAGCCAAAGAGGGCTGAAATGTTCTTTAAATTCTGGGAAGCAACATAATATTCAGAAACAGCTGAGGCAAACAAGTGCCTCATTCACTGGGGTATAAGAAAGAAGGCAGAATATACACTATGATCAGCAAGCTTCTGTTATTATTATTATTAGTTGTTGTTAGTTGCAAAGTCATGTCTGACCCAACGTGGCCCCATGGACAACGTTCCTCCAGGCCTTCCTGTCCTCTACCATATTCTGGAGTCCATTTAAACTCACGCCTATTGCTTCAGTGACTCCATCCAGCCACCTCATTCTCTGTCGTCCCCTTCTTCTCTTGCCCTCCATCTTTCCAAGCATTAGACTCTTCTCCAGTAAGTCCTTCCTTCTCATTAGGTGGCCAAAGTATTTGAGTTTCAACTTCATGATCTGGCCTTCTAAAGAGCAATCAGGGTTATTATAGCCTATCTCTATTCCTGTGGAATTCTGGAAGATAGAATCCACAACTCTTAAAACGGCCAAAGTTGAGAAACACTTTCCTATCTCAATAAAGTATAGCTCCAGTCTTCCTGTGGAGTTGATTTGCTAATAATGGTCTACTCAGAGGAGCTGAGAAGTAGAAAATGGAATGAGTCTTGTTCAAAGAACAGATCAGTTTACCCCTAAATGTAATATGGGCAAAATGAGTCAAAATATACTCAGTGGGTTAGTGAGGGGTCATCAGTTGTTTAAGTCTTTAGGTTTTGTGATTGGACTGAAGAATAAGAGAATAAAAGACTTGGAAGGGACCTTGGAGGTCTTTATACCATTCCGGACAAATGACTGCCCAACCTCTTCTTAACACCTCCAGTGATGAAGCACCCACAACTTCTCAACCAAGCCATTGTTGTTCTGTCAGGAAGTTTCTCCTTAGTTCTAGGTTGGTCCTCTCCTTGATTAGTTTCCATCTGTTGCTTCTTGTTCTACCTTCAGGTGCTTGGGAGAATAGGTCGACCCCATGCCCTTTCTAGAGGTGCTGAACTATAATTCCCAGAATCCTCATTCAGAGTGTTCAAGGCCATCTGGCCACAAACGTAAAGCAAAACAAAAAGGAAGGCAATTTTAGAATTGAACAATTTATTTAGAGAGTATCCTCTGCTTTTTTCTGTCAGTATATTGGACTTTGTTCAACGTTGCCCCTGTCAAATAATGTAGCCTGGTGAAACATTCTGGGGAAAACAAATCTCGTAAGGAATAGAGGTGATGGGACTTTGGGGGTATTGTTGTCAAATGCTATGCATTTTCTCTTTAAAAGAAAAAAAAGGAAGAATTTTGACTTTGGGACTAATATAACTTTTCTTCAATTTCCTTCTCCTTCCTTGGCTGAACAGAGAGAGGGACAGGAAGATGTTAAGTGAGCATCAGAATCTGCATTTCTATAAGCAGAAAGGCACAAATACAAAGCCCCTTTCTTATAACAACCATGGGTGATCACAACACTTGGCAAAGACTGTAATGTGTCAGGGTAAACCCTTTTTGGATTCAAGCTTTGAGTTCAGATTTGGAAAATGGTTTTGCACTAACTGGGTGATTTCTCTATGCGCTCTAGTATGGCTGGCCTACAGCTCGAAGTGAAGTACTATTCCTGGACAACCTTTCACAGGGGTTGTGTGATGATCTGATATATCTTTCGGGAGTTCTTTTTTGACAAAAGCAACTGGGACTTCCGCCACATGTTCATGAGACTCGTGTGAGGTACTTGTATCATTGTGTGGATGGATGAGGTTGAGAGCAGTATTGTTGTGTTCTGGGGAAATAATCTTTTTTTCAAAGAGCTGCTGAATCAAATGGGAGTAAGCGTGTCCCTTCTGGAAAAAAAAAACACAAAACATGCAAGCACTGATGAGTTTTCTTCGGCCATTGAACCCGAAGCTTATCCTGGTTTGAACTTTCCAACGCATTAAAATCCAGCTTGACAAAAGTGAATCAAGTAAACCAACTGCTGTTAATATATTCAATATAGATAGTCCTCGACTTACAATCATTCATTTAGTGACCCTTTGAAATTACAACAGCCCCGAAAAAAGCAGCCTATGACCGTTTTTCGCACTTACGACGCTTGTAGCATCCCCATGGTCACATGATCAAAATTCAAATGCTTTTCAGTCAGAATCTGTTTATGACGGTTGCCGTGTCCCGGGGTCTTGTGATCCCCTTTTGCAGCCTTCTGACAAGCAAAGTCAATGGGGAAGCCGGATTCACTTAACAACCGTGTTACTAATTGAACTACGGCAGTGATTCACTTAACAACTGTGGGAAGAAAGGCTTTAAAATGGGGCAAAACTCACTTAACAACAGTGTCGCTTAGCAATAAAAATGGGGTTGTGGTCTTAAATTGAGGACTTGCTGTAATTTGGCAGTTGGTGAATGTTGGAATAGGAATCAAAGGAATAAAATTGAAAAACAGCAATTAGTCTTTCAGTTAACAGAACACAGAATAACAGAGATGGAAGGGACTTTGGCAGTCGTCTTCTTTACACTATTGTAAGGCATATCACCAAGGCATAATATGTTATAACCACAGTTTGTTGCATAAATAGCCTGGCAATTAAGGGGCCAGAGTTGGACTGGGGCGATCTAGATTCAAACCTTTCCTGGCTAGATAAATTTCTGGGTAGCTCTGAGCCAGTTATTCTGTCTCAGCCCAACCTACAATCCAAACTGGTGAGGGTAAAATAATAATCTCAGAGAAAAGGAAGTATATAAATAAAATAATCTAGTGTTAACAAATCATAAAGGTTGCATTATGCTAAGCCAGGATCAAACAGACTTTATTATATATCAAAGCATCTACTCATGTGAGGGATGCAGGGAAATCGATAGCTGGAACAGGAAGTTAATTTTGAGCTGCTTGGATGGACAGAATGGATAAAGGAAACCAAGAGATAGGTGGACTTGAACTCCCAGAATTCCCCAGCCAGCCTGTTGATGAGGTTGACAAACACTGCTGTGGAGAACGGGGAAAGAGGATGAACAAAATTGCATTTAACGTACATACCTTGGCAAGAATGGTGAAACAGTCCACCTCAAACTTTTCATCTTTAAGTTTTTCCAGGCTAGCATTCGACCTGAAAACAGTTCCTATGCAGAGTGCAACATGCTGGAGAAAAGGAAGGAGAGAAAGAAGAACTAAGAACCCAAATAAATCTTCCACATACAGTATCAGAAACCTGAGATGGTCAAAGGACTGCTATGCAGGGGAGAAGATAAAGCTACTACTGAATGAAAGAATCCGGTCAGGTTACAACCCAATTTCTTAAAGTAAATGGGCATCATATTCTCCTTCAAATGTTGGCAGGACGTTTTGGGGAGGCCTTATTTCTGGACAAATTGTGAAGAAATTAAGGTCGTGCAGAGGTTAAAGTGTAAGATTTGGGCTGTTGAGAGCCAGATTCAAGTCTCAATTTCTCTCTGTGGAATATTTGGTCTTGCACACTTACTTGGAATGTGGTCGGGGTTTGCTAGGATAGATAAGAGAGAGGGAAAAATGGGAACTGCCCAGATAGGATTGGAGTTGACCCTCACACTTACGTCTTCTCCTGCTGTATTAGGATGGCATTGATGATGGTCATCGTGGAGTTCGTGAGCAGTGCAGTTAACCTCCACAATAGCAAACTCCACATAGTAAGCTTCAGGCTCATACTGAAATCAAAGCAAGAGATGTTTTAGCTGGGTTGTGGGTAGAAATGACAAAACTGAAGAGCTGGGAGAAGGAATTTTAGTCCTGTCTGCTGCATATCCCACGGTCACCTGTGGTCACCTGTTCCTACTGAAATTTCCCACCTTCCTTTGGTAGAGGGAGAGGTAATTTGTGAGCCCCAGAGCCCCTAAGAAATAAGGATTTCCTAGCTTTTTATATGAATATTTCATTGCTTCTGTTTTACTTGGTGGCTATTTCTGTGTTTCACTTGGCTGGGTATTGGCCGTAATTATATTTTATAAATAAAACGTCAGTGAATCCTTGTTCCCTACAGTCAGAGGCTTGGAACGTAAATTTTAAAAAATCAGCTACAGCCCCTGGTTCTTGAAAAGTTGCCTCTCCCTTTTTTTCTTAGCAGCTGGTTCTTTGCGGGATCTTGGTGCTCGCTGAGCTTGGTTGCTTTCCTGCAGACATTTCACTACCCAAACTAGGTAACGTCATCCGTTCTAGTCAATCATCGGTCTAGCACTGATGATGTTACCTAGTTTGGTTACTAAAATGTCTGCAAGAAAGCGACGAAGTTCAGAGAGCACGAAGGACCCTTCATTTCAATCCCAAGCAACAAATATTCTCCTTTGTGGGTATCTGGTTCTTTTCCTAGACATTTTGCAGAGCATAATTCCTCCTGTCTCCTCCTCCTTTCTCTTAGTTATATGAAGTATCAAAACGTTAAACTGGAAGAGATCAACAGAATTCCTTTTTAACATCTGCACACTTACCTTGTGCTGCCCTCTTGAAATATCAAGAAGTTCGTAAAGGTAAACTTGGTCAAAAAGTTTTTCATTGTCTTTACTAAGCAAATATTTAGCAGAGTCTACCACCTGAGGGTCATTCGAAGGCAACAGAATTGGACATTTAGGACAATTTCGCTGCATGTTTTCCACAGAATCTGGAAAGAAAAAGAAATGTCAGGAAGGGCGTTTAAAGCAGATGGCAGTCTTAGCTGAGAACTGCTGCAAAAGAGCAGGAGACCATACACCATTTCAGAGAAACGGACATCCCATCTCTTCTTAAAAGCTTCCACAACCTCTGATTCATTATCCTAACGGTCAGGAAGTTTCAGGCAGCAGGTTAAAAAAAAGTTGGACAGCAGGTTAAAGTTACGGCTTTTGCAATGGGAGAGCATAAGTACAGGTAGTCTTTGACTTATGACCACAATTGTGCCCAAAATTTCTGTTGCTAAACAAAACATTTGTTAAGTGAGTATCCCCATTTTACGACCTTTCTCACTACCGTTCTTAAATTAATCTCACTGTTGTTAATGAAACACTGAAAAAAGGGGACTTAATGGCTGTTTTTCACACTTATGGCCATTGCAGTCTCCCCATGGTCACGTGACCAAACTTCAGCACTTGACAACTGCCTCATGACTGCAGTGTCCTTGGATCAGGTGATCAGTTTTTACGACCTTCTGACAAGCAGAATCCATGGGGAAGCCAGATTCATGCAGCAACCATGTTACTAGCTTAACAACTGCAGTGATTCACTAAACAACTGTCAAGAAAGATTGTAAAATGGGACAAAATTTACTTAGCAACTGTCCTGCTTAGCAACAGATTGTTTGGGCTCAATTCTAGGGATTAGGTTGAGGATTGTAGCTATGTCTTGGTAAGCTCCAGTCCATTCCCTAGCATCTAATTGATTTGAACTGTCAAGTTTGATTCAAATCCATCATTTCAAAGGATTGAAAACAGCATTTTAATTTGTATTGCTAATCCGATTGAGAAAAAAGGGTTTTGTAGATGCAAAATAAACGGTTTGGAAGCATCCAATTCAGTAATCCACTCCATCTCATTAGATTGACTTGAATTGCCTTACAACTGAATTAAAGCAATGCATGCTTCGGATGAAACATCTCAGGATGCTGCTAAGATGCTGCTGAATTTTGAAGAAAGGCTGTGTGTGTAACTCACTGTCATAAAAAGTTAATAAAAAGGGATAGTAAAAGAGAATAAGCCAATGGTTAGCTCAGTGACACCTTAGTTTTTTGAACCCAGCCAAACTAAGATCCAAGAGGCACGAGGATGATTTACCTGGAGTAGAGTGGCATTTTGCAAAAACATCTTCTTTGAAAGTATCAACATTAAACATTATCTTGACATCACAGTCCATTTCAACAGCCTGGAAATACAAAAGCACCAAATTAAACATGTTAAATTTTAACTTAACATAATTTAGCTAACCATTTCAGGTTGGTGTTTTAAAACTATTGCTTCTGGGGAATGTTAGCATCAGTAGGATTTATTTATGTCCATTACAACATATCTCATGTTTTAACAGATAGGAGATTATTCAAATGAGCACTGTGCACTAGTAACTTGGGTAGACTAATTTTGAGGTAGCCATCATTATGGTAGCTAATTCACTGTAGTGGAATGTTTTCTGGATTCCAGGAGGGAGGGGTTGCATTCCAGAGGAGCAAGAGACAGCAAAGTTTACATAGTTTGGTTGGGAAGAAGAGGATCAAGACAGCTCCTCCCTAGAAGTTCTGAGTATAAATTTAAGCAGTTTGCTTTAGTTTGGCATGATTTCTGTCTATAGGTAAGGAACAATAAGGGGAAATTGCTTTACTCTAATTTAGCAGGTCTTTCTTGGTTTTCAGCCTGACATGCCTACTTCCTTCCAAACCATCTTATTTGTGTCTTTGGAGAAACATTTCCACATGTTGTAATATGAGAACTTCTACTTGACCAGTTCAATGTTGACAAAAATTGGGCAGTAACCTATAAACCTGGGATGACCAACCTTGGTCATAGCTGGCTGGGGAATTCTGGGAGTTGAAGTCAACAGGTCTTCAAGTTGCTAAGGTTGGATTCTTCCTCTTTTAAACAGAGGAGCAATAAAGCACTTTTCATGGATTCCGGGATGGGAAGAAGTCAGCTTGGGACATCACGGGATGAACGTGAAAGAAGAATTGACTTTTTAATTCCTGACTAATTCACTGTTCAGAGTTGAAATGAAATCCAGCTATGAAATGTGAACCCAAAATGAATGCCCATGGAACGTGAGCGACCTCTGAGGTTTCATTAATCTTTGTACACCAATATATCAGAAATTCAATTTACTCCTAGTGCAGTGGTAAGAGGCCACCTGTCCTCCCACGGAATTTTACATTTTCAACAATTCTCAGACACTTACATGATTATGCTGTGGCCTTACAGTACAATTGTCGAAAGGATTTGGATCCAACACGTGACATTCTGTCTCCAGAAGATTTAATTTAAGGAAGACTGCCACCCAATCGCCATCCTAAAACAAAAAAAATTAGGATGAGAATGACATTTCTCACTGCATTTTTCTGTCTCTGTTGCATCATCTGTCCTTGGAAATGTTTGAATTTGAACCTAAGTTAAAGACCACGTCCAGGTGTGCTTCTCAGTTATCAGCTGCTTTGAAGAAAATACACCCAGCAGGAAATTTCAATGCTGCCTTAAGTTAGACTCGGTTCCTTTGGATGTTGCAAGGCAGACAAAACTGACATTTCCTGACATGAACATCTAATCTGCTCTGCCTGTGATATGAGGTTTTCTTGCAGACCTCAGTTAATTTCCCCGTTGTTGGTTTTGGCCAGGTGTGGGTAGAAAAAAATTGCCTCTTTCTGACATTGCATGGTTCACGTATGTGCATATTGTCTATTCAACCACCAGCATTTTGGCTCCGAAAAATGGCATCAGGTAGTCCTGGCCGGTCTACCTACAAATACGTAGGACAACCGTTTGCGAGAGGGGTCTAATGAAGATTGGATGGTTGGGAGAGAGCTAACATTTTTCTCAGTTGGGGAGTTCACACAACGCTTAACCCAGTTGCAGAATTAACCATTTCTTGTATTTCTAATACACATCGAACCATTAAATAACCAAAGGGGCTGGGCTGACACACCAAATTTAACCAGTCCTCACACCAAATTCTGCATAACCAAATGAAATCACAAAAAACTTCCGTGAGCTGGTTAAGCATGTTGTCTGTATGGTGCAGATCACAAGCTGACCATCTTCTTTCTAAGGACCTGACAGCTGAAAAAGCAGCAGTCAGAAGTATAAGCATTCAATGGGATGGAGGCATTGTCTGTCACTATCAGCAAAATGGTGGAAGGAGCAACAGAATGCAAACCCTGCCTCTTTTGTGATGCATTGCATGAGCAGGAAAAGGATGTGGCTTACAGTGTAACTCTCCATCCAGCATCTGAATAGTGCCAGAGCTGTCTATTATAAAGACGTGGGAACTTGTAGGATTGTCAGAAAGGAATTTATTGGTCCCAGCTCAACATAAGGATCCAGTTCCCTGCCAATCCTGGACCAGGCACCCCATTCTGGGCTGCTGAAGGAACAATAGAATCAACAAAATATAATCAGTGGATGACTCTGGTGAAGAAACAACTGGATGGCCATGTCAAGTCTGTACCAGTCCTGGCCTAAGAAATCTTTTTTAAATGGAAATCTAAAAATATTTCCTTTTAAATAACCAAAATAGAAAATTGGAGCCTTAGCAGGACATCCATCTCCTCAGAGAACATGCTGCTGGTCTCACTAAAAATTGGAGAGGGAAGAATAAGAAAGAAGGAGACTGTATAAAACGGAATGGCTGGAGAAAAAAGTTGGACAGAGAAGTTCAGTGTACAGAACAGCTGTCAGTTCCCAGTAGGGGAAGAAGAAGAAAAATATTGTAGTTTCCTTGCAGACATTTCATTAACTGAATGAAGATAATGACCTAGATAAATTCATCAGTGCACCAAGGATTTCAGAGTTGAATGCTGATCTACCTGTATTCTCTTCTGCTAGAAAAAAAGGTCCAGAGATAACTTCCCTGAAAGAAGGGAAGTGAAGACCCAGAGAAGGACCCATCTTCACCCAAGATGGAGGAGACCAGCTGGCTGCAGATAGTATCATCATGCAGTACCCAAGAGGGTATGGAGGAGATCGTTGGTCATTAGAAAAGCCTTAGTCTTTGGGGAAGGACGGGGCAGAAGGCCCTGAGAAAGGTTCTCCCCCAGTAGAGAAGCAGTAGATATTCAGCTGAGCAGATCCAGGAGAAAGTCAAACTGTGCTGAGTGCACTACTGTTAAAATCCAGCCCATTCCTTTCTTCTCACTCTCTCTGGACACGCTCAGAAGTGAGGGAAGGAGACAGAGTGAAAGGAGGAGGAAGCAGGAGAACTAAAGGGGAAGAGGAAAACCTGACACTCTAGGTGAACACTGGGATTGCATTGTGTGCTCCAGTTGTAATCCCAAAAGTGCTTTCCCAAAAGGCATCTGGACTGTCTTGGTTTTTTTTCCCCCTTGAAAAGATTTCACTTCTCATCCAGAAAACTGAAAAAGCTTCTTGGATGAAAAGTGAAAAGCTTTCAACGGGGAAAAAAACCCCCCAAGAAAGTCCAGTTGCTTTTTGAAAACATTTTTGGAATAACAATGACCTGGATGATTGAGAATCTCCATAGACATCATTTCAGTTGTAAATACCTGTTGTGAATGACTTCATTGAAAATAGCATTAGCCTAAGTAAAAGGCTCTGCTCTCTTGTTTTCTATGCAAATGGCCATACTTGCAAAGCAAGATACACCTCCAGTTCAAGGAGGACTCCTTCACACTGGGACAGTGGAGAAGACAGACCTTCCTCTTTCCTGATAGCTTTTCCAGTCTGGTGCCATCCAGATGTGTTGGACACCAATCCTATTATCCACACCCGTCCAGCAATTCAAATGAAACGGAAGCTATGGTATTACACAACGTTGACTAGAAAGAGGCCGTGAATTGCCCAAATTTCAGCAGGAAGGCTACAGAAATTGTCTGGCATAACATCAGAAAAGACCACCTAGCTGTTATTTACTTAGCAAAGGAAACCAGGAAAAATTTCCTCCCATTGTACTTACCAAGGGAACGACAACGATATTTTTGATTACATTGAGGGCGTATTTGTATCCATGTAATTTATGCTCGTTGATGTAGCGCACACCTCTATCTGTCCACTCTTTAGCGTCTTCGTCGTCGCATTGTAAATCCCCCCTCACTTGAGAGCTAAGCGTAGATCCTATAATCTGACCCAGGAGCACGAGAGCTACCAGGGAATTCATGGCTGGGTTCAGAGATAATGTACCAGATAATGCACTAGGAAGACTCCAGAGAACCTAACTTCAGGTGCTCCTTTTTATGGAGTGTTGCTGTTTGCTGTCCCTCACCACCTCCCACTTGCATTTGCTTAACTGCAATATTTGCAGAAAGCCCTGCAAACAAGAGGAAAAGAAAAATAAATATGTGGAGACCTTGAGTCAAAGTCTGATTAAATAAGGGGATAAATGCAGATTGTGCAAAAAGAGAAAACCAACTCTCCACGTCAGTCAGTCATATTAATCCCAGGATACTGCTGCAGTTAAGGATGATCTATATGTCCCCAGCCTGGTCCTGGAGGACATCCAACACGGCAAGTGTTACAGTTATAATCAAGTCCATCCATTTTGCTGCTGGCCATCCTCTTTATCCCTTCCATCTTTTTCGGCATTATGGATCCATTTGTTTGCTTCCTTGGCTACTCAAAGTATTCTCTAGAGCAGGGATGTCGAACTTTAAGACTTGTGGACTTCAATTAAACTTCAAATCAACATTCAGAAAAAATTAGGAGGTCCACCCATTTGCACATGATGTCTAGAAACCAAGTAATGGCAAAGACATTTGGCCCCCAACAGGAGACACGTACTTTGATTACCATAGGGGCAGCAGAGGCAGGATCTGCCCAGACCACGGGGAGCCCGATACCCATCCAAACCCTGACTGGCAACCACTGTGTTGGAGCTGGGTACAAGAAACTATGTATCTTTTCAGGGATACAACCTGTGCTACAGGAGGAAGAAGAATACGAAACCTGGATGGAGCAGGCAGTACAGGCTGTTGAAGAATGGAACGTATCAGATGCTCAAAAGACATGTGGGAGACATCAACTTGTTAGAGGGCCTAATCTACGTAGACGATATCCTTGTCTTTGGTGAGACTTTTCAACAACACAAGGAGCGCTTGGAGAATGTTTTGACCAGGCTCCACGAAGATGGATTGAAACTGTCATTAGAGAAATGCCAATTTTACCAAACATTTTGTCACATATCTGGGTCATGTCATCTTTGCAGAAGGGATATCAATTGATCCCACGAAGCTTGAGGCTGTCACTTCTTGGCCCAGACCTCAAAACGTGCCTGAACTGCGATCATTTCTAGGGTTCTGCTCATATTATCGGAAGTTTGTTGAAGGGTTTGCAAAGAGCGCCCGTCCTCTCAATGATCTGTTGAAGAAGGAAGAGGTAGAGGATGAGTCTGGTCATTCAAACCAGGTCCATCAGAATAAGGGACCCAGGAAGTCTCGAGAATCCATTGAGGCAGAGGGGACTGAGCAGTGTGAGCAGGCCTTTGACCAACTGAAGAGGAGACTAACGAATGCCCCCATCTTGGCCTATGCTGAGTAAAGATTCTTTAAGGTAAACAATGCCTCGAAGTTCTTTGAAGAGTTTCATCTGTCGGAACTATGACAGCCGCAATGGTCGTAAGTGTGAAAAGAAATCATAAATCACTTTTTCAGTACTGTTGTAACTTCGAACAGTCACTAAATGAATTTTTGTAAGTCAAGGGCTATCTGTAATGAATTTCAAAATGTTATGCTAAATTCATCTGTCTCCTTAATAGCAATAGCAATAGCACTTAGACTTATATACTGCTTCACAGTGCTTTACAGCCCACTCTAAGCTGTTTACACAGTCAGCATTTTGGCCCCAACAATCGGGGTCCTCGTTGTACTGACCTCGGAAGGATGGAAGGCTGAGCCAGTGAGAATCGAACTGCCAAACTGCTGGCAGCTGGGAGTCAGCAGAAGTACCCTGCAGTACTGCATTCTAATCACTTTATAACTTTCCAGAATCAACATTCGAATTACCTTTTTGGTGTTTATTCCAAAATATATATTTAAGGTCCTTATGTCAAGATTCGAAGCACGGTTTTGCTGGTGTGATAAATATTGCTTCTTGGTTTGCCAATGAACGTTGGGGGAGGGGAGAGGTTTGGAATGCAGGCTTCAAAGATTAAGAAGCCACACCATGAGACTCAAGGAGATTACGCCAGATATCTGGCCATACCTAGAGATGCTTTCTCATAACAATATTTTTTCTACTTGATTGGGCAATGTGACCTGACCCAGAGGCACGAGGGAGAATTCAGTGCTTTTACTATATGGGTTTGGGAGGGGTCTTGCCAGAGCTGGTTTTGCTTTCATTAGTACCGAAGTGATGTACTCAATAAAGTTTTACAATAGGAGATCAGCATGTCTCAAAGGTGTTTGCTTGGTTGTGTTCATCAGTCAGAACCTTGACAACTGAAACTTGCACAAACCTTATTTCTCAAAGATTGAAGGAAATTCACTTGGTGAATTGAAATTTGCCATTTGCAGGTTTTTAGTATCCATAAAATCATTAATCAATTTCTAGGAGTGATTAACAAAGGAAATATGCAAATCCTATTTCCATAAATGTGTTAATTACAGTTTGGGCATAGAAGCCAAGGCAATTCCTTGATTCCTGCTGTTTTGTGATCTCCTTGTGGGGAACTTCTTTCTGGAGCATGTGTGGGGAATCCCAAGGCCTCTCCTTGTCCAGAGAGGAATTCTAAAAAGCTGATCCATAAATTTGCGATGGAAATTTATTGTGGCTATTTATCTCTATTATATTGAAATTATATTGTTCTATACTTTAAGCAAACATTATTTAAGTTATGTTCATATTTGGTATTTTATTATACCAAGAAATCATTCCCAGCCAGAACAAACGTGTGACAACATATGAAACAGGTTTGAATAAATTCAAATGTGTGAGTTTTCTGAATAATGAGCCTTAATGTGGCACCACAGTGTAGAGAATAATGGGGGTTGATCTTGACAGAAATATGTAAGAACCATTATCAAGCCAAAGAGGGCTGAAATGTTCTTTAAATTCTGGGAAGCGAGATAATATTCAGAATCAGCTGAGGCAAACAAGTGCCTCATCCACTGGGGTATAAGAAGAAAGGCAGAGTATACACTATGATCAGCAAGCTTCTGTTATTATTATTATTTGTTGTTGTTAGTTGCGAAGTCGTGTCTGACCCAACGTGACCCCATGGACAACGTTCCTCCAGGCCTTCCTGTACCATCTTCTGGAGTCCATTTAAGCTCACTCCTACTGCTTCAGTGACTCCATCCAGCCACCGAATTCTCTGTTGTCCCGTTCTTCTGTTGCCCTCCATCTTTCCCAGCATTAGGCTCTTCTCCAGTAAGTCCTTCCTTCTCATTAGGTGGCCAAAGTATTTGAGTTTCAACTTCAGGATCTGGCCTTCTAAAGAGCAATCAGGGTTATTATAGCCTATCTCTATTCCTGTGGAATTCTGGAAGTTAGAGTCCACAACTCTTAAAATGACCAAAGTTGAGAAACACTTTCCTATCTCAATAAAGTATAGCTCCAGTCTTCCTGTGGAGTTGATTTGCTAATAATGGTCTACTCAGAGGAGCTGAGAAGTAGAAAATGGAATGAGTCTTGTTCAAAGAACAGATCAGTTTACCCCTAAATGTAACATGGGCAAAATGAGTCAAAATATACTCAATGCGTTAGTGAGGGGTCATCAGTTGTTTAAGCCTTTAGGTTTTGTGATTGGACTGAAGAATAAGAGAATAAAAGACTTGGAAGGGACCTTGGAGGTCTTTATACCATTCCGGACAAATGACTGTCCAACCTCTTCTTAACCCCTCCAGTGATGAAGCACCCAGAACCTCTCAGCCAAGCCATTCCACTGATTAATTGTTCTGTCAGGAAGTTTCTCCTTAGTTCTAGGTTGGTCCTCTCCTTGATTAGTTTCCATCTGTTGCTTCTTGTTCTGCCTTCAGGTGCTTGGGAGAATAGGTCGACCCCATGCCCTTTCCTAGAGGTGCTGAACTATAATTCCCAGAATCCTCATTCAGAGGGATCAAGGCCATCTGGCCACAAACGTAAAGCAAAACAAAGGGCAAGGCAAATATAGAATTGAACAATTTATTTAGAGAGTATCCTCTGCTTTTTTCTGTCAGTATATTGGACTTTGTTCAACGTTGCCCCTGTCAAATAATGTAGCCTGGTGACACATTCTGGGGAAAGCAAATCTCATAAGGAATAGAGGTGATGAGACTCTGGGGGTATTGTTGTCAAATGCTATGCATTTTCTCTTTAAAAGAAAAAAAAAGGAAGAATTTTGACTTTGGGACTAATATAACTTTCTGATCAACTTTTTTCTCCTTCTTTGGCTGAACAGAGAGAGGGACAGGAAGATGTTAAGTGAGCATCAGAATATGCATTTCTATAAGCAGAAAGGCACAAATACAAAGTCCCTTTCTTATAACAACCATGGGTGATCACAACACTTGGCAAAGACTGTAATGTGTCAGGGTAAACCCTTTTTGGATTCAAGCTTTGAGTTCAGATTTGGAAAATGGTTTTGCACTAACTGGGTGATTTCTCTATGCTCTCTAGTATGGCTGGCCTACAGCTGGAAGTGAAGTACTTTTCCTGGACAACCTTTCACAGGGGTTGTGTGACGATCTGATATATCTTTGGAGAGTTCTTTTTTGACAAAAGCAACTGGGACTTCCGCCAAATGTTCATGAGATTCGTGTGAGGTGCTTGTATCATTGTGTGGATGGACGAGGTTGAGGGCAGTATTGTTGTGCTCTGGGGAAATACTGTCTTTTTCAACGTGCTGCTGAATCAAATGGGAGTGAGCGTGTCCCTTCTGGAAAAAAAACACACAAAACATGCAAGCACTGATGAGTTTTCTTCGGCCATTGAACCCGAAGCTTATCCTGCTTTGAACTTTCCAACGCATTAAAATCCAGCTAGACAAAAGTGAATCAAGAAAACCAACTGCTGTTAATATTTTCAATATAGATAGTCCTCAACTTATAATCATTTTTAGTGACCCTTTGAAATTGCAACAGCCCCGAAAAAAGCAGCCTATGACCGTTTTTCGTACTTACGACGCTTGTAGCATCTCCACGGTCACATGATCAAAATTCAAATGCTTTTCAGTCAGAATCTGTTTATGACGGTTGCCGTGTCCCGGGGTCTTGTGATCCCCTTTTGCAGCCTTCTGACAAGCAAAGTCAATGGGGAAGCCAGATTCACTTAACAACCATGTTACTAATTTAACTACGGCAGTGATTCACTTAACAACTGTGGGAAGAAAGGCTTTAAAATGGGGCAAAACTCACTTAACAACAGTCTCGCTTAGCAATAAAAATGGGGTTGTGGTCTTAAATTGAGGACTTGCTGTAATTTGGCAGTTGGTGAATGTTGGAATAGGAATCAAAGGAATAAAATTGAAAAAGAGCAATTAGTCTTTCAGTTAACAGAACATAGAATAACAGAGATGGAAGGGACTTTGGCAGTCGTCTTCTTTACGCTATTGTAAGGCATATCACCAAGGCATAAAATGTTATAACCACAGTTTGTTGCATAAATAGCCTGGCAATTAAGGGGCCAGAGTTGGACTGGGGCGATCTAGATTCAAACCCTTCCTGGCTAGAGAAATTTCTGGGTAGCTCTGAGCCAGTTATTTTTTCTCACCCCAACCTACAATCCAAAGTGGTGAGAGTAAAATAATAATCTGAGGGAAAAGAAAGTATATAAATAAAATAATCTAGTGTTAACAAACCATAAAGGTTGCATTATACTAAGCCAGGATCAAACAGACTTTATTATATATCAGAGCATCTACTCATGTGAGGGATGCAGGGGAATCGATAGCTGGAACAGGGGGTTAATTTTGAGCTGCTAGGATGGACAGAATGGATAAAGGAAACCAAGAGATAGGTGGACTTGAACTCCCAGAATTCCCCAGACAGCCTGTTGATGAGGTTGACAAACACTGCTGTGGAGAACGGGCAAAGAGGATGAACAAAATTGGATTTAACGTTCATACCTTGACATGAAGGATGACACAGTCCGACTCAACCTGTTCATCTTTAGGTTTTTCCAGGCTAGCATGCGACCTGAAAACAGTTGCTCTGCAGAATGCAATATGCTGGAGAAAAGGAGGGAGAGAAAGAAGAACTAAGAACCCAAATAAATCTTCCACATAAAGTATCAGAAACCTGAGATGGTCAAAGGACTGCTATGCAGGGGAGAAGATAAAGCTACTACTGAATGAAAGAATCCAGTCAGGTTACAACCCAATTTCTTAAAGTAAATGGGCATCATATTCTTCTTCAAATGTTGGCAGGAAGTTTTGGGGAGGCATTATTTCTGGATGAATTGTGAAGAAATTAAGGCTGTGCAGAGGTTAAAGTGTAAGATTTGGGCTGTTGAGAGCCAGATTCAAGTCTCAATTTCTCTCTGTGGAATATTTGGCCTTGCACACTTACTTGGAATGTGGTCGGGGTTTGCTAGGATAGATAAGAGAGAGAGAAAAATGGGAACTGCCCAGATAGGATTGGAGTTGACCCTCACACTTACGTCTTCTCCTGCTGAAATAGGATGGCAGTGATGATGGTCATCATGGGCTTCCTGAGCAGTGCAGTTAACCTCCACAATAGCAAACTCCACATAGTAAGCTTCAGGCTCATACTGAAATCAAAGCAAGAGATGTTTTAGCTGGGTTGTGGGTAGAAATGACAAAATTGAAGAGCTGGGAGAAGGAATTTTAGTCCTGTCTGCTGCATATCCCACGGTCACCTGTGGTCACCTGTTCCTACTGAAATTTCCCACCTTCCTTTGGCAGAGGGAGAGGTAATTTGTGAGCCCCAGAGCCCCTAAGAAATAAGGATTTCCTAGCTTTTTATATGAATATTTCACTGCTTCTGTTTTACTTGGTGGCTATTTCTGTGTTTCACTTGGCTGGGTATTGGCCGTAATTATATTTTGTAAATAAAACGTCAGTGAATCCTTGTTCCCTACAGTCAGAGGCTTGGAACGTAAATTTTAAAAAAATCAGCTACAGCCCCTGGTTCTTGAAAAGTTGCCTCTCCCTTTTTCTCTTAGCAGCTGGTTCTTTGCGGGATCTTGGGGCTCGCTGAGCTTGGTTGCTTTCCTGCAGACATTTCACTACCCAAACCAGGTAACGTCATCCGTTCTAGTCAATCATCGGTCTAGCACTGATGATGTTACCTAGTTTGGTTGCTAAAATGTCTGCAAGAAAGCGACGAAGCTCAGAGAGCACGAAGGACTCTTCATTTCAATCCCAAGCAACAAATATTCTCCTTTGTGGGTATCTGGTTCTTTTCCTAGACATTTTGCAGAGCATAATTCCTCCTGTCTCCTCCTCCTTTCTCTTAGTTATATGAAGTATCAAAACGTTAAACTGGAAGAGATCAACAGAATTCCTTTTTAATATCTGCACACTTACCTTGTGCTGCCCTCTTGAAATCTCAAGAACTTCGTAAACGTGGCCGGAAACTTTTTCATTGTGTTTATTAAGCACATATTCAACAGAGTCTACCACCTGAGGGTTATTCGGAGGCAACAGAATTGGACATTTAGTACAATTTCGCCGCACGTTTTCCACAGAATCTGGAAAGAAAAAGAAATGTCAGGAAGGGCGTTTAAAGCAGATGGCAGTCTTAGCTGAGAACTGCTGCAAAAGAGTAGGAGACCCTACACCATTTCAGAGAAACAGACATCCCATCTCTTCTTAAAAGCTTCCACAACTTCTGATTCATTATCCTAACGGTCAGGAAGTTTCAGGCAGCAGGTTAAAAAAAAGTTGGACAGCAGGTTAAAGTTACGGCTTTTGCAATGGGAGAGCATAAGTACAGGTAGTCTTTGACTTATGACCACAATTGAGCCCAAAATATCTGTTGCTAAACAAAATATTTGTTAAGTGAGTATCCCCATTTTACGACCTTTCTTGCCACAGTTGTTAAGTGAATCACTTCCATTCTTAAATTAATCTCACTGTTGTTAAGTGAAACACTGAAAAAAGGGGACTTAATGGCTGTTTTTCACACCTATGGCCATTGCAGTCTCCCCATGGTCACGTGACCAAACTTCAGACACTTGACAACTGCCTCATATATAGGATGACTGCAGTGTCCTTGGATCAGGTGATCAGTTTTTACGACCTTCTGACAAGCAGAATCCATGGGGAAGCCAGATTCATGCAGCAACCATGTTACTAGCTTAACAACTGCAGTGATTCACTAAACAACTGTCAAGAAAGATTGTAAAATGGGACAAAATTTACTTAGCAACTGTCCTGCTTAGCAACAGATTGTTTGGGCTCAATTCTAGGGATTAGGTTGAGGATTGTAGCTATGTCTTGGTAAGCTCCAGTCCATTCCCTAGCATCTAATTGATTTGAACTGTCAAGTTTGATTCAAATCCATCATTTCAAAGGATTGAAAACAGCATTTTAATTTGTATTGCTAATCCGATTGAGAAAAAAGGGTTTTGTAGATGCAAAATAAACGGTTTGGAAGCATCCAATTCAGTAATCCACTCCATCTCATTAGATTGACTTGAATTGCCTTACAACTGAATTAAAGCAATGCATGCTTCGGATGAAACATCTCAGGATGCTGCTAAGATGCTGCTGAATTTTGAAGAAAGGCTGTGTGTGTAACTCACTGTCATAAAAAGTTAATAAAAAGGGATAGTAAAAGAGAATAAGCCAATGGTTAGCTCAGTGACACCTTAGTTTTTTGAACTGAGACAAACTAAGATCCAAGAGGCACGAGGATGATTTACCTGGAGTGGAGTGGCATTTTACAAAAACATCTTTTTTGAAAGTCTCAATATTAAACATTATGTTGACATCACAGTCCATTTCAACAGCCTGGAAATAGAAAAGCACCAAATTAAACATGTTAAACTTTAACTTAACATAATTTAGCTAACCATTTCAGGTTGGTGTTTTAAAACTATTGCTTCTGGGGAATGTTAGCATCAGTAGGATTTATTTATGTCCATTACAACATATCTCATGTTTTAACAGATAGGAGACTATTCAAATAAGCAATGTGCAGTAGTAACTTGGGTAGACTAATTTTGAGGCAGCCATCATTATGGTAGCTAATGCACTGTGGTGGAATGTTGTCTGAATTCCCAGGAGGGAGGGGTTGCATTCCAGAGGAGCAAGAGACAGCAATGTTTACATAGTTTGGTTGGGAAGAAGAGGATCAAGACAGCTCCTCCCTAGAATTTCTGTGTATAAATTTAAGCAGTTTGCTTTAGTTTGGCATGATTTCTGTCTACAGGTAAGGAACAATAAGGGGAAATTGCTTTGTTGTAACTTAGCAGGTCTTTCTTGGTTTTCAGCCTGACATGCCTGCTTCCTTCCAAACCAACTTATTGGTGTCTTTGGAGAAACATTTCCACATGTTGTAATATGAGAACTTCTACTTGGCCAGTTCAATATTGAGAAAAATTGGGCAGTAACCTATAAACCTGGGATGACCAACCTTGGACATAGCTGGCTGGGGAATCCTGGGAGTTGAAGTCCACGGGTCTTCAAGTTGCTAAGGTTGGATCCCTCCTCTTTTAAACAGAGGAGCAATGAGGCACTTTTCATGGATTCCGGGATGGAAAGAAGTCAGCTTGGGACATCACGGGATGAACGTGAAAGAAGAATTGACTTCTTAATTCCTGACTAATTCATTGCTCAGAGTTGAAATGAAATCCGGCTATGAAATGTGAACTCAAAATGAATGCCCATGGAATGTGAGCGACCCCTGAGGTTTCATTAATCCTTTGTACACTAGTATATCAGAAATTTACTCTTAGTGCAGTGGTAAGAGGCCACCTGTCCTCCCACAGAATTTTACATTTTCAACAATTCTCAGACACTTACATGATTATGCTGTGTCCTTACAGCACAATTCTTGACAGGAGTTGGATCCAACACGTGACATTCTGTCTCCAGAAGATTTAATTTAAGGAAGACTGCCACCCGATCGCGATCCTAAAACAAAAAAAATCATCTTTATCTTTATCTTTATTTTGACTTATATGCCGCCCTTCTCCCCAGACTCAGGGCGGCTCACAACAGAAATACAGTACAAAAATATGTAAGTCATTAAAAAAATTACAATATAAAACTATAAAACTATACTCACTCATACAACATACACTCCCAACCAAAGGCCCAGGGGCAGAGCGCAGCTCACACGCCCCAAGCCTGTCTGCATAGATGTGTTTGTAAAAGTTTACGGAAAGCTAGGAGGGAAGGAGCAGTACGAACCTCTGAGGGAAGTTGGTTCCAGAGGGCTGGGGCAGCAACAGAGAAGGCCCTAGCCCTAGGTCCCGCCAGACGGCACTTTCTAACAGACAGGACCCGTAGGAGGCCAACCCTATGTGCCCTAACCGGTCGCTGGGATTCATGAGGCAGAAGACGGTCCCGCAAGTATCCTGGCCCATTGCCATATAGGGCTTTATAGGTCATAACTAACACTTTGAATTGTGTTCGGAGACCAATTGGCAGCCAGTGCAGCTCACGGAGGGCTGAAGTGATATGAGCATGTCTTGGGAGACCCAAGACGGCTCGCGCGTCCGCATTCTGAACCACCTGCAGTCTCTGGACATTCTTCAAAGGTTGCCCAATGTAGAGCGCATTACAGTAGTCGAATCTCGAGGTGACAAAGGCATGGGTGACTGTGAGGAGTGACTCCCGGTCCAAATAGGGCCGCAACTGACGCACCAGGCGAACCTGGGCGAATGCCCCCCTCGCAACAGCCGAAAGATGGTATTCTAAACTTAGCTGTGAATCGAGGAGGACGCCCAAGTAGCGAACCCTCTCCGACGGTGATAAAACTTCCCCACCCAGAGTAATGGATGGACAGATGGAATTGTCCTTGGGAGGCAGAACCCATAGCCACTCCGTCTAGTCGGGATTGAGTCTGAGCCTGTTGGCACCTATCCAGACCCCAACAGCCTCCAGGCACCGGTTCATCACTTCCACTGCTCCGCTGTAATGATGTGGGATAGATATGTAAAGCTGAGTATCATCAGCGTACTGATGAAAACTCACCTCGTGTTGATGGAAGACTGCCACCCAATCGACACCCTAAAACAAAAAAAATTAGGATGAGAATGACTTTTCTCACTGCATTTTTCTGTCTCTGTTGCATCAGCTGTCCTTGGAAATGTTTGAATTTGAACCTAAGTTAAAGACCTCATCCAGGTGTGCTTCTCAGTTATCAACTGCTTTGCAGAAAATACACCCAGCAGGAAATTTCAATGCTGCCTTAAGTTAGACTCGGTTCCTTTGGATGTTGCAAGGCAGACAAAACTGACATTTCCTGACATGAACATCTGATCTGCTCTGCCTGTGATATGAGGTTTTCTTGCAGACCTCAGTTAATTTCCCCGTTGTTGGTTTTGGACAGGTGTGGGTAGAAAAAAATTGCCTCTTTCTGACATTGCATGGTTCACGTATGTGCATATTGTCTATTCAACCACCAGCATTTTGGCTCCAAAAAATGGCATCAGGTAGTCCTGGCCGGTCTACCTACAAATACGTAGGACAACTGTTTGCGAGAGGGGTCTAATGAAGATTGGATGGTTGGGAGAGAGCTAACATTTTTCTCAGTTGGGGAGTTCACACAACGCTTAACCCAGTTGCAGAATTAACCATTTCCTGGATTTCCATTACACACCGAACCATTAAATAACCGAAGGGGCTTGGCTGACACACCGAATCTAACCAGTCCTCATACCAAATTCTGCATAACCAAATGAAATCACAAAAAACTTCTGTGAGCTGGTTAAGCATGTTGTCTGTATGGTGCAGATCACAAGCTGACCATCCTCTTTCTAAGCTGAAAAAGCAGCAGTCAGAGGTATAAGCATTCAATGGGATGGGGGCATTGTGTGTCACTATCGGCAAAATGGTGGAAGGAGCAACAGAATGCAAACCCATCCTCTTTTGTGATGCATTGCGTGAGCAGGAAAAGGATGTGGCTTACAGTGTAACTCTCCATCCAGCATCTGAATAGTGCCAGAGCTGTCTATTATAAAGACGTGGGAACTTGTAGGACTGTCAGAAAGGAATGTATTGGTCCCAGCTCAACATAAGGATCCAGTTCCCTGCCAATCCTGGACCCGGCACCCCATTCTGGGCTGCTGAAGGAACAATAGAATCAACAAAATATAATCATTGGATGACTCTGGTGAAGGAACAAGTGGATGGCCATGTCATATCTGTACCAGCCCTGGCCTAAGACATCTTTTTTAAATGGAAATCTAAAAATATTTCCTTTTAAATAACCCAAATAGAAAATTGGAGCCTTAGCAGGACATCCATCTCCTCAGAGAACATGCTGCTGGTCTCACTAAAAATTGGAGAGGGAAGAATAAGAAAGAAGGAGACTGTACAAAATGGAATGGCTGGAGAAAAAAGTTGGACAGAGAAGTTCAGTGTACAGGACAGTTGTCAGTTCCCAGTACGAGAAGGAGAAGAAAAATATTGTAGTTTCCTTGCAGACATTTCATTAACTGAACGAAGATAATGACCTAGGTAAGATCATTAGTGCACCAAGGATTTCAGAGTTGAATGCTGATCTACCTGTATTCTCTTCTGCTAGAAAAAAAAGTCCAGAGATAACTTCCCTGAAAGAAGGGAAGTGAAGACTCAGAGAAGGAACATCTTCACCCAAGATGGAGGAGACCAGCTGTCTGCAGATAGTATCATCATGCAGTACCCAAGAGGGTATGGAGAAGATTGTTGGTCATTGGAAAAGCCTTAGTCTTTGGGGAAGGACGGGGCAGAAGGCCCTGGGAAAGGTTCTCCCCCAGTAGAGAAGCAGTAGATGTTCTGCTGAGCAGATCCAGGAGAAAGTCAAACTGTGCTGAGTGCACTACTGTTCAAATCCAGACTATTCCTTTCTTTTCACTCTCTCTGGACACGCTCAGAAGTGAGGGAAGGAGACAGAGGGAAAGGAGGAGGAAGCAGGAGAACTAAAGGGAAGAGGGAAACCTGACACCAGGTGAACACTGGGATTGCATTGTATGCTCCAGTTGTAATCCCAAAAGTGCTTTCCCAAAAGGCATCTGGACTGTCTTGGTTTTTTTTTCCCCTTGAAAACATTTCATTTCTCATCCAGAAAACTGAAGAAGCTTCTTGGATGAAAAGTGAAATGTTTTCAACGGGGGGGGGGGAACCCCCAAGAAAGTCCAGTTGCTCTTTGAAAACATTTTTGGAATAACAATGACCTGGATGATTGAGAATCTCCATAGACATCATTTCAGTTGTAAATACCTGTTGTGAATAACTTCATTGAAAATAGCATTAGCCTAAGTAAAAGGCTCTGCTCTCTTGTTTTCTATGCAAATGGCCATCCTTGCAAAGCAAAATACACCTCCAGTTCAAGGAGGACTTCTTCACACTGGGACAGTGGAGAAGATAGAGCTTCCTCTTTCCTGATAGCTTCTCCAGTCTGGTGCCATCCAGATGTGTTGGACTACCAATCCTATTATCCACACCCGTCCAGCAATTCAAATGAAACGGAAGCTATGAGATTACAGAATGTTGACTAGAAAGAGGCCGTGAATTGCCCAAATTTCAGCAGGAAGGCTACAGAAATTGTCTGGCATAACATCAGAAAAGACCACCTAGCTGTTATTTACTTAGCAAATGAAACCAGGAAAAATTTCCTCCCATTGTACTTACCCGGGAAGTGACAACGATATTCTTAATTACATTGAGGGCGTATTTGTATCCATGTAGTTTATGCTCGTTGATGTAGCGCACACCTATATCTGCCCACCATTTAGAGTCTTTGTCGTCGCATGGTAAATCCCCCCTCACTTGAGAGCTAAGCGTAGATCCTATAATCTGACCCAGGAGCACGAGAGCTACCAGGGAATTCATGGCTGGGTTCAGAGATAATGTACCAGATAATGCACTAGTTGGAAGGAAGGAAGACTCCAGAGAACCTAACTTCAGGTGCTCCTTTTTATGGAGTGTTGCTGTTTGCTGTCCCCCACCACCTCCCAACTGCATTTGCTTAACTGCAATATTTGCAGAAAGCCCTGCAAACAAGAGGAAAAGAAAAATAAATATGTGGAGACCTTGAGTCAAAGTTTGATTAGATAAGGGGATAAATGCAGATTGTGCAAAAAGAGAAAACCAACTCTCCAAGTCAGTCAGTCATATTAATCCAGGATACCGCTATAGTTAAGGATGATCTATCTGTCCCCAGCCTGGTCCTGGAGGCCATCCAACACGGCAAGTGTTACAGTTATAATCAAGTCCATCCATTTTGCAGCTGGCCATCCTCTTTATCCCTTCCATCTTTTTCGGCATTATGGATCCATTTGTTTGTTTCCTTGGCTACTCATAGTATTCTCTAGAGCAGGGATGTCCAACTTTGGCATCTTTAAGACTTGTGGACTTCAATTAAACTTCAAATCAACATTCAGAAAAAATTAGGAGGTCCACCCATTTGCACATGATGTCTAGAAACCAAGTAATGGCAAAGACATTTGGCCCCCAAGAGGAGACACGTACTTTGATTACCATAGGGGCAGCAGAGGCAGGATCTGACCAGACCATGGGGAGCCTGATACCCATCCAAACCCTGACTGGCAACCACTGTGTTGGAGCTGGGTACAAGAAACTATGTATCTTTTCAGGGATACAACCAGTGCTACAGGGGGAGGAAGAATACGAAACCTGGATGGAGCAGGCAGTACAGGCTGTTGAAGAATGGAACGTATCAGATGCTCAAAAGACATGTGGGAGACATCAACTTGTTAGAGGGGCTAATCTACGTAGACGATATCCTTGTCTTTGGTGAGACTTTTGAACAACACAAGGAGCGCTTGGAGAATGTTTTGACCAGGCTCCACGAAGATGGATTGAAACTGTCATTAGAGAAACGCCACCTGAAAGGTGGTATCTTCTCCAGCTCAGCCCGCTAAAGCAGTGACCAGCTCTCTTGCTCCCCCTCCTTCTTCAGCAACTACAGAATCTCACCCTTTGCCTATACAAGCTTCTTCGGAAATGCTTACCTCTGAAAGATCTACAGGTTGCATTGTCAACAATGACTCTTAATTTGACTGAGGATTTGGAGAGAAGATTTGAAAAAAGGTTTGATAAAATGGAGAAAAAGTTGGAGAGTAAGATTGAGGATTTGGAGAATAAGATTGAGAACCAAGGCAAAGGTTTATCTGATGAACTGGAAAAAATTAAGGCAACAATCCAGACCCATAATATGGAAATAAGAGAGGATATTGTGGAAGCTGTTAAGGGGGTCTGGGAGGGTATTGAAGAAAAGGTTCAGGAGGTTGAGCAACAAATGAAAAATGAATTATATGATCATGCTTTGATGGTGCAATACAATCAGATGTTGTCTGCTATTAGAATTAGAGGCCTGAGGGAGGTACCAAATGAGACTCAGGATGATTTGAGAAAAATCTTTGAGGAAGCCTTGGAAAAATTTTTAAACGATGCCGTCAAGAATTTTTCCTGGCAAATTGATAGAATATACAGAATCAATTCACGGATTGCAAGACAAAGAAATTTACCTAGAGACGTTGTTATTTATTTTGTAACAAGGAGATTTAGAAATCATGTTCTTACAACATCTTATAATAAGATATTAAATGTCGCTGGTCAGGAGGTTGTGGTTCTGAAGGAGATTCCTCCAAAGATGTTGAGAGCTAGAAAGGACTATGCATTTTTGGTTGCTGAGCTTAAAATACGTGCTTTACAATATAGATGGGAGGTCCCAGCTGGACTTTCATTATCATATCAGGGTAAAAGATATTATTTGAATTCTGTTGCAAAAGCGAAAGATTTTGCTGAGAACGTGCTGAAGGCAGGTAGACCACCATCCTCGATACCAAAAAATGCAGATTTGTCAAAAGAAGAAGGGATGGAACTATTACAACTACAATTTTCAGACTCACAGCCCCCCCCAGCAGTTGGAGGAGTTTCAATGGAGTTGCCCGTACAGAGTATTGATATTTTCCAACCCCTGGAAATAGAGAAATCTAAAGATCAAAGGCAAACTAGATCAGCTACCAAGCGTATGGAAGAACAAGAAAAAGAACAACAACAATTACGCACATCTGCAAGTTTGGAAGCCATGGGAGCTAGACCAAAGAAGAAAACGGCGAAAATTGATTTGGTCTTGCAAAAGCTTTCTCAATCCGGCCATGTCAAATAAATATTTGACATGGAATGTCAATGGTCTAAATTCTCCTCAGAAGAGGAAAAAGATATTTCACTATTTGACTCAATGTAAAAATGACGTAATCTGCCTACAAGAAACACACATTAGATCTAGTGATCAGAAATACTTGATAAATAATAAATTAGGTTCACATTTTGTGGCAGCGGCTAAAGAGAAGAAAAATGGAATTGTTATTTATGTTAAAAATCATATAAACGCTAAGTTAATAGAAGCAGATGTTGAAGGCAGATTTTTAGTAATTGAAATTTTAATAGATGGGAAGAAAGTTCTTCGGATGGGTATTTATGCACCAAATCAACACCAAGGAAAGTTTTATAAATTAACACAATTTGATTATAGGTCTTGTATTCTAATGGGAGATTGGAATGGTGTTATGGATATTAGTTTAGACAAGAGGAAAACATCACCAATTCCTCAAACACGTTCTTTGCTGCCTAAATCTTTTTTTGATATTAAGGATGATTTTGATTTGATAGATATATGGAGAGAAAGAAATGGCAAAGACCAAGAATTTACTTTTTTTTCTGATAGACACCAATCATTTTCTAGAATTGATTTTATACTAACTACAAGTGACTTTATTTCTGGGGTAAGGAAGGTAAAAATTTTGCCTAAAGTTTTATCAGATCATAATCCGGTTTTGATGGAGTTAATGGTGGGCCAGACTCCTAGAAGATCTTGGAGACTCAATGAAAATTTGTTTCAATATGATTCAAACGTGCTTGAATGTAAAAGTGCCATGAAGGAATTTTTTATGTTAAATCTTCATAAGGGTACAACAATAGAAATGGTGTGGGATGCTAGTAAAGCTTTTTTGCTGATGACACTAAATTGTTCCGGGTTGTGAAAAGTGAAACTGATTGTCGGGAGCTCCAGAAGGATCTCTCGAAATTGTGTGAGTGGGCAACAAAGTGGCAAATGCATTTTAACCTAAACAAGTGCAAAGTTATGCACATTGGGACAAAGAACCCCAATTATACTTACCAACTGATGGGGACCAAACTTTCTGAGACAACCCAAGAAAGGGATCTTGGGGTTTTGGTGGACAGCTCGATGAAGATGTCAACCCAATGTGCAGCAGCAGTAAAAAAAAGCAAATTCCATGCTTGGCATGATTAGGAAGGGAATCGAAAATAAGTCAGCAGGTGTTGTATTGCCTCTGTACAAATCGATGGTGAGACCACACTTGGAGGACTGTGTACAGTTCTGGTCACCGCACCTCAAGAAGGATATAATGGAACTGGAAAAGGTGCAAAAAAGGGCAACAAGAATGATCAAGGAAATGGAGCGCCTCCCTTATGAAACCAGATTGCAACGCCTTGGTCTCTTCAGCCTTGAAAGATGGCGTTTAAGGGGTGACTTGATCGAAGTGTACAAAATCATGCATGGGATAGAAAAGGTGGATAGAGAAAAATTCTTTTCTCTATCACACAATACCAGGACAAGGGGGCACTCCCTAAAGCTCATAGCTAAGAAAGTGAGGACAAATAAAGGGAAATATTTCTTCACCCAGAGGGTCGTTGATTTATGGAATTCACTTCCAGAAGGGGTCGTGACAGCTGCCAGCCTTGACAGCTTCAAGGCAGGGCTAGATAGATTCATGGATGCAAAGTGTATCGGTGGTTATTAAAATGGATGTCCATGTGCCGCCTCTATGTTGGTTGAGGCAGGCAGGATTCCCTTGAGTACCATTTGTTGGGGGTCAAGGGAAAGGGAGGGTTTTGCCTTCTCTTTCTGCTCAAGATTCCCATGTACAATTGGTGGGCCACTGTGTGACACAGAATGCTGGACTCGATGGGCTTTGGCCTGATTCAGCATGGCTCTTCTTATGTTCTTATATTCTTATGCGTGGGGTTTTAATTGACATGAATAAAAGGTATAGACGTAAACGGGAGGAAAAAAGGAAGGAATTAGAGGAGGAAATAAGAAAGAAAGAGCAACTTTGGGAATGGGGGATCAGTTTATTAATTCCTTATTGGCTGTTTATCAGAAACAAACAGGTCAGATTATTGTGAATGGGCATTTAACAGATTCATTTAAGATAGAGAAAGGTACTAGACAGGGATGTCCTTTATCTCCATTGTTGTTTATTTTAACGTTAGAGGTCTTATTGAATAAGATAAGAGCAGTAGATGACTTAAAAGGTATACAGATTAGACAACATGATTATAAATTATGTGCTTTTGCTGATGACCTGCTTGTGACATTGTCTCAACCAAAGCAGTCAGTACAGATTTTGATGGAGTTAATTAAAAACTATGGTAGGGTATCAGGTTTTAAACTAAATATATCTAAGACAAAGATGTTAGTAAAAAATTTGGATGGCAACTTAAAACAAGATTTGGAAAGAATAACGGGTTGTGAAATAGTTAAGAAAGTTAAATATTTAGGGATTGATATTGAAGCTTCTAATTGGAAGTTATATAAAAATAATTACCAAGTTTTGTGGAATAAGATACAAATAGAATTGGATAAATGGGCTAAATTACAATTATCTTTGTTGGGTAGGATAGCAGCAGTTAAAATGAATGTATTGCCAAAATTTTTATTCCTTTTTCAAATGCTACCTATACTTAAAAAAGATGCGAATTTGGAGGAGTGGCAGAAGGGTATTAATAGATTTGTCTGGAATGGCAAGAAACCGAGGATCAAATTAAAAATTATTCAGGATATAAGGGAAAGAGGTGGTTTGAAAATTCCCAATTTTAAGTTGTACTATCATGCTGCTGCTTTAGTAGCGATAAGTGATTGGATTAATTTAACCAATGACAGAATATTGAATATTGAAGGGTACGGTTTATTATATGGTTGGCATGCATATCTGGTTTATGATAAAAAGGTGGATAGGAGCTTCAAAGAGCACATATTGAGAAGCGCTCTGCTGCGTGTCTGGAAAAAGTATCAGTATAAATTAAATGCAAAGATTCCTCTTTGGACAGTTCCCAGACACGCAGTAGAGAATATAAATAGATCACAAGTTTTAGATGTGGTGCCTTATGAGAAATTCCTAATTAAAGAAGGGAATTTGCTAGTACTGAAGTCTTGGAATATTTTAAGGGATGAAGGAATTGTTTATACTTGGTTTCTATATGCACAATTGGAGTCTAGATGGAAAAAAGACTTTAAGATGGGCCTATCTTCAACAGATGAAAATTTAATTAAACAAGTTATAGATCAAAGGCCCATGCATATTAAAAGATTGTATAATGTATTGATAGAAATTGATTCTGAAACTGAGTTAGTTAAGGATTGTATGATAAAATGGGGACAAAATTTTGGACAACCAATCATGATGGATACTTGGGAAAGGACCTGGGTGAAAAATGTAAAATTTACACGAGCGACTCATATAAGAGAAAATTTTTATAAAATGTTCTACAGGTGGCATCTGGACCCAAAAAAATTATCATGTATGTATCCTAACTTACAAGCTAAGTGTTGGAGGTGTGATAGTACGGACGCTACTTACTTTCATGTATGGTGGACTTGTAAAAAAATTAAGGCTTTTTGGATAAAAATATGGTGGATTCTTCAAAATATCTTGAAAAAACGTATTGAATTTTTACCACAGATGTTTTTGCTTGGTATTATAAAAGACTGTACCAACAGAGAGACAAACTTAATCTTGAATTTGATTACAGCAGCAAGATTGTTGGTGGGACAATATTGGAAGAAGCCAGAATTACCATCTATTGAAGAATGGATTTTGAAAGTAACAAATATGGCAGAAATGGCCAAAATCTCTGCATATTTGAAGGACCACTCAAATGAGAAATATATGATGGATTGGAAAAGATGGATAGACTATATACAAGGGAGATATCATTTTAAGAAATTGTATTTAGCATATAATTAAATATTTATCTGTTAGGTTGTAAAATATAGTATTTTAATAGGTTTTAAATAATATTTTGGGGTAATTTAGTGGGTTTTCTTGTGTTTTTACCCTGTATTCACTCTGGGAAGTCGGGGGGGGGTGGTTGGGGGGATTCGTAATTTTATTATTTGTAATATCTAATATTTAATTGTGTTATATAAGTTTAGATATGGATTGTTTTAGTGGCACCTCAGAACCACATTTGAGGAGGAGGAGGAGTTTGAGGAGTGAAGGAGAAGGGAAGTAGGGAGTTGTAGGAGGAATGAGGAGAGTGAGGGAGGTAGAGAAAGTGGGGGGATAGAAGTTGTAAGGGAGGAGGTAGAGGGGGATGTGGTTGGTGAGGGGTCTTATGAAATATGTATACTATTGTTGTGAGTGTCCCTAGACCAGCTTGGGAAGTGTAAGAGTATGAGGATGAGCAGCCAGGCCCCTCTGGGTGTTTTCCCCTCCCGGCAGCCGAGGAAGAGCAGCCAGGCCCCTCTGGGTATTTTCCCCTCCCGGCAGCTGAGCCAGACAGGGAGGAGATTTACAGGCAGTCTGGGTCAGATTCACAAAGTGAGGGGTCAGATTTGGATCAAGAAGATAGATGGCTTGATCCGAGATTCTGAAGGTTTGATAAGCGACGGTGTCAGTTAAGTGGAAAAAGGAAGTAATGAGGGGAAGTGACGTATCGGACACTATATTAGAAGGGGACAGAGAGACTACACCTTTGTCACGAGCAACGTTAATCAAGGAGTAGCCTGATATCTGGAGCAGTGCGTTTGAATTCAGTCTTCTGATGTTTTGGAAATCTACGGAAGAATAATGAGGTATTGGACAATGTGATAAAGAAAGAGTGAGTTAATTGGAAGGTGTGGGAAGAGCATGTTTTAATCTAAATGTAAATAAATGAGACTTGGCCGTTCCTGCCAGCAAAATGCCAGCAGCGTGCTTTGAAGTGAATCCTTTTGAAATGTGTTAAATAAACCTCTTAAAGACATATTTATGTGGATTTTAATGAGCTGAGAGGGGCCAGACAGAACAACTATACACAATTATATTGTAGTAACTATTTTTTGTTCTATTATAACTATAAAACTAATAAAATTAAAGTGGAAAAAAAAGAGAAATGCCAATTTTACCAAACATTTTGTCACATATCTGGGTCAGGTCGTCTTTGCAGAAGGGATATCAATTGATCCCACAAAGCTTGAGGCTGTCACTTCTTGGCCCAGACCCCAAAATGTGCCTGCACTGCGATCATTTCTAGGGTTCTGCTCATATTATCGGAGGTTTGTTGAAGGGTTTGCAAAGATAGCCCGTAATCTCAATGATCTGTTGAAGAAGGAAGAGTTAGAGAATGACTCTGGTCATTCAAACCAGGTCCATCAGAATAAGGGACTCAGGAAGTCTGGAGAATCCATTGAGGCAGAGTGGACTGAGCCGTGTGACCAACTGAAGAGGAGACTAACGAATGCCCCCATCTTGGCCTATGCTGAATAAAGATTCTTTAAGGTAAACAATGCCTCAAAGTTCTTTGAAGAGTTTCATCTGTCGGAACCATGACAGCCGCAATGGTCATAAGTGCGAAAGGAAATCATAAATCACTTTTTCAGTACTGTTGTAACTTCGAACAGTCACTAAATGAATTTTTGTAAGTCAAGGGCTATCTGTAATGAATTTCAAAATGTTATGTTAAATTCATTTGTCTCCTTAATAGCAATAGCAATAGCACTTAGACTTTTATACCGCTTCACAGTGCTTTACAGCCCTCTCTAAGCTGTTTACACAGTCAGTATTTTGGCCCCAACAATCGGGGTCCTCGTTGTACTGACCTCGGAAGGATGGAAGGCTGAGCCAGTGGGAATCGAAGTGCCAAACTGCTGGCAGCTGGGAGTCAGCAGAAGTAGCCTGCAGTACTGCATTCTAACCACTGCACCACCAGGGCTCTTAATCCCTTTATAACTTCCCAGAATCAACATTCTAATTACCTTTTTGGTGTTTATTCCAAAATATATACTTAAAGTCCTTATGTCAAGATTCGAAGCACGGTTTTGCTGGTGTGATAAATATTGCTTCTCGGTTTGCCAATCAACGTTGGGGGGGAGAGAGGTTTGGAATGCAGGCTTCAAAGATTAAGAAGCGACACCATGAGACTCAAGGACATTACACCAGATATCTGGCCAGACCTAGAGATGCTTTCTCATAACAATATTTTTTTTTACTTGATTGGGCAATGTGACCTGACCCAGAGGCACGAGGGAGAATTCAGTACTTTTACTATATGGGTTTGGGAGGGGTCTTGCCAGAGCTGGTTTTGCTTTCATTAGTGCCGAAGTGATGTACTCAATAAAGTTTTACAATAAGAGATCAGCATGTCTCAAAGGTGTTTGCTTGGTTGTGTTCATCAGTCAGAACCTTGACAACTGAAACTTGCACAAACCTTATTTCTCAAAGATTGAAGGAAATTTACTTGGTGAATTGAAATTTGCCATTTGCAGGTTTTTAGTATCCATAAAATCATTAATCAATTTCTAGGAGTGATTAACAAAGGAAATATGCAAATCCTATTTCCATAAATGTGTCAATTACAGTTTGGGCATAGAAGCCAAGGCAATTCCTCGATTCCTGCTGTTTTATGATCTCCTTGTGGGGAACTTCTTTCTGGAGCATGTGTGGGGGGATCCCAAGTCCTCTCCTTGTCCAGAGAGGAATTCTAAAAAGCTGATCCATAAATTTGCGAAATATATCTCTAATATATTGAAATTATATTGTTCTATATTAAAAGCAAACATTATTTAAGTTATGCTCATATTTGGTATTTTATTGCGCCAAGAAATCATTCCCGGCCAGAACAAAGTTGTGACAACATATGAAACATATTTGAATAAATCCAAATGTGTGAGTTTTCTGAATAATGAGCCTTAATGTGGCAGGACAGTGTACAGAATAATGGGGGTTGACCTTGACAGAAATATGTAAGAGCCCTTATCAAGCCAAAGAGGGCTGAAATATTCTTTAAATTCTGGGAAGCAAGATAATATTCAGAAACAGCTGAGGCAAACAAGTGCCTCATTCACTGGGGTATAAGAAGGAAGGGAGAATATACACTATGATCAGCAAGCTTCTGTTATTATTATTATTTGTTGTTAGTTGCGAAGTCGTGTCTGACCCAACGGGACCCCATGGACAACGTTCCTCCAGGCCTTCCTGTACCATCTTCTGGAGTCCATTTAAGCTCACTCCTACTGCTTCAGTGACTCCATCCAACCACCGAATTCTCTATTGTCCCCTTCTTCTCTTGCCCTCCATCTTTCCCAGCATTAGGCTCTTCTCCAGTAAGTCCTTCCTTCTCATTAGGTGGCCAAAGTATTTGAGTTTCAACTTCAGGATCTGGCCTTCTAAAGAGAAATCAGGGTTATTATAGCCTATCTCTATTCCTGTGGAATTCTGGAAGTTAGAGTCCACAAGTCTTAAAATGGCCAAGGTTGAGAAACACTTTCCTATCTCAATAAAGTATAGCTCCAGTCTTCCTGTGGAGTTGATTTGCTGATAATGGTTTCCTCAGAGGAGCTGAGTAGAAAATGGAATGAGTCTTGTTCAAAGAACAGATCAGTTTACCTCTAAATATAACCTGGGCAAAATGAGTCAAAATATACTCAGTGGGTTAGTGAGGGGTCATCAGTTGTTTAAGCCTTTAGGTTTTGTGATTGGACTGAAGAATAAGAGAATAAAAGACTTGGAAGGGATGTTGGAGATCTTCTAGTTGAACCCCTGCTCAGTCAGGAGACTTTATACCATTCCAGACAAATGACTGCCCAACCTCTTCTTAACACCTCCAGTGATGAAGCACCCAGAACCTCTCAGCCAAGCCATTGTTGTTCTGTCAGGAAGTTTCTCCTTAGTTCTAGGTTGGTCCTCTCCTTGATTAGTGTCCATCTGTTGCTTCTTGTTCTGCCTTCAGGTGCTTGGGAGAATAGGTCGACCCCATGCCCTTTCCTAGAGGTGCTGAACTATAATTCCCAGAATCCTCATTCAGAGTGATCAAGGCCATCTGGCCACAAACATAAAGCAAAACAAAGGGCAAGGCAAATATAGAATTGAACAATTTATTTAGAGAGTACCCTCTGCTTTTTTCTGTCAGTATATTGGACTTTGTTCAACGTTGCCCCTGTCAAATAATGTAGCCTGGTGAAACATTCTGGGGAAAGCAAATCTCATAAGGAATAGAGGTGATGGGACTATGGGGGTATTGTTGTCAAATGCTATGCATTTTCTCTTTAAAAGAAAAAAAAGGAAGAATTTTGACTTTGGGACTAATATAACTTTCTGATCAACTTTTTTCTCCTTCCTTAGCTGAACAAAAAGAGGGACAGGAAGATGTTGAGCGAGCATCAGAATCTGTATTTCTATAAGCAGAAAGTTACAAATACAAAGCCCCTTTCTTATAACAACCATGGGTGATCACAACACTTGGCAAAGACTGCAATGTGTCAGGGTAAACCCTTTTTGGATTCAAGCTTTGAGTTCATATTTGGAAAATGGTTTTGCACTAACTGGGTGATTTCTCTATGCTCTCTAGTATGGCTGGCCTACAGCTGGAAGTGAAGTACTTTTCCTGGACAACCTTTCACAGGGGTTGTGTGACGATCTGATATATCTTTGGGGAGTTCTTTTTTGACAAAAGCAACTGGGACTTCCGCCAAATGTTCATGAGACTCGTGTGAGGTGTTTGTATCATTGTGTGGATGGACGAGGTTGACGGCAGTATTGCTGTGTTCTGGGGAAATACTTTCTTTTTCAACGTGCTGCTGAATCAAATGGGAGTGAGCGTGTCCCTCCTGAAAGAAAAACACACAAACATGCAAGCACTGATGAGTCTTCTTCGGCCATTGAACCCGAAGCTTATCCTGCTTTGAACTTTCCAACGCATTAAGAACATAAGAACATAAGAAGAGCCATGCTGAATCAGGCCAAAGCCCATCGAGTCCAGCATTCTGTGTCACACAGTGGCCCACCAATTGTACATGGGGATCTTGAGCAGAAAGAGAAGGCAAAACCCTCGATTTCCCTTGACCCCCAACAAATGGTACCCAAGGGAATCCTGCCTGCCTCAACCAACATAGAGGCGGCACATGGACATCCGTTTTAATAACCACCGATACATTTTGCATCCATGAATCTATCTAGCCCTGCCTTGAAGCTGTCAAGGCTGACAGCTGTCACGACCCCTTCAGGAAGTGAATTCCATAAACCAACGACCCTCATGGTGAAGAAATATTTCCCTTTATTTGTCCTCACTTTCTTAGCTATGAGCTTTAGGGAGTGCCCCCTTGTCCTGGTATTGTGTGAGAGAGAAAAGAATTTTTCTCTATCCACCTTTTCTATCCCATGCATGATTTTATACACTTCGATCAAGTCACCCCTTAAACACCGTCTTTCAAGGCTGAAGAGACCAAGGCGTTGCAATCTGGTTTCATAAGGGAGGTGCTCCATTTCCTTGATCATTCTTGTTGCCCTTTTTTGCACCTTTTCCAGTTCCATTATATCCTTCTTGAGGTGCGGTGACCAGCATTAAAATCCAGCTTGACAAAAGTGAATCAAGAAAACCAACTGCTGTTCATATTTTCAATATAGATAGTCCTCAACTTATAATCATTCATTTAGTGACCCTTTGAAATTGCAACAGCCCCGAAAAAAGCAACCTATGACCGTTTTTCGCACGTACGACGCTTGTAGCATCCCCACGGTCACATGATCAAAATTCAAATGCTTTTCAGTCAGAATCTGTTTATGATGGTTGCCATGTCCCGGGGTCTTGTGATCCCCTTTTGCAGCCTTCTGACAAGCAAAGTCAGTGGGGAAGCCGGATTCACTTAACAACCGTGTTACTAATTTAACTACGGCAGTGATTCACTTAACAACTGTGGGAAGAAAGGCTTTAAAATGGGGCAAAACTCACTTAACAACAGTCTCGCTTAGCAATAAAAAATGGGGTTGTTGTCTTAAATTGAGGACTTGCTGTAATTTGACAGTTGGTGAATGTTGGAATAGGAATCAAATGAATAAAATTGAAAAACAGCAATTAGTCTTTCAGTTAACAGAACATAGAATAACAGAGATGGAAGGGACTTTGGCAGTCGTCTTCTTTACGCTATTGTAAGGCATATCACCAAGGCATAATATGTTATAACCACAGTTTGTTGCATAAATAGCCTGGCAATTAAGGGGCCAGAGTTGGACTGGGGCGATCTAGATTCAAACCCTTCCTGGCTAGATAAATTTCTGGGTAGCTCTGAGCCAGTTATTCTGTCTCAGCCCAACCTACAATCCAAACTGGTGAGGGTAAAATAATAATCTCAGAGAAAAGGAAGTATATAAATAAAATAATCTAGTGTTAACAAATCATAAAGGTTGCAATATGCTAAGCCAGGATCAAACAGACTTTATTATATATCAGAGCATCTACTCGTGTGAAGGGATGCAGGGGAATCGATAGCTGGAACAGGAAGTTAATTTTGAGCTGCTTGGATGGACAGAATGGATAAAGGAAACCAAGAGATAGGTGGACTTGAACTCCCAGAATTCCCCAGACAGCCTGTTGATGAGGTTGACAAACACTGCTGTGTAGAACAGGGAAAGAGGATGAACAAAATTGCATTTAACGTACATACCTTGACATGAAGGATGACACAGTCCGACTCAAACTGTTCATCTTTAGGTTTTTCCAGGCTAGCATGCGACCTGAAAACAGTTGCTCTGCAGAGTCCAATATGCTGGAGAAAAGGAGGGAGAGAAAGAAGAACTAAGAACCCAAATAAATCTTCCACATAAAGTATCAGAAACCTGAGATGGTCAAAGGACTGCTATGCAGGGGAGAAGAAAAAGCTACTACTGTATGAAAGAATCCGGTCAGGTTACAACTCAATTTCTTAAAGTAAATGGGCATCATATTCTTCTTCAAATGTTGGCAGGAAGTTTTGGGGAGGCCTTATTTCTGGACGAAATGTGAAGAAATTAAGGTCGTGCAGAGGTTAAAGTGTAAGATTTGGGCTGTTGAGAGCCAGATTCAAGTCTCAATTTCTCTCTGTGGAATATTTGGCCTTGCACACTTACTTGGAATGTGGTCGGGGTTTGCTAGGATAGATAAGAGAGAGGGAAAAATGGCAATTGCCCAGATAGGATTGGAGTTGACCCTCACACTTACGTCTTCTCCTGCTGTATTAGGATGGCATTGATGATGGTCATCGTGGAGTTCCTGAGCAGTGCAGTTAACCTCCACAATAGCAAACTCCACATAGTAAGCTTCAGGCTCATACTGAAATCAAAGCAAGAGATGTTTTAGCTGGGTTGTGGGTAGAAATGACAAAACTGAAGAGCTGGGAGAAGGAATTTTAGTCCTGTCTGCTGCATATCCCACGGTTACCTGTGGTCACCTGTTCCTACTGAAATTTCCCACCTTCCTTTGGCAGAGGAAGAGGTAATTTGTGAGCCCCAGAGCCCCTAAGAAATAAGGATTTCCTAGCTTTTTATATGAATATTTCATTGCTTCTGTTTTACTTGGTGGCTATTTCTGTGTTTCACTTGGCTGGGTATTGCCCGTAATTATATTTTATAAATAAAACGTCAGTGAATCCGTGTTCCCTACAGTCAGAGGCTTGGAACGTAAATTTTAAAAAATCAGCTACAGCCCCTGGTTCTTGAAAAGTTGCCTCTCCCTTTTTTTCTTAGCAGCTGGTTCTTTGCGGGATCTTGGGGCTCGCTGATCTTGGTTGTTTTCCTGTAGATATTTCACTACCCAAACTAGGTAACGTCATCCGTTCTAGTCAATCATCGCTCTAGCATTGATGATGTTACCTAGTTTGGTTACTAAAATGTGTGCAAGAAAGCGACGAAGCTCAGAGAGCACAAAGGACCCTTCATTTCAATCCCGAGCAACAAATATTCTCCTTTGTGGGTATCTGGTTCTTTTCCTAGACATTTTGCAGAGCATAATTCCTCCTGTCTCCTCCTCCTTTCTCTTAGTTATATGAAGTATCAAAACGTTAAACTGGAAGAGATCAACAGAATTCCTTTTTAACATCTGCACACTTACCTTGTGCTGCCCTCTTGAAATCTCAAGAACTTCGTAAACGTGGTCAGAAAGTTTTTCATTGTGTTTATTAAGCACATATTCAACAGAGTCTACCACCTGAGGGTTATTCGGAGGCAACAGAATTGGACATTTAGGACAATTTCTCCGCACATCTTCCACAGAATCTGGAAAGAAAAAGAAATGTCAAGAAGGGCGTTTAAAGCAGATGGCAGTCTTAGCTGAGAACTGCTGCAAAAGAGCAGGAGACCCTACACCATTTCAGCCAAACGGCTGTCCCATCTCTTCTTAAAAGCTTCCACAACCTCTGATTCATTATCCTAACGGTCAGGAAGTTTCAGGCAGCAGGTTAAAAAAAAGTTGGACAACCGCCTCATATATAGGATGACTGCAGTTTCCTTGGATCAGGTGATCAGTTTTTGTGACCTTCTGACAAGCAGAATCCATGGGGAAGCCAGATTCATGCAGCAACCATGTTAGTAGCTTAACAACTGCAGTGATTCACTAAACAACTGTCAAGAAAGATTGTAAAACGGGACAAAATTTACTTAGCAACTGTCCTGTTTAGCAACAGATTATTTGGGCTCAATTCTAGGGGTTAGGTTGAGGATTGTAGCTTTGTCTTGGTAATGTCTAATTGATTTGAACTGTCAAGTTTGATTCAAATCCATCATTTCAAAGGATTGAAAACAGCATTTTAATTTGTATTGCTAATCCGATTGAGAAAAAAGGGTTTTGTAGATGCAAAATAAACGGTTTGGAAGCATCCAATTCAGTAATCCACTCCATCTCATTAGATTGACTTGAATTGCCTTACAACTGAATTAAAGCAATGCATGCTTCAGATGAAACATCTCAGGATGCTGCTAAGATGCTGCTGAATTTTGAAGAAAGGCTGTGTGTGTAACTCAAGGTCATAAAATGTTAATAAAAAGGGATAGGAAAAGAGAATAAGCCAATGGTTAGCTCAGTGACACCTTAGTTTTTTGAACCGAGACAAACTAAGATCCAAGAGGCACGAGGATGATTTACCTGGAGTGGAGTGGCATTTTGCAAAAACATCTTCTTTGAAAGTATCAACATTAAACATTATCTTGACATCACAGTCCATTTCAACAGCCTGGAAATACAAAAGCACCAAATTAAACATGTTAAACTTTAACTTAACATAATTTAGCTAACCATTTCAGATTGGTGTTTTAAAACTATTGCTTCTGGGGAATGTTAGCATCGGTAGGATTTATTTATATCTCATGTTTTAACAGATAGGAGATTATTCAAATGAGCACTGTGCACTAGTAACTTGGGTAGACTAATTTTGAGGCAGCCATCATTATGGTAGCTAATGCACTGTAGTGGAATGTTGTCTGAATTCCCAGGAGGGAGGGGTTGCATTCCAGAGGAGCAAGAGACATCAAAGTTTACATAGTTTGGTTGGGAAGAAGAGGATCAAGACAGCTCCTCCCTAGAATTTCTGTGTATAAATTTAAGCAGTTTGCTTTAGTTTGGCATGATTTCTGTCTATAGGTAAGGAACAATAAGGGGAAATTGCTTTGTTGTAACTTAGTAGGTCTTTCTTGGTTTTCAGCCTGACATGCCTACTTCCTTCCAAACCATCTTATTGGTGTCTTTGGAGAAACATTTCCACATGTTGTAATATGAGAACTTCTACTTGGCCAGTTCAATATTGACAAAAATTGGGCAGTAACCTATAAACCTGGGATGACCAACCTTGGACATAGCTGGCTGGGGAATTCTGGGAGTTGAAGTCCACAGGTCTTAAAGTTGCTAAGGTTGGATCCCTCCTCTTTTAAACCAAGGAGCAATAAGGCACTTTTCATGGATTCCGGAATGGAAAGAAGTCAGCTTTGGACATCACGGGAGGAACGTGAAAGAAGAATTGACTTCTTAATTCCTGACTAATTCATTGCTCAGAGTTGAAATGAAATCCGGCTATGAAATGTGAACTCAAAATGAATGCCCATGGAATGTGAGCGACCCCTGAGGTTTCATTAATCCTTTGTACACCAGTATATCAGAAATTTACTCTTAGTGCAGTGGTAAGAAGCCACCTGTCCTCCCATGGAATTTTACATTTTCAACAATTCTCAGACACTTACATGATTATGCTGTGTCCTTACAGTACAATTCTTGACAGGAGTTGGATCCAACACGTGACATTCTGTCTCCAGAAGATTTAATTTAAGGAAGACTGCCACCCAATCGCCATCCTAAAACAAAAAAAATTAGGATGAGAATGACTTTTCTCACTGCATTTTTCTGTCTCTGTTGCATCAGCTGTCCTTGGAAATGTTTGAATTTGAACCTAAGTTAAAGACCTCGTCCAGGTGTGCTTCTCAGTTATCAACTGCTTTGCAGAAAATACACCCAGCAGGAAATTTCAATGCTGCCTTAAGTTAGACTCAGTTCCTTTGGATGTTCAAGGCAGACAAAACTGACATTTCCTGACATGAACATCTGATCTGCTCTGTCTGTGATATGAGGTTTTGTTGCAGACCTCAGTTAATTTCCCCGTTGTTGGTTTTGGCCAGGTGTGGGGAGAAAAAATTGCCTCTTTCTGACATTACATTGTTCACGTATGTGCATACTGTCTATTCAACCACCAGCATTTTGGCTCCGAAAAATGGCATCAGGTAGTCCTGGCCGGTCTACCTACAAATATGTAGGACAACTGTTTGCGAGAGGGGTCTAATGAAGATTGGATGGTTGGGAGAGAGCTAACATTTTTCTCAGTTGGGGAGTTCACCCAACGCTTAACCCAGTTGCAGAATTAACCATTTCTTGTATTTCTAATACACATCGAACCATTAAATAACCGAAGGGGCTGGGCTGACACACGGAATCTAAACAGTCCTCATACCAAATTCTGCATAATCACAAGAAACGTCTATGAGGTGGTTAAGCATGTTGTCTGTATGGTGAAGATCACAAGCTGACCATCCTCTTTCTAAGGACCTGACAGCTGAAAAAGCATCAGTCAGAAGTATAAGCATTCAATGGGATGGGGGCATTCTGTGTCACTATTGGCAAAATGGTGGAAGGAGCAACAGAATGCAAACCCTGCCTCTTTTGTGATGCATTGCGTGAGCATGGAAAAGGATGTGGCTGATCTACCTGTATTCTCTTCTGCTAGAAAAAAAAAGTCCAGAGATAACTTCCCTGAAAGAAGGGAAGTGAAGACCTAGAGAAGGAACATCTTCACCCAAGATGGAGGAGACTAGCTGGCTGCAGATAGTATCGTCATGCAATACCCAAGAGGGTATGGAGCAGATCGTTGGTCATTGGAAAAGCCTTAGTCTTTGGGGAAGGACGGGGCAGAAGGCCCTGAGAAAGGTTGTCCCCCAGTAGAGAAGCAGTAGATATTCAGCTGAGCAGATCCAGGAGAAAGTCAAACTGTGCTGAGTGCACTACTGTTAAAATCCAGCCCATTCCTTTCTTCTCACTCTCTCTGGACACGCTCAGAAGTGAGGGAAGGAGACAGAGTGAAAGGAGGAGGAAGCAGGAGAACTAAAGTGGAAGAGGAAAACCTGACACCAGGTGAACACTGGGATTGCATTGTGTGCTCCAGTTGTAATCCCAAAAGTGCTTTCCCAAAAGGCATCTGGACTTTCTTGGCTTTTTTTCCCCCTTGAAAACATTTCACTTCTCATCCAGAAAACTGAAAAAGGTTCTTGGATGAAAAGTGAAATGTTTTCAACGGGGGGGGGGGGAACCCCAAGTAAGTCCAGTTGCTTTTTGAAAACATTTTTGGAATAACAATGACCTGGATGATTGAGAATCTCCATCATTTCAGTTGTAAATACCTGTTGTGAATGACTTCATTGAAAATAGCATTCACCTAAGTAAAAGGCTCTGATCTTTTGTTTTCTATGCAAATGGCCATCCTTGCAAAGCAAAATACACCTCCAGTTCAAGGAGGACTCCTTCACACTGGGACAGTGGAGAAGACAGAGCTTCCTCTTTCCTGATAGCTTTTCCAGTCTGGTGCCATCCAGATGTGTTGGACTACCAATCCTATTATCCACACCCATCCAGCAATTCAAATGAAGCGGAAGCTATGAGATTACAGAACGTTGACTAGAAAGAGGCCGTGAATTGCCCAAATTTCAGCAAGAAGGCTACAGAAATTGTCTGGCATAACATCAGAAAAGACCACCTAGCTGTTATTTACTTAGCAAATGAAACCAGGAAAAATTTCCTCCCATTGTACTTACCCAGGGAACGACAACGATATTCTTAATTACATTGAGGGCGTATTTGTATCCATGTAGTTTATGCTCGTTGATGTAGCGCACACCTATATCTGTCCACTCTTTAGCGTCTTTCTCGTCGCATTCTAAATCCCCCCTCACTTGAGAGCTAAGCGTAGATCCTATAATCTGACCCAGGAGCACGAGAGCTACCAGGGAATTCATGGCTGGGTTCAGAGATAATGTACCAGATAATGCACTAGTTGGAAGGAAGGAAGACTCCACAGAACCTAACTTCAGGTGCTCCTTTTTATGGAGTGTTGCTGTTTGCTGTCCCCCACCACCTCCCACTTGCATTTGCTTAACTGCAATATTTGCAGAAAGCCCTGCAAACAAGAGGAAAAGAAAAATAAATATGTGGAGACCTTGAGTCAAAGTTTGATTAGATAAGGGGATAAATGCAGATTGTGCAAAAAGAGAAAACCAACTCTCCACGTCAGTCATTCATATTAATCCCAGGACACCGCTGCAGTTAAGGATGATCTATCTCTCCCCAGCCTGGTCCTGGAGGCCATCCATCACGGCAAGTGTTACAGTTATAATCAAGTCCATCCATTTTGCTGCTGGCCATCCTTTCTTTATCTTTATCTTTATTTCGACTTATATGCCGCCCTTCTCCCTAGACTCAGGGCGGCTCACAACATAAATATAAGTACAGAAATATATAAGTTACTTAAAATAATGGTACAATATAAAAACTATAAAACTGTAAAAAACTATACTCACTCATACAGCATACACTCCCAATCAAAGGCCCAGGGGCAGAGCGCGGCTCACACGCCCCAAGCCTGTCTGCAAAGATGTGTTTTTAAAAGTTTACGGAAAGCTAGGAGGGAAGGAGCAGTACGAACCTCTGAGGGAAGTTGATTCCAGAGGGCTGGGGCAGCAACAGAGAACGCCCTAACCCTAGGTCCCATCAGACGGCACTGTCTAACAGACGGGACCTGTAGGAGGCGAACCCTATGTGCCCTAACCGGTTGCTGGGATTCATGAGGCAGAAGACGGTCCCGCAAGTATCCTAGCCCATTGCCATATACGGCTTTATAGGTCATAACCACACTTTGAATTGTGTTCGGAGACCAATTGGCAGCCAGTGCAGCTCACGGAGGGCTGGAGTGACATGAGCATGTCTTGGGAGACCCAAGATGACTCGTGCGGCCGCATTCTGAACCACCTGCAGTCTCCGGACATTCTTCAAAGGTTGCCCCATGTAGAGAGCATTACAGTAGTCGAATCTCGAGGTGACAAGGGCATGGGTGACTGTGAGGAGTGACTCCCGGTCCAAATAGGGTCGCAACTGACGCACCAGGTGAACCTGGGCAAAAGCCCCCCTTGCCACAGCCGAAAGATGGTATTCTAAACTTAGCTGTGAATCGAGGAGGACACCCAAGTTGCGAACCCTCTCCGACGGGGACAAGACTTCCCCGCCCAGCGTAATGGATGGACTGATGGAATTGTCCTTGGGAGGCAGAACCCATAGCCACTCCATCTTGTCGGGATTGAGTCTGAGCCAGTTAGCACCCATCCACACCCCAACAGCCTCCAGGCACCGGTTCATCACTTCCACTGCTTTGCTGTAATGACGCAGGGTAGAGATATAAAGCTGAGTGTCATCAGCATACTGATGACAACTCACCCCGTGTCGACGGATGATCTCACCCAATGGCTTCATGTATATGTTGAAAAGCAGAGGTGAGAGAACAGACCCCTGAGGGACTCCACATGGAAGAGACCTCGGAGCCGATCTCTGACCTCCTGCAGACACCGACTGTGACCGGCCAGAGAGGTAGGAGGTGAACCACCGCAGAACGGTGCCCCGCACTCCAAGCCCCTCCAACCGGCGCAGAAGGATACCACGGTCGATGGTATCGAAAGCTGCTGAGAGGTCAAGAAGCATCAGGATAGTGGAATAACCTCTATCCCGGGCCCGCCAGAGATCATCAGTCAGCGCGACCAAAGCAGTTTCAGCTTCATTCAAGGACCGTTGGAGTTGGAATGCCACCACCTTCTCAACAACCTTCCCTAAAAAGGGAAGGTTGGAAACTGGATGATAATTATTTAAAACTGCCAGGTCCAGGGAAGGCTTCTTGAGGAGGGGGCGCACAAGTGCCTCCTTTAAGGGAGCCGGAAAGGACCCCTCCCTCAATGAAGCATTAACAACAGCCTGGACCCAGCTCCGTGTCACCGCCCTGCTAGCCGAAACCAGCCAGGAGGGGCACGGGTCCAGTAAACAGGTGGCAGAACTCACAGCTCCAATGGCCTTGTCCACGTCATCAGGAGTTACCAGATCAAACTCCTCCCATTCAACAGGACTAAGACGGGCCTCTGTCATCTCGACTGACTCATTGTCAGCCGACACTGTATTCCAATTGGAGTCCAAGTCAGCCCGGATCTGAGCAACCTTGTCTGCGAAAAAGCTTGTAAATTCTTCGTCATTGCTCTGCAAAGGTTCCTCTCTCCTCCCCGTATCAAGGAGAGAGCGAGTCACCCTAAACAGGGCAGCTGGGCGAGATTCCGCAGACGCAATCAATGCGGAAAGATGCTGAGATCTTGCCGTAGTGATTGCTTCCAAATAGGTCTTAATATAAGCTCCCAATTTGGTTCGATCAGATTCGGATCTGCTTTCCCTCCATTGCTTCTCTAAATGTCTCTTCTGGCGCTTCATCCCCCTGAGTTCCTCGGTGAACCAAGGAGATCTCCTGGGTCTGCTACCACAGAGAGGTCGCAACGGTGCAATCCGGTCTAGAGCCCCCGTAGCGGCCATATTCCAGGCTGTCACTAGGGACTCCGCCGAACTGTGTACGAGCAAATCCGGCAATTCCCCAAGCGCCCTTTGAAAACCAATAGGATCCATCAGGCGTCTGGGGTGGAACCATTTAATCGGTTCTGGCTCCCTGCGAGAGAGGATTGGTGTCGTAAACTCAAGCCGCAGCAGAAAATGATCTGTCCATGACATGGACAAAACTTCTAATTCCTCAACTGTTCCAAGAGAAAAAACAAGTCAGGTGTGTGCCCCTTCTCATATAGACATATTAGAAGCAATATAAGAACAATATTAAATGCAATAGAATATTATGATATACATATTGAAAAACAGGTTGCATTTATTCTGGTGGACGCAGAAAAAGCCTTCGATAAGATAAACTGGCTCTTTTTTACTACACAACTAAATAAAATGGAATTTGGAAATAAATTTATAAATCTAATTAAAGAAATATATAATCAACAATTTGCCAAAATCATTACAAATTCAGAATTAACAAATAAAATTAAAATAGAAAAAGGAGTCCGACAAGGTTGTCCCCTAGCTCCATTGATATTTATCCTCGCTTTAGAAGCTTTGCTAATAAATATAAGGAGAAAGGAAGAAATTAAAGGACTAAAGATAAGAAAAGAAGAATATAAATTACAAGCATATGCGGACGATATGGCTTTTATAATTGAGGACCCCTTAGAATCAGCTTCAATTTTAATAGAGGAAATTGAAAAATTTGGTCAAGTGGCAGGTTTAAAAATTAATAAAAACAAAACTAAAATAATAACTAAAAATATGAACTCTAATCTAAATCAAGAACTAGAAAATATTTTAGAAATAAAAACAGTAAAGAAAGCCAAATATCTGGGACTAATACTTTCGGCCAAATGTAGTAAGATTAAAAAAGACAACCACGACGTAGTAATAAAAAAGATAAGTGCAGACTTAGACAAATGGTCCAAACTCCAGATATCATTATTAGGGAAAATCGCAATAATAAAAATGAATGTCCTTCCAAAGATACTGTATTTATTTCAAATAGCTCCAATTAAGTTAAATAAAGAATTTTTTGATAAATTAAACAAAACAATACACAAATTTATATGGGCTAAAAAGAAAGCAAGAATTAAGTTCAAACATCTACAAGACCACAAATCAAGAGGTGGAATGGGGCTTCCAAACTGGAAATTATATTATACAGCAGCTGCACTGGTCTGGATTAAAGATTGGATACAACTTAAAAAAAGGAGAATACTAATTTTAGAAGGTTTTAATCTTGAATTCGGCTGGCACTCCTTTTTATTTGGGACAAAAAATAAATCATATACACAATTTAAACAACACTACATAAGGAAAAATTTATTAGAAATTTGGTTCCAAATTAAAAGACAATTTTATATTAAACTACCAAGATGGCTTTCCCCAAATGAATCCATAACGCATCCTAATTTATTAAACCCCAATACAATAATGACATATCACCAAATCCTAACAGAAGATAATCAATTAACTTCAACTCAAATTTTAAAAGAAAAAGGAATCATTTTAGACTGGATGCAATATTTTCAAATTAATTCAAAACATATGGAAGACCAAAAGCATGGATTTCAAAAAACAAACAATTTAGATAAAATATTATTAGGAGCCGACCAAAAACTTATTTCTAAATTATATAAAGTTTTATTATACGATGAAATGTGTGAAGAAGAAGTTAAAGGTAACATGATTGCATGGGCAAAAAATATAGGAAACACAATTTATCTGGCAGAATGGGAAAAAATCTGGAACACTAACTATAAACTTACCATCTCATCCGCCTACAAAGAGAATATACTTAAAATGTTCTATCGCTGGCATCTCCCCCCTGATCGACTAGCAAAAATGTTTCCCAATACATCCCCCAAGTGCTGGAAGTGTAAAATCAAAATTGGGACATACTACCACCTTTGGTGGACTTGCACATTAGCCAAAAATTTTTGGAAAAAAATTAAAAAAATACCTTGAACAAATTACTACCCAAATAATTCCAATGAATCCCGAACTATTTTTATTAGGAATAATAAGATATAAGACAACTAAAGAAGACAGATATTTAACAATACACATAATTACAGCTGCCAGATTAGTCTATGCCCAAAATTGGAAACTTGAAAAAACTCCATCAACTCTGAATTTGATCAACAAAATAAACGAAGTAGCCGAGATGAACAAACTAACTCTCAAAATACAGAATAAAGAAGACACAATATTTTACAAGACCTGGAATAAATGGTACGAATGGCTAGAAGCAAAAAAATATTTGGAATCCTAAGAATATAAATAAAATGCAATACTAATAAATAAGATATAGATGACAATCTTATTCATCCTCTGACCTAAACATATTTAAAAACCCCTATCGATATATTTTGATAAGAACTCCGAAAATTATGACATATCACCTAAATCGAAATATGTGATAATCTCCCTTAGATAATCAAAGACAGAATAAATATATGATGTGTATATCTGTTAAATTGTATATATCTATATATATACATTAATTATGTATATCTAGTCAGTTTATATGACACAATTATATTATATCTTGTATAGACTGCACATAAATAAGAATCAACTAAATAGTTGATATTACTGTTAAATGTTGTTTGTATATAGCTATAGATATCAACTTAAGATACAACTATAATCAATTTATGCTCTATGTCTTTGTTTTATGTACTGTACATTTGTACTTTTAAAGTTTGTATATATTCAATAAAGTTTATTTTTTTAAAAAAGAAAACCAATAGGATCCATCAGGCGTCTGGGGTGGAACCATTTAATCGGTTCTGGCTCCCTGCGAGAGAGGATTGGTGTCGTAAACTCAAGCCGCAGCAGAAAATGATCTGTCCATGACATGGACAAAACTTCTAATTCCTCAACTGTTCCAAGAGAAAAAACAAGTCAGGTGTGTGCCCCTTCTCATGGGTTGGGCCCTCAATTACTTGTGTCAGGTCCATGGTTGCCATGGAAGCCATGAACTCCCGCGCCAACACAGAGGACTCACCAAGTGATGGCACATTAAAGTCCCCCAAGACAATAAGTCTGGGGAACTCAACCGCCAACCCGGCTACCTCCTCGAGAAGCGTGGGCAGGGCTGTAGAAACGCAGCTGGGAGGCAGGTACGTAAGCAACAGACCTACCTGTACACCTAGGTCCAACCTCATAAGGAGGGACTCACAACCTGATATCTCAGTAGCAGCGAGTCTGCGCAGCCCGAGTGATTCCTTAGCTATAATCGCCACTCCTCCCCCCCTTCCCTGGGGTCGCGGCTGATGCCATACCTGAAACCCAGCTGGGCACATCTCAGAGAGGGGAACTCCTCCCTCTGGTGTCAGCCAGGCCTCAGTCACACATGCCAGGTCGGCCTCCCCCTCCAGAATTAAATCCCGGATGAGAAGAGCTTTATTTACCACCGACCTGGCATTGAGCAGCAGCAGCCTGAGTCCAGGGTCTGGATTTCACTCATTACCAGTACTCCGGGAGAGGTTCTGGGGGCCGGAACAAGAGATCGCTTTCAAGCAACGAGGCCTTGTTCCCCGAGAGCGGCCTACCCCAGGCCTCCCATCGTATCTGCCTCTTCCCCATAGGACTGGTATAGCCTGGCCCTCTGGTCCCCCAGAGCAAGGCTCCTCCACCTCACTAGCTTCCACAATTGCAGACAGGCCGGCCCTTCCATTCATCATACAACCACCCATCCATTCAACCCGATTCACTCCACAATCAGACAATCCCCCCCACATCATTCATAGCATCCAACAAAAATCAGTTAAAACAGTATTAAACAACTTGAATTATTTAAAAATTAAACAAATAGTAATTAAAACAATTTAAAAACATAGTAATAAAAAGAGGCGTGCCAGATGTTAATCCTGCCGCAATAATTATAGCTGTGCCTGTATTAGTCCCTCCTAAGATAAAACCTGTAGTAGAATCCAAAACAGAACCCACAGGAGGAATAATTATACTAACAATAACAATAATTGTGGAACCCAACGTCCCAAAGATGAGGCCTTCGGATAAGTTCAACATAATGGCGGCAGCAACAAAGGCCTCACACACAGGTCTTACAATATAGCGGGAAACACCCAGCGACAGAGCAGGCCCATTAGCCATGATAACCACTTCCACAATTGCAGTCTTTATCCCTTCCACAATCCTCTTTATCCCTTCCATCTTTTTCAGCATTATGGATCCATTTGTTTGTTTCCTTGGCTACTCATAGTATTCTCTAGAGCAGGGATGTCCAACTTTGGCATCTTTAAGACTTGTGGACTCTAATTAAACTTCAAATCAACATTCAGAAAAAATTAGGAGGTCCACCCATTTGCACATGATGTCTAGAAACCAAGTAATGGCAAAGACATTTGGCCCCCAAGAGGAGACACGTACTTTGATTACCATAGGGGCAGCAGAGGCAGGATCTGACCAGACCATGGGGAGCCTGATACCCATCCAAACCCTGACTGGCAACCACTGTGTTGGGGCTGGGTACAAGAAACTATGTGTCTTTTCAGGGATACAACCAGTGCTACAGGGGGAGGAAGAATACGAAACCTGGATGGAGCAGGCAGTACAGGCTGTTGAAGAATGGAACGTATCAGATGCTCAAAAGAAACATGTGGGAGACATGAACTTGTTAGAGGGGCTAATCTACGTAGACGATATCCTTGTCTTTGGTGAGACTTTTCAACAACACAAGGAGCGCTTGGAGAATGTTTTGACCAGGCTCCACAAAGATGGATTGAAACTGTCATTAGAGAAATGCCCATTTTACCAAACATTTTGTCACATATCTGGGTCAGGTCGTCTTTGCAGAAGGGATATCAATTGATCCCACGAAGCTTGAGGCTGTCACTTCTTGGCCCAAACCCCAAAATGTGCCTGAACTGCGATCATTTCTAGCGTTCTGCTCCTATTATCGGAGGTTTGTTGAAGGGTTTGCAAAGATAGCCCGTAATCTCAATGATCTGTTGAAGAAGGAAGAGTTAGAGAATGAGTCTGGTCATTCAAACCAGGTCCATCAGAATAAGGGACTCAGGAAGTCTCGAGAATCCATTGAGGCAGAGTGGACTGAGCAGTGTGAGCAAGCCTTTGACCAACTGAAGAGGAGACTAACGAATGCCCCCATCTTGGCCTATGCTGAATAAAGATTCTTTAAGGTAAACAATGCCTCAAAGTTCTTTGAAGAGTTTCATCTGTCGGAACCATGACAGCCGCAATGGTCATAAGTGCGAAAAGAAATCATAAATCACTTTTTCAGTACTGTTGTAACTTCGAACAGTCACTAAATGAATTTTTGTAAGTCAAGGGCTATCTGTAAAGAATTTCAAAATGTTATGTTAAATTCAATTGTCTCCTTAATAGCAATAGCAATAGCACTTAGACTTATATACCGCTTCACAGTGCTTTACAGCCCTCTCTAAGCTGTTTACACAGTCAGCATTTTGGCCCCAACAATCGGGGTCCTCGTTGTACTGACCTCGGAAGGATGGAAGGCTGAGCCAGTGGGAATCAAACTGCCAAACTGCTGGGAGTCAGCAGAAGTAGCCTGCAGTACTGCATTCTAACCACTGCGCCACCAGGGCTCTTAATCCCTTTATAACTTTCCAGAATCAACATTCTAATTACCTTTTTGGTGTTTATTCCAAAATATATACTTAAAGTCCTTATGTCAAGTTTCAAAGCACGGTTTTGCTGGTGTGATAAATATTGCTTCTCGGTTTGCCAATGAACGTTGGGGGGGAGAGAGGTTTGGAATGCAGGCTTCAAAGATTAAGAAGCGACACCATGAGACTCAAGGACATTACACCAGATATCTGGCCAGACCTAGAGATGCTTTCTCATAACAATATTTTTTTTTACTTGATTGGGCAATGTGACCTGACCCAGAGGCACGAGGGAGAATTCAGTACTTTTACTATATGGGTTTGGGATGGGTCTTGCCAGAGCTGGTTTTGCTTTCATTAGTGCCGAAGTGATGTACTCAATAAAGTTTTACAATAAGAGATCAGCATGTCTCAAAGGTGTTTGCTTGGTTGTGTTCATCAGTCAGAACCTTGACAACTGAAACTTGCACAAACCTTATTTCTCAAAGATTGAAGGAAATTCACTTGGTGAATTGAAATTTGCCATTTGCAGGTTTTTAGTATCCATAAAATCATTAATCAATTTCTAGGAGTGATTAACAAAGGAAATATGCAAATCCTATTTCCATAAATGCGTCAATTACAGTTTGGGGATAGAAGCCAAGGCAATTCCTTGATTCTTGCTGTTTTATGATCTCCTTGTGGGGAACTTCTTTCTGGAGCATGTGTGGGGGATCAAAAGGCCTCTCCTTATCCAGAGAGGAATTCTAAGAAGATGATCCATAAATTTGCGATGGAAATTTATTGTGACTTTTTATCTCTATTATATTGAAATTATATTGTTCTATATTGTAAGCAAACATTATTTAAGTTATGTTCATATTTGGTATTTCATTGTACCAAGAAATCATTCCCAGCCAGAACAAACTTGTGACAACATATGAAATAGGTTTGAATAAATTCAAATGTGTGAGTTTTCTGAATAATGAGCCTTAATGTGGCACCACAGTGTAGAGAATAATGGGGGTTGACCTTGACAGAAATATGTAAGAACCATTATCAAGCCAAAGAGGGCTGAAATGTTCTTTAAATTCTGGGAAGCGAGATAATATTCAGAATCATCTGAGGCAAACAAGTGCCTCATTCACTGGGGTATAAGAAGGAAGGGAGAATATACACTATGATCGGCAAGCTTGTTGTTATTGTTATTGTTGTTGTTATTATTATTATTATTATTATTATTATTATTTGTTGTTAGTTGCAAAGTCATGTCCGACCCATCATGACCCCATGGAGAATGTTCCTCCAGGCCTTCCTGTCCTCTACCATCTTCTGGAGCCCATTTAAGCTCACGCCTCCTGCTTTAGTGACTCCATCCAGCCACCTCATTCTCCCCTCATCCCCTTCTTCTGTTGCCCTCCATCTTTCCCAACATGAGGCTCTACTCCAGTGAGTCCTTCCTTCTCATTAGGTGGCCAAAGTATTTGAGTTTTAACTTCAGGATCTGGCCTTCTAAAGAGCAATCAGGGTTACATAAGAACATAAGAAGAGCCATGCTGAATCAGGCCAAAGCCCATCGAGTGCAGCATTCTGTGTCACACAGTGGCCCACCAATGGGGATCTTGAGCAGAAAGAGAAGGCAAAACCCTCCTTTCCCTTGACCCCCAACAAATGGTACTCAAGGGAATCCTGCCTGCCTCAACCAACATAGAGGCGGCACATGGACATCCGTTTTAATAACCACCGATACACTTGGCATCCATGTATCTGTCTAACCCTGCCTTGAAGCTGTCGAGGCTGACAGCTGTCATGACCTCTTCTGGAAGTGAATTCCATAAACCAACGACCCTCATGGTGAAGAAATATTTCCCTTTATTTGTCCTCACTTTCTTACCTATGAGCTTTAGGGAGTGCCCCCTTGTCCTAGTTTTGTGTGATAGAGAAAAGAATTTTTCTCTATCCACCTTTTCTATCCCATGCATGATTTTATACACTTCGATCAAGTCACCCCTTGAACGCCGTCTTTCAAGGCTGAAGAGACCAAGGCGTTGCAATCTGGTTTCATAAGGGAGGTGCTCCATTTCCTTGATCATTCTTGTTGCCCTTTTTTGCACCTTTTCCAGTTCCATTATATCCTTCTTGAGGTGCGGTGACCAGAACTGTACACAGTACTCCAAGTGTGGTCTCACCATTGATTTGTACAGAGGCAATACAACACTTGCTGACTTATTTTCGATTCCCTTTTTAATCATGCCAAGCATGGAATTTGCTTTTTTTACTGCTGCTGCGCATTGGGTTGACATCTTCATCGAGCTGTCCACCAAAACCCCAAGATCCCTTTCTTGGGTTGTCTCAGAAAGTTTGGTCCCTATCAGTTTGTAAGTATAATTGGGGTTCTTTGTCCCGATGTGCACTTGTTTAGGTTAAAATGCATTTGCCACTTTGTTGCCCACTCACACAATTTCAAGAGATTCTTCTGGAACTCCCGACAATCAGTTTCACTTTTCACAACCCGGAACAATTTAGTGTCATCAGCAAACTTTGCTACCTCACTCTTTACTTCTACATCCAGATCATTGATGAATAAATTAAAAAGTAAACCTTGGGGTACACCACTTCTCACTTCACTTCATTCCATCCAGAGAATTGTCCATTTATTGCCACCCTTTGCTTCCTACAATTTAGCCAGTTACCAATCCAGGACAAGACCTGTCCTCTAATTCCGTGGCTGAAGAGCTTTTTTAGGAGCCTTTGGTGAGGAAGTCAAGATATACAATATCAACTGGGGCCCCTTTATCTATGTATTTATTTACACCCTCAAAGAATTCTAACAAGTTAGTAAGACATGATTTGCCTTTGCAGAAACCATGTTGATTTTCTTTCAGCAATGCCTGTTTTTCTATGTGCCCTGTAATTTTATCTTTAATAATGGTTTCCATCAGTTTGCCTGGAACTGAGGTTAAACTGACTGGTCTATAGTTTCCTGGATCTCCTCTGGATCCTTTCTTGAAGATCGGGGTTAGATTTGCCTCCCTCCAATCCTCCGGTACAGTGCCTGATCTTAGAGAAAGATTATATATTTTAGCTAGAAGTTCAGCAATTTCACACTTGAGTTCCTTGAGAACTCTAGGGTGGATGCCATCTGGACCCGGCGATTTGTTGATGTTTAGTTTAGAAAGGCATGCAAGAACATGTTCCTTGTTTATCTCTATCAGGTTTAATTCTTCGATTTCCCTCCCAGGGAAAACTAATTCAGTGGCAGGCAAATGCTCTCTATCCTCCTCAATGAAAACGGAGGCAAAGAAGTCATTTAGCCTCTCAGCAATCTCCTTGTCTTCTCTGATTATCCCCTTCTGACCATTGTCATCGAGTGGCCCAACTGATTTTCTGGTTGGGTTCCTGCTTCTGATGTACTTAAAAAAGGTTTTGTTATTATTTTTAATATTCTTTGCTATATGCTCCTCAAAGTCTCTCTTGGCTTTCATGACTATCGCCTTGCATTTGGTCTGCCAGAGTTTGTGATCCCTCCTCCTCGGTAGGAAGAGCCTTCCATTTCTTAAATGAGTTTTTCTTCTTTCCAATAACCTCCTTTACCTCATTCGTAAACCATACTGGTATCCTCTTGGACTTTCCAGTCTTCTTTCTTCTTTTAGGAATGCATTTTATTTGAGCCTGTTGTAACGTATTTTTAAACACTTTCCAAGCATTTTGGAGGGATTTGACTTTTTTTACTGTTCCTTTTAGTTTCTTCTTTACTATTTTCCTCATTTTGTCAAAATTCCCTCTGTGAAAGTTTAAGGTCTCTGTGTTAGTTTTTACTGACAATTTGCTATCCATGGTTAAGTTGAAGGTTATTGTGTTGTGATCGCTGGTTCCTATGGGCTCGGTTACAAGGACATCATGAACCAAATCCTGTGCGTTAGTTAGAACCAAGTCCAGCATCCCCTTTCCCCTGGTTGGTTCCATGACCATCTGCTCAAGGGAATAGTCAGCTAACATGTCGAGGAACCTTGTCTCTCTTTCATGTGTCGAACAAGAATTTACCCAATCTATTTGGGGATAGTTGAAGTCCCCCATTATGACTACCCTATTTCTTTTTGAGGCCTCCTTAAATTCATTTTCCAAATAGCAATCTGCCTCTGGAGTTTGATTGGGAGGGCGATAGCAGATCCCTAACGTCAGATTAGTTTCCTGTCTTGGGATTTTTATCCACAATGTTTCTGTGGGTGAGTTTGAAGTTTATTGAATTTCGAGTTCATGAGATTCTAACTCCTCATTTATGTACAAGGCCATGCCACCACCATTTCTCCCTCTCCTGTCCATCCTATACAATTTGTAACCTGGAATCCTTGTGTCCCATTGGTTTTCATCTGTCCACCAGGTTTCTGTTATGCCAATAATATCAATATTATTTTCCTTCACCAAGCATTCCAATTCCCCTATTTTTGCTCAAATGCTTCTAGCATTTGTGTACAGACATTTATATGTAATTTTCTGGTGCACTTTCAACTATGACTGTAGATTTTGACTGTAGAATTTGATTGTAGAATTTGCAGATGGTCTACCATGTCCTTCTGCTTGACTATTACAATTTAGTTTTCCTGTTGACTCACCAATGTGTGCATAACTTCCACCCTCCATATTTGGCAATGCGCCTTCTCGAACTGGAAGCTGCCCAGCTCCTGTCGACTTGCCCCTACGAATCAGTTTAAAAGCTGTTCTGAAGCCTTTTTAATATTAATCGCAGCAGTCTGGTTCCATTATGGTTCAGGTGTAACCCGTCCCTTCTGTACAGGTGTGGCTTGTCCCAAAATGTTTCCCAGTTCCTAATGAATCTAAACCCTTCCTCTCGACACCATTGCCTCATCCACGCATTGAAGCTCCTGAGGTCTGCCTGTCTAGCTGGCCCTGCGCATGGAACAGGTAACATTTCTGAGAATGCAACCTTGGGGGTCCTGGACTTTAATCTTCTACCTAGCAACCTAAATTTGGCTTCCAGGACCTTCCACTTAGCTTTCCCAATGTCATTGGTACCGACATGTACCACGACTGTTGGCTCCACCCCAGCACTGTCTATCAGCCTGTCTAGATGCCTCGTGATGTCCGCAACCTTTGCACCCAGTAGGCAGTTTACCATGCAGTCAACACTTCCATCACAAACCCATCTCTCTATATTTCTAACAATCAAATCACCCACTACAAGAAGCCCCCCTCCCACCACCCGCGGAGAAGTATCCTCGGTGCAAGAGGATATGGGCACATCTTCCAAGGAAGGGGTCCCAACTAAGGGAGCCTGTCCCTCTTCCACAGATTGATGTCCTCTCTGCCCAAGATCTCCATTCTCCAAAGCAGCTGGAGAGCTGCTCAGCATGGAGTGGGACGCTCCTGCTGCATCCCTAAAGATCTTCTCCTGCCTCACTATCTCCCTCTGCTTCTCCAGGTCTGCTACCTTGGCTTCAAGGGAAAGAAAGGCTTCAAGGGTTATTATAACCTATCTCTATTCCTGTGGAATTCTGGAAGTTAGAGTCCACAACTCTTAAAATGGCCAAAGTTGAGAAACACTTTCCTATCTCAATAAAGTATAGCTCCAGTCTTCCTGTGGAGTTGATTTGATGATTATGATCTACTCAGAGGAGCTGAGTAGAAAATGGAATGAGTCTTGTTCAAAGAACAGATCAGTTTACCCCTAAATGTAACATGGGCAAAATGAGTCAAAATATACTCAGTGGGTTAGTGAGGGGTCATCAGTTGTTTAAGCCTTTAGGTTTTGTGATTGGACTGAAGAATAAGAGAATAAAAGACTTGGAAGGGACCTTGGAGGTCTTTATACCATTCCAGACAAATGACTGCCCAAACTCTTCTTAACTCCTCCAGTGATGAAGCACCCAGAACCTCTCAGCCAAGCCATTCCACTGATTAATTGTTCTGTCAGGAAGTTTCTCCTTAGTTCTAGGTTGGTCCTCTCCTTGATTAGTTTCCTTCTGTTGCTTCTTGTTCTGCCTTCAGGTGCTTGGGAGAATAGGTCGACCCCATGCCCTTTCTAGAGGTGCTGAACTATAATTCCCAGAATCCTCATTCAGAGTGATCAAGGCCATCTGGCCACAAACGTAAAACAAAACAAAGGGTAAGGCAATTTTAGAATTGAACAATTTATTTTGAAAGTACCCTCTGCTTTTTTCTGTCAGTATATTAGACTTTGTTCAACATTGCCCCTTTCAAATAATGTAGGCTGGTGAAACATTCTGGGAAAAACAAATCTCGTAAGGAATAGAGGTGATGGGACTTTGGGGGTATTGTTGTCAAATGCTATGCATTTTCCCTTTAAAAGAAAAATACTAATATAACTTTTCTTCAATTTCCTCCTCCTTCTTTGGCTGAACAGAGAGAGGGACAGGAAGATGTTAAGTGAGCATCAGAATCTGCATTTCTATAAGCAGAAAGGCACAAATACAAAGCCCCTTTCTTATAACAACCATGGGTGATCACAACACTTGGCAAAGACTGTAATGTGTCAGGGTAAACCCTTTTTGGATTCAAGCTTTGAGTTCAGATTTGGAAAATGGTTTTGCATTAACTGGGTGGTTTCTCTATGCTCTCTAGTATGGCTGGCCTACAGCTCGAAGTGATGTACTTTTCCTGGACAAAGCTTCACAGGGTGTGTGTGATCATGTGGTATATCTTTTGGGACTTCTCTTTTGGCCACAGCAACTGGGACCTCCGCCACATGTTCATGAGAATGAGACTCGTGTGAGGCGCTTGTATGATTGTGTGAATGGACAAGGTTGAGGACAGTATTGTTGTGTCCTGGGGAAGTACTATATTTTCCAACGTGATGCTCAATCAAATGGGAGTGAGCGTGTCCATCCTGGAAAAAAACACACAACATGCAAGCACTGATGAGTTTTCTTCGGCCATTGAACCCGAAGCTTATCCTGCTTTGAACTTTCCAACGCATTAAAATCCAGCTTGACAAAAGTGAATCAAGAAAACCAACTGCTGTTAATATTTTCAATATAGATAGTCCTCGACTTATAATCATTCATTTAGTGACCCTTTGAAATTACAACAGCCCCGAAAAAAGCAGCCTATGACCGTTTTTCGCACTTACGACGCTTGTAGCATCTCCACGGTCACATGATCAAAATTCAAATGCTTTTCAGTCAGAATCTGTTTATGACGGTTGCCGTGTCCCGGGGTCTTGTGATCCCCTTTTGCAGCCTTCTGACAAGCAAAGTCAGTGGGGAAGCCGGATTCACTTAACAACCGTGTTACTAATTTAACTACGGCAGTGATTCACTTAACAACTGTGGGAAGAAAGGCTTTAAAATGGGGCAAAACTCACTTAACAACAGTCTTGCTTAGCAATAAAAATGGGGTTGTGGTCTTAAATTGAGGACTTGCTGTAATTTGGCAGTTGGTGAGTGTTGGAATAGAAATCAAATGAATAAAATTGAAAAACAGCAATTAGTCTTTCAGTTAACAGAACACAGAATAACAGAGATGGAAGGGACTTTGGCAGTCGTCTTCTTTACGCTATTGTAAGGCATATCACCAAGGCATAATATGTTATAACCACAGTTTGTTGAATGAAGAGCCTGGCAATTAAGGGGCCAGAGTTGGACTGGGGCGATCTAGATTCAAACCCTTCCTGGTTAGATAAATTTCTGGGTAGCTCTGAGCCAGTTATTCTGTCTCAGCCCAACCTACAATCCAAACTGGTGAGGGTAAAATAATAATCTGAGGGAAAAGAAAGTATATACGGTAAATAAAATAATCTAGTGTTTACATATCAGACTTTATTATATATCAGAGCATCTACTCATGTGAGGGATGCAGGGGAATTGATAGCTGGAACCGGAAGTTAATTTTGAGCTGCTTGGATGGGCAGAATGGATAAAGGAAACCAAGAGATAGGTGGACTTCAACTCCCAGAATTCCCCAGACAGTCTCCTGGCTAGGGAATTCTGGGAGTTCAATCTACACATCTCAAAGTTGATGAGGTTGACAAACACTGCTGTGGAGAACGGGGAAAGAGGATGAACAAAATTGCATTTAACGTACATACCTTGACATCAAAGATGACACAGTCCGACTCAAACTGTTCATCTTTAGGTTTTTCCAGGCTAGCATGCGACCTGAAAACAGTTCCTCTGCAGAATCCAATATGCTGGAGAAAAGGAGGGAGAGAAAGAAGAACTAAGAACCCAAATAAATCTTCCACATATAGTATCAGAAACCTGAGATGGTCAAAGGGTTACTATGCAGGGGAGAAGATAAAGCTACTACTGAATGAAAGAATCCGGTCAGGTTACAACCCAATTTCTTAAAGTAAATGGGCATCATATTCTTCTTCAAATGTTGGCAGGAAGTTTTGGGGAGGCATTATTTCTGGATGAATTGTGAAGAAATTAAGGTCGTGCAGAGGTTAAAGTGTAAGATTTGGGCTGTTGAGAGCCAGATTCAAGTCTCAATTTCTCTCTGTGGAATATTTGGCCTTGCACACTTACTTGGAATGTGGTCGGGGTTTGCTAGGATAGATAAGAGAGAGAGAAAATGGGAACTGCCTAGATAGGATTGGAGTTGACCTTTGCACTTACATTTTCTCCTGCTGTATTAGGATGGCATTGATGATGGTCATCATGGAGTTCCTGAGCAGTGCAGTTAACCTCCACAATAGCAAACTCCACATAGTAAGCTTCAGGCTCATACTGAAATCAAAGCAAGAGATGTTTTAGCTGGGTAGTGGGTAGAAATGACAAAACTGAAGAGCTGGGAGAAGGAATTTTAGTCCTGTCTGCTGCATATCCCACGGTCACCTGTGGTCACCTGTTCCTACTGAAATTTCCCACCTTCCTTTGGCAGAGGGAGAGGTAATTTGCGAGCCCCAGAGCCCCTAAGAAATAAGGATTTCCTAGCTTTTTATATGAATATTTCATTGCTTCTGTTTTATTTGGTGGCTATTTCTGTGTTTCACTTGGCTGGGTATTGCCCGTAATTATATTTTATAAATAAAATGTCAGTGAATCCTTGTTCCCTACAGTCAGAGGCTTGGAACGTAAATTTTAAAAAATCAGCTACAGCCCCTGGTTCTTGAAAAGTTGCCTCTCCTTTTTTTTCTTAGCAGCTGGTTCTTTGCGGGATCTTGGTGCTCACTGAGCTTGGTTTTTTCCTGCAGACATTTCACTACCCAAACTAGGTAGCGTCATCCATTCTAGTCAATCATCGGTCTAGCACTGATGATGTTACCTAGTTTGGTGACTAAAATGTGTGCAAGAAAGCGACGAAGCTCAGAGAGCACGAAGGACCCTTCATTTCAATCCCGAGCAACAAATATTCTCCTTTGTGGGTATCTGGTTCTTTTCCTAGACATTTTGCAGAGCATAATTCCTCCTGTCTCCTCCTCCTTTCTCTTAGTTATATGAAGTATCAAAACGTTAAACTGGAAGAGATCAACAGAATTCCTTTTTAACATCTGCACACTTACCTTGTGCTGCCCTCTTGAAATCTCAAGAACTTCGTAAACGTGGCCGGAAACTTTTTCATTGTGTTTATTAAGCACATATTCAACAGAGTCTACCACCTGAGGATCATTCAGATTCAACAGAATTGGACATTTAGGACAATTTCTCCGCACATCTTCCACAGAATCTGGAAAGAAAAAGAAATGTCAAGAAGGGCGTTTAAAGCAGATGGCAGTCTTAGCTGAGAACTGCTGCAAAAGAGCAGGAGACCATACACCATTTCAGCCAAACGGCTGTCCCATCTGTTCTTAAAAGCTTCCACAACTTCTGATTCATTATCCTAACGGTCAGGAAGTTTCAGGCAGCAGGTTAAAAAAAAGTTGGACAGCAGGTTAAAGTTACGGCTTTTGCAATGGGAGAGCATAAGTACACCAAGTCCTTGACTTATGACCACAATTGAGCCCAAAATTTCTGTTGCTAAGCGAAACATTTGTTAAGTGAGTATCCCCATTTTGTGAGATTTCCTGCCACAGTTGTTAAGTGAATCACTACCGTTCTTAAATTAGTCTCACTGTTGTTAAGTGAATCTGGCTTCCCCATTAAATCTGAGTCAATTGCCAGGCATCTGAATTACAGTGTCATTTAGGTACAGCAGCACTGAAAAAAGGGGACTTAATGGCTGTTTTTCACACTTATGGCCATTGCAGCATCCTCATGGTCACGTGACCAAACTTCAGCACTTGGCAACCGCCTCATATATAGGATGACTGCAGTGTCCTTGGATCAGGTGATCAGTTTTTGCGACCTTCTGACAAGCAGAATCCATGGGGAAGCCAGATTCATGCAGCAACCATGTTACTAGCTTAACAACTGCTGTGATTCACTAAACAACTGTCAAGAAAGATTGTAAAACAGGACGAAATTCACTTAGCAACTGTCCTGCTTAGCAACAGATTGTTTGGGCTCAATTCTGGTCATTAAGTTGAGGATTGTAACTATGTCTAGGTAGGCATTCCAAACTATTGTCAGATACATCGTCCCGATCCATCAAATAGTTTCTCTAATGGGACAGAAAAGAAGAGGGATCACCAGTTGTCCTACTTTCTGTCCTTATTCTGCTTCTGCAATGTACCTGAAAGGGTTCAAGCTGGAAAAATCAAAGGCCACTCTCTTTTGAAATGTCAGTGAATCGAGGTACATAAATAATGGATGGATGGATGGGTGTTGATCAAACTCTTTCTCTCCTTCTCTCTCTTTGTTTCTTCCCCTTGCTTTGCATGAATTTTTTTTCTCTCATTTTGTACTTAAATCTTTTGATGTTTTCTAATGTTCAATAGACTTTGAGCCATAGTTTTTGCTGGTTGATCTGAATAATGATTGTTCTTTTTTTAGATAAGTTGAAAAATTTCCACAGCAAGGAAAGAAGGAAGGAAGGAAGGAAGGAAGGAAGGAAGGAAGGAAGGAAGGATTGGCTCCAGTCCATACCCAAGCATCAAATTGATTTGAACTGTCAATCTGAAGCAAATCCATCATTTAAATGGATCGAAAACAGCATTTTAATTTGTATTGCTAATCCGATTGAGAAAAAAAGGGTTTTGTAGATGCAAAATAAACGGTTTGGAAGCATCCAATTCAGTAATCCACTCCATCTCATTAGATTGACTTGAATTGCCTTACAACTGAATTAAAGCAATGCATGCTTCAGCTGAAACATCTCAGGATGCTGCTAAGATGCTGCTGAATTTTGAAGAAAGGCTGTGTGCGTAACTCAAGGTCATAAAAAATTAATAAAAAGGGATAGGAAAAGAGAATAAGCCAATGGTTAGCTCCGTGACACCTTAGTTTCTTGAACCCATCCCAAATAAGAGTCCAAATGGCACGAAGTTGAATTACCTGGATCGGAGTAGCATTTCGCACCAATCACTTTGTCGCCACCCTCTTCGTGGATTATCTTGACATCACAATCACCTCCAACAGCCTGGAGATACAAAAGCACCAAATTAAACACGTTACATTTTAACTTAAAATAATTTAGCTAACCATTTCAGGTTGGTGTTTTAAAATTGGTATTTCTGGGGAATTTTTAGCATCACTAAGATTAATTATGGTCCTTTACAATATATTTCATGTTTTTAACAGGTAGGAGATTATTAAAATGAGCACTGTGCACTAGTAACTTGGGTAGACTCATTTGTGAGGCAGCCATCATTAGGGTAGTTAATGCACTGTGGTGGAATGTTGTCTGGATTCCCAGGAGGGAGGGGTTGCATTCCAGAGGAGCAAGAGACAGCAATGTTTACACAGTTTGGTTGGGAAGAAGAGGATCAAGACAGCTCCTCCCTAGAAGTTCTGAGTATAAATTTAAGGACACACACAGTTTGCATTAGTTTGGCATGATTTCTGTCTATAGGTAAGGAACAATAAGGGGAAATTGCTTTACTCTAACTTAGCAGGTCTTTCTTGGTTTTCAGCCTTACATGCCTACTTCCTTCCAAACCATCATATTGGTGTCTTTGGAGAAACATTTCCACATGTTGTAATATGAGAACTTCTACTTGGCCAGTTCAATATTGACAAAAATTGGGCAGTAACCTATAAACCTGGGGTGACCAACCTTGGACATAGCTGGCTGGGGAATTCTGGGAGTTGAAGTCCACAGGTCTTCAAGTTGCTAAGGTTGGATCCCTCCTCTTTTAAACAGAGGAGCAATAAAGCACTTTTCATGGATTCCAGGATGGGAACAAGTCAGCTTTGGACATCACGGGATGAATGTAAAAGAAGAATTGACTTCTTAATTCCTGACTAATTCACTGTTCAGAGTTGAAATGAAATCCGGCTATGAAATGTGAACTCAAAATGAATGCCCATGGAACGTGAGCGACCCCTGAGGTTTCATTAATCCTTTGTACACCAGTATATCAGAAATTTACTCTTAGTGCAGTGGTAAGAAGCCACCTGTCCTCCCACAAAATTTTACATTTTCAACAACCCTCAGACACTTACATGGTAATGCTGTGGCCTTACAGTACAATTCTCGATAGGAGTGGGATCCAACACGTGACATACTGTCTCCAGAACCTTTAATTCAAGGAAGACTATTGTCCCATGCGGTCTCTAAAAGAAAAAATTAGGATGAGAATGACTTTTCTCACTGCATTTTTCTGTCTCTGTTGCATCAGCTGTCCTTGGAAATGTTTGAATTGACACCTAAGTTAAAGACCTCGTCCAAGTGTGCTTCTCAGTTATCAACTGCTTTAAAGAAAATACACCCAGCAGGAAATTTCAATGCTGCCTTAAGTTAGACTCGGTTCCTTTGGATGTTGCAAGGCAGACAAAACTGACATTTCCTGACATGAACATCTAATCTGCTCTCCCTGTGATATGAGGTTTTCTTGCAGACCTCAGTTAATTTCCCCGTTGTTGGTTTTGGCCAGGTGTGGGAAGAAAAAATTGCCTCTTTCTGACATTGCATGGTTCACGTATGTGCATATTGTCTATTCAACCACCAGCATTTTGGCTCCGAAAAATGGCATCAGGTAGTCCTGGCCGGTCTACCTACAAATACGTAGGACAACTGTTTGCGAGAGGGGTCTGATGAAGATTGGATGGTTGGGAGAGAGCTAACACTTTTCTCAGTTGGGGAGTTCACACAACGCTTAACCCAGTTGCAGAATTAACCATTTCTTGTATTTCTAATACACATCGAACCATTAAATAACCAAAGGGGCTGGGCTGACACACCAAATCGAACCAGTCCTCATACCAAATTCTGCATAACCAAATGAAATCACAAAAAACTTCTGTGAGCTGGTTAAGCATGTTGTCTGTATGGTGCAGATCACAAGCTGACCATCCTGTCTTTCTAAGGACCCGATAGCTGAAAAAGCACCGGTCAGAAGTATAAGCATTCAATGGGATGGGGGCATTGTGTGTCACTATCGGCAAAATGGTGGAAGGAGCAACAGAATGCAAACCCTGCCTCTTTTGCGATGCATTGTGTGTCTAGGAAAAGGATGTGGCTTACAGTGTAACTCTCCGTCCAGCATATGAATAATGGCAGAGCTATTTATTATAAAGATGCGGGAACGTGTAGGACTGTCAGAAAGGAATTTATTGGTCCCAGCTCAACATAAGGATCCAGTTCCCTGCCAATCCTGGACCAGGCACCCCATTCTGGGCTGCTGAAGGAACAATAGAATCAACAAAATATAATCAGTGGATGACTCTGGTGAAGAAACAACTGGATGGCCATGTCAAGTCTGTACCAGCCCTGGCTTAAGACATCTTTTTCAAGTGGAAATCTAAAAATATTTCGTTTTAAATAACCAAAATAGAAAATTGGAGCCATAACAGGACATCCAGTTGCTGAAGAGAACATGCTGCTGGTCTCACTAAAAATTGGAGAGGAACAATAAGAAAGAAGGAGACTGTACAAAATGGAATGGCTGGAGAAAAAAGTTGGACAGAGAAGTTCAGTGTACAGAACAGTTGTCAGTTCCCGGTAGGGGAAGGAGAAGAAAAAAATTCTGGAATCCTTGGGGCTCTCTGAGCTTGGGGTTTCCTTGCAGACATTTCATTACCTGAACGAAGATAATGACCTAGGTAAGATCATCAGTGCACCAAGGATTTCACAGTTGAATGCTGATCTACCTGTATTCTCTTCTGCTAGAAAAAAAAGTCCAGAGATAACTTCCCTGAAAGAAGGGAAGTGAAGACCCAGAGAAGGAACATCTTCACCCAAGATGGAGGAGACCAGCTGGCTGCAGATAGTATCGTCATGCAATACCCAATAGGGTATGGAGGAGATCGTTGGTCATTGGAAAAGCCTTAGTCTTTGGGGAAGGACGGGGCAGAAGGCCCTGAGAAAGGTTCTCCCCCAGTAGAGAAGCAGTAGATGTTCTGCTGAGCAGATCCAGGAGAAAGTCAAACTGTGCTGAATGCACTACTGTTAAAATCCAGCCCATCCCTTTCTTTTCACTCTCTCTGGACACGCTCAGAAGTGAGGGAAGGAGACAGAGTGAAAGGAGGAGGAAGCAGGAGAACTAAAGGGGAAGAGGAAGACCTGCCACCAGGTGAACACTGGGATTGCATTGTATGCTCCAGTTGTAATCCCAAAAGTGCTTTCCCAAAAGGCAACTGGGCTGTCTTGGTTTTTTTTTTTTCCTTGAAAATGTTTCACTTCTGATCCGAGAAGCTGAAGAAGCTTCTTGGATAAATAGTGAAACGTTTTCAAGGGGAAGAAAACCCAAGAAAGTCCAGTTGCTTTTTTAAAAAGGACCTTTGGGAAAACCATGACCTGGATGATTGAGAATCTCCATAGACATCATATCAGTTGTCTATAACTAAATAGTATTAGCCTAAGTAAAAGGCTCTGCTGTCTTGTTTTCTATGCCAATCGTCATCCTTGTAAAGCAAAATACACCTCCAGTTGAAGGAGGACTCCTTCACACTGGGACAGTGGAGAAGACAGAGCTTCCTCTTTCTCCAAAGCACCAGAGGGCAGTACAAGAAACAATGGTTGGAAGCTGATCAAAGAGAGAAGCAACCTGGAATTAAGGAGAAACTTCCTGACAGTGAGGACAATTAAGCAGTGGAACAGCTTGCCTTCAGAAATCATGGGCGCTCTATCACTGGAGATTTTTAAAAAGAGACTAGACAAACACTTGTCCGAGATGATATACGTTCTCCTGCTTGAGCAGGAGGTTGGACTAGAAGACCTCCAAAGTCCCTTCCAGCTCTATTCTATTCTATTCTATTCTATTCTATTCTATTCTATTCTATTCTATTCTATTCTATTCTATTCTATTCTATTCTATTCTATTCTATTCTATTCCATATTCTATTCTATTCTATTCTATTCATGTTCCAATGACTCTGGCAACTCAGAATAGAATGGAAACATAGCTAAAAAAGATTAAAAATCTTCTATTCATCTTTTGCTAGATTTACAGGTAGTCCAACCATTTGTTTAGTGACCATTCAAGTTATAGCATTGAAAAAAGTGACTTACAGCTATTTTTCACAGTTATGATTGTTGCAATTCCATGTGGTCAAGTGATCAATATTCAGATGCTTGGCATGGTTCATATTTCTGACAGTTGCAATGTACTAGGGTCATGTGATCATCTTTTGTGTCCTTCTGACAAGGAAAATCAGATTCATTTAACAACTGTGTTACTAACTTAACAACTGCAATGATTCACTTAGCAGCTGTGACAACACAGGTCATAAAAGCAGTCAAAACTCACCTAACAATTGTCTTGCTTAGCAGTTGAGTAAAGTTTGTGGTCAATTGTGGTCATAAATCAAGGATTATCCATATTATAACTAATTTTAGCATCTGCCTCTTTCAGAATCCTAACCTCAGGTTCGCAAAACCCAGTTCCCGTATTCACTTAAGAATTTATGTCCAAACCAAAGAGCTTTTGTGTGAGTTTCCCTTTTTTCTAGTTTTGTGTCCCTTAGGACTTTACAGTCCACAACTGTATTGTGGAGAGATTAAAAAAAAAGAAACTATGAAGATGCAGGATGAATGTTGATGGGGAGAGAAAGGGAGTTGAGTTGAGAACTGAAGGACAAGGCAGTGGTGCATAAAATTGCAAATAAATGGTTTGGTGGAGACTAACAGCCTTACAAGACTTGCAATGAAATGGAAGCTATGAGATTACAGAATGTTGACTAGAAAGAGGCCTTGGATTGCTCAAATTTCATCAGGAAGGCTACAGAAATTGTCTGGCATAATATCTGAAAAGACCACCTAGCTGTTATTTACTTAGTAAATGAAACTAAGACAATTTTCCTCCCCTTGTACTCACCCGGGGAAGGAGACGGATCTCGTTGATTACATTGAGGGCGCATTTGTATCCATGTTGATTATGCTCGTTGATGTAGTGCACAGCCATATCTGCCCATTTTTCAGCATCTTTGCCGTTGCAATCTACATGCGACTGCAGGTGATGGCTAAGCGTAGATCCTATAATTTGACCCAGGAGCACGAGAGCTACCAGGGAATTCATGGCTGGGTTCAGAGATAATGTACCAGGCACTAGTTGCAAGGAAGGAAGACTCCAGAGAACCTAACTTTCAGGTGCTCCTTTTTATGGAGTGTTTCTGTTCGCTGTCCCCCACCACCTGCCACTTGCAATTTGCTTACCTGGGAAAATGCAATATTTGCAGAAAGTACTGCAAACAAGAGGAAAGAAAAGAATAAATATGGGGTCAAAGAGTCAAAGTTTGACTAAATGAGGGGGAAAATGCCGATTGTGCGAAAAGAGAAAACCAACTCTCCAAGTCACTCGGTCATATTAATCCCAGGATACTGCTGCAGTAAAGGATATTTTAAAATACAAGATTATATAGCAACTGTGCACAAAGATAGTGTGAGTTATACATATGGAAGACTTTCTGTCAAATCTCAGCTCCATTATTGTCCTAGCTAATAGAGATTAAGTGCTGTCCAATTGACATTGACTCATAGCAACCACTTAGATCTTTTCTAGGATGATCTGTCCCCAGTCTTGTCCTGGAGGCCATCCAACCTGGCAACCACTGCAGTTATAATAAAGTCCATTCACTTTGCTGCTGGCCACCCTCTTTATTCCTTCCACCTTTTTCAGCATTATGGATCCATTTGTTTCCTTGGCTACCCATAGTATTCTCTAGAGCAGGGATGTCCAACTTGGCAACTTTAAGACTTGTGGACTTCAATTCCTAGCATTCCTCAGCCAGCATGACTGACTGAGAAACTCTGGGAGTAAGTCCACAATTCTTAATCTTTTCCAACTCCAGAGTTTAAATGCAAAAGTATTCTTTCTACCATGTGAAGTTGAAAGTTGGAAGACTGTAGAAATAACCCCAATTAATATATTAAAAGCAAATTTAAAATTAGTGACCAAGCTAAGAGGTTGTATTGTAGATTCCAGACAAATAAGTGGAAGAGGCTTAGGTCAGCCTGTACTTATTCTGCAAAAATGTGCAACACTAGAAAGAAAGCTCAAGCCACAACACTCATAATTCTCCTAGAAAGCTAAGCCAGGAGTCTCAAACTTGGCAATTTTTAAGGCTTGTGGACTTCAACTCCCAGAATTCCCCATCCAGCATGACTGGCTAAGGAATTTTGGGAGTTGAAGTCCACACGTCTTAAAGTGGCCAAGTTTGGAGACCCCTGAGGTAAGCCATAAAACTCTAGCCAAGCCGAGTGTTGGTTTTATAGCTGATCTGATCCATATAGTTAGTTTATTATGTAATATCATGTGTGAACTTGGAAAATATAAACAGGCATACCAGATAAAACTGCTATATGCAGTTCAAGGGGCCTAGAATCTGGAGGTTTTGTCAGAATGATGGAATACATGTTGTAACATCAGAAAACGAACATCGCCGTTTATACATTGATTGTGATATAACAAAACATATAACAAAATTGATGGGCTTTGCGTTGCGATACCACAATATTTCTTCTTTTGTCCTCTTTGCCATTCTCATGGATGCTCCTATCCATGGTTCTATGTCATCCACAAGAATTTCCATCTAGAGGTTTTACTAATAATCCAGGCCAAGGAATTCTGGGTGAAATTAGAAACCAGAGATGAATACTCTCCTGGATTAATGAAGAAAATAACATAATAACAGAGCTGGAAGGGATTTTGGAGGTCTTCTAGTCCAGGCCCCTGCTCAAGCAGGAGACCCTATACCATTTCAGACAAATCATTGTTCAATCTCTTCTTAAAAACCTCCAGTGTTGGAGCACCCACAGCTTCTGGAGGCAAGTTGTCTCACTTAGTTTTTGACTGCTTCTCTCCTTGATTAGTTTCTATCCATTGCTTCTTGTTCTGCCTTCAGGTGCTTTGGAGAAGAGCTTGAGCATAAGCATGTCAAGGACTTCTTATTTCACTAAGAGACCTTCCCTAATTTTAATTTATTTTATTTATGTCTTAAATTTCTATATCGCCCCTCTCCCGTAGGACTCGGGGCGGTTTACAGCCCAATTAAAACAGATAATAATAATAAATATAATATAATAATAATAAATATTTAAGACTCAACCCTGATAAGACAGAGTGGCTGTGGGTGATGCCTCCCAAGGACACTTCTATGTGTCCTTCGATTACCCTGGGGGGTGAATCTATAAACCCCTCAGAGAAGGTTCGCAACTTGGGAGTCCTCCTCGATCCACAGCTGACATTGGATCATCATTTGTCGGCAGTGGCGAGGGGGGCATTTGCCCAGGTTCGCCTGGTGCACCAGTTGCGTCCTTACTTGGATCGGGAGTCACTCCTCACAGTCACACATGCCCTTGTCACCTCAAGGATCGACTACTGCAACGCTCTCTACATGGGGCTACCCTTGAAGAGTGTTTGGAGACTACAATTAGTGCAAAATGCAGCTGCGTGAGCAGTTGTGGGTCTTCCTCGTTGTGCCCACATTTCATCAACTCTCCGCACGCTGCATTGGTTGCCTATTGGTCTCCGAGCCCAATTCAAGGTGTTGGTTATTACCTATAAAGCCCTCCATGGCTTGGGACCAGGATACTTACGGGACCGCCTTCTGCCACATACTTCTCTACGACCGGTGAGAGCGCACAGGGTCGGCCTCCTCCAGGTCCCGTCAACGAAACAATGTCGTCTGGCGGGCCCTAGGGGGAGGGCTTTCTCTGTTGCGGCGCCCACCCTCTGGAACCAACTACCTCCTGAAGTCCGCGTTTCTCCGACCCTCCTGGCCTTCCGAAAGAATTTAAAAACCTACCTCTGCAGGCAGGCCTGGGGATGATTGTTGATTGTGGTGTGATTGATGAGTATGTATGGGGTTTGTATTTTTAATGTTGTTCGGATTTGTTCCAATTGTTTATATATATATATATGTTGTGAGCCGCTCCGAGTCTTCGGAGAGGAGCAGCATACAAATCCGAATAAATAAATAAATAAATAAATAAATAAATAAATAAATAAATAAATAAAAATTAAATTAATACATGGCTGTTACTAAAACCTGTTAAAATCCCAATTCTAAAACCCGAACAACCTTGTTTAAAAATTTACATAGAGATTTACATAAGACCCGAGGAGGTCTAGGCCTCACAGGGATAGAAGGAAACATCTGGGGAACAACTTTACCTTCTAGTAAATGAAAGTTCTGGGGATGCTTAGACCGGTCACAGAAGCCATTTTGTGAAGGCATCGGTCACCATCAGCAACACTCTGCAAGGGTGTTTGTCAGAAGCTCTCAGAAGTCCAAACTTGCTCATAGGCCTCAAAGATTGAGAGCTAAATTATAATCCTGAGGATTATAATTAACTACTACAAGAGTGAAAAAAAATGGACTCCCCCTCCTCATTTATCTAGAGCTCCCTTAAAAAGACTCCGAGGGCATATATAGGTCGTTTAAAATTCTGGTTTCTATCATAATCGACCTGGAAGGGACCCTGGAGGTCTTCTAGTCCAGACCCCTACTCAAGCAGGAGATCCTTTGCAGCTTTGTTGAATTCCTTTGGATTTGTACCAAGAAGGTAAATTAAGGCTGCTGCAGCAAAAACAGTTCAGGATATGAGGTTCTTGATCTCAAGTCAGATGGTGCCTAAAGTTCCCCCTCAGAAGGCTTTAGAACACTGTTCTGAATTTTTTTTTCTCCTTCGTGGATTTTAAGGAACAACAAAAACAGCAGCAAAAAGGGGGGGGAAAGCTATCAGCAAGTTTACACATGGAGGATCATGGAGCTCTGGAGAGCACATTATGTGACATAAAAAGGGAAGATTTTTCCATTTTGGATAAGGACATCAAACAGGTTCAAAGTCAAAATTAAGGTGAATGAACCAGGCTTAAATTAACAGAACTGCTTGTCTGACAAATAGCCAAAACTAACATGTCTTGATAAGATAGTTTACAAGTTCATGGACAGATAGTTACTGCGGTCATTCCCCAAATCAGAGTTTGTCCTCTTCCCTCTGCTGATTCCACAAATTTATACCACCCACCTCCCTTTCTTATTACAGATAGTCCACAATTTATGGCCACAACTGAGCCCAAAATGTCTGTTGCTAAGCGAGACAGTGAAGTGAGTTTCATTCCATTTTACGGCCTTCCTTGTCACAGTTAAGACAATCACTGAGGTTAAGTTAGTAACATGGTTGAATTTGGCTTCCCTGTTGACTTTGTTTGTCAGACGGTCTCAAAAAGGGATCACATGACTCCAGGACACTGCAACCATCATAAATATGAGTCAGTCGCCAAGCATAGGAATTTTGATCACCTGCCCATGGGGATGCTGCAACAATTGTAAGTGTGAAAAACAGTCGTAAGTCACTTTTTTTAGTGCCATTATAACTTTGAACAGTCACTAAATCTGTGTATGTATGTGTATACTGTATATATGTGTGGATAGATAGAAAGAAAGAAAGACAGACAGACATATGTTTTTAAGGGGTGGCCACAAAGAAGAGGGAGTCAAGCTATTCTCAAAGCGCCTGAAGGCAGGACGAGAAGCAATGGATGGAAACTAACCAAGGAGAGAAGCAACCTAGAACTAAGGAGAAACTTCCTGACAGTGAGAACAATTAACCAGTGGATCAACCTGCCTCCAGAAGCGGTGAATGCTCCAACACTGGAAGTTTTCAGGAGGCATTGAATAGCCATTTTTCCAGAAGGATATAAGGCCTCCTGCCCTGAGCAGAGGGTTGAAGGCCCCTAAGGTCACCTTCCAACTGTGTTATTCTGTTATGTTTAAATTTGCAGAGTACAGTATATCATGGTTTCTTTCTGTGGCTGGGCTCACATCTTGCACTAAGCTATCATGACAAGGGCATTTGTTGTGGGGGGACAAAAGGAGAGCAAGGAATGACATGTACACTGTGTCAATCCAAACGACAACCCCGTTGAGTTGCAGATGAAAGTGTAGTGTGAGACTAGGTTAAAGCTACCAAAGGCAGGAATGTAAGGAGGGTAAACCAAAGCCAAGAACCTTGTCTCATATACCCCTTAGGGTGGGAAAAGTTAAGAAGCAACCAGGTCATTAAGAAAATAAAGGAAAATGTGTTGTCTGAACCAGACAAAGGAAGGTGGGCCTGAGCACATGAAATCTCTCCCTCCCAAATTCCATCAACAGCTACCAGACTTGAAAATCAAGAAGGCCAGAGTAGCTGCCGGTCTTGTGAATCAGCAGAGCAATTATTTTGGGGTATAAAAGGGATCCTGAAGCCCACTCACTCTTTTGAGTCTCTTTGGATCCAAACCTGGTAGCTTCTGTTAAGTCCTTCCAATAATGGCGAATGATGAAGACACATGTTTCACAGCACAACACTCTTTATTCGACTTCAGCCAATTCACCAACAACGAGCAGAGGCACGCAGGCCTCCTTTTATACGTCCGGATCCCGGGACACAATGGCGGCAAAACAGGTGCTTTTCCCGCCTTACGCATGCGCGCAAGGCCAGCGCCACTCAGTCTGGTCCCAGGCAGCTTTTGCAATGCCCAGGACCATTGCAATGTCCCGAGCCTGCATTTGCAGGCTCAGGACACAACATCCCTCCCCCCTAGATTGGAACAACTCAAACTAGTTCACATTCTTCTTAGCAGGAGTGTCCTACGTCCTTGCACGCAAGCAGGGACTGGAATACCTGTACTGCCTTTAATCCAGCTCTGGTACTCTGCCCTTGTGAAAAAATATTCCAATTTAAACATAACAAATTAACATTGTCAGTCAGTTAACTGTAGGGGTAATTCCCCTAGAACTTGACAGCAACTTCACAAAATCTGAAAGATATTTGAGCAGGCACTTAGCCCTTTGCGATCTCCTCGCACCAGCAGAGCTTGCTTGGTCCCCTTGCTCGCTCACCAGACTAGGTGATCTCAGACGTTGCTGCCCACTTGTTCCAGGTGACCCTGGTGTTGTTGCCTGACCCACCAGTTCGCCAGTTAGGCTTGGTAGGCCAGGACTTTGTTGCTCCATGTACCCGGTCGACCTGCCCATCTGCTGGCTGACTGGACCCTCTGAGCCCAACCCAGCATCTCTTGGAGAGGTGGTAATCTCCGGCTCCACAATGGACCTGTTTTGGGAACACCGCCCCTCACTCCCAAGGCCAACATATGGGTATTCTGGGGTAGCTACTGGGTCCCCGTACCCCGTGGACCCCAAAACTATATCTGAGGCCTCCCTTTCTGGAGTTGCCCTTTGGTTAGCCCTTGAACCCACAGATTTCCTTCTGGGAGCAATTGCGGAATTAGGCCAGTTCCTATGCTGTGTTGCCAGTTCTCTTGTAAGATGTGGATTATGTGGATGCCCCCGGTCATTCTCTCTGTGTGGAGTACTGTCTTCTGTGTGTGAATAATGTGGATACCCCCAGTGTGACTCCCTGGCTGGAGTCAGTATGGGTGTTTGGGATAACTCCCTGCCCCATGAATTCTTATTCCGAGCACTTGCGGAATCTTGTGATGGGGAACTGCTGGCCTCATTAGTGGCCAGTAAGGGCTGATGAAATTGATCTTCAGAATGCATATTATGACCTTCCTCCTCCCCCCAGAACAGAGCCAGGAGTGGACGGTTGAGAGTCCATCCTTGTACGCAGCTGGTCTATGTGCCACCGAAGAACATGGCCGTCTTCCTGGGTCACTTCATAGGACAAGGGTCCCGATACTTTGCAGACCACAGCTGATACCCAGAGATGACCAGGCCTGTAGTTTCGAGTCCAGACCGGACCACCCACTTGAAGTCTCCTCAGTGCCCATGGTTGTGGCACCTGAGACGCCACCCGGTCCGGGTGCAGTCTGTCTAGCTTAGTGATAAGCCGGCGGCCCCAGCGGAGTTCAGCTGGTCTCTTTCCTGTGGCAGTGCAAGGTGTGGTGTGATGTGCAAGAAGAAAGTCTGCTAACCTGTGATGCCAGTTACCGTAAGTCAGTCTTTTGAGGGCATCCTTGGTGGTGCGCACCATTCGTTCTGCCATGGCGTTGGTGGATGGGTAGAAGGGAGCCAACGTTGCGTGGCAGATCAGATTTGCCTGGAGGAAAACCTGGAACTCAGAAGAGGTAAATTGAGGGCCGTTATCTGAAACCAGAACATCTGGAAGGCTATGAGCTGCAAAAATTCCTCTCAACACCTGGATAGTCTTGGAGGTAGTAGTGGAGGACACAGGAACAACCTCTAGCCACTTGGAATGGCTATCAACAACAACCAGGAAGAATTGCCCCTGAAAGGGCCCAGCATAATCTATATGAACCCTAGACCATGGGGTTTGAGTTTCCTCCCACCTATGAACAGGGGCCTGAGGCATCTCAGGACGGGACTGTTGGCATACATGGCACCCATGCCTCGATGGCTTTATCAAGGCCAGGCCACCACAAATGGCTGCGCGCAAGTGCTTTCATCTTGATTATGCCAGGATGTCCCTCATGCAGAGAGATTAAGGTTCTAGACCTCAATGAGGCTGGTATTACTACCCTACTGCCCCACAACAGGCATCCCTTTAACGTGGACAACTCATGCCTCTTGAGCCAGAAGCTTTGGAACTCAGTATCTGGGCATCTCTCAGGCCAACCAGACAACACCCATGACAACACACATGTAAGTGTGTGATCAGTAGTAGTTTCAGCAGCCACATCTCTAGCATCGAGGGGAGACTCAGGCAGCTCTTGAATGGACAGAATATTGACAGCTGGAGCTGGTTCAGGCTCCAAGTTGGGCAGTGGTAACCTACTCAGACCATCTGCATGGCCCATTTCCTTTCCTGGCTTATGAATCAATGTACAGTCATATGCTGACAGCATACAAGGAGACAGGATATGTGGAGTTTGTTTGGTAATTGTGAACGACCCTAGCAAGGGCTTGTGGTCAGTGTAGACCTTGAAATGGCAGCCATAAATGAAATCATGAAACTTCTTAATGCCTGCTACAATAGCCAATGCTTCCCTGTCAATTTGAGCATAATTACGCTCTGCAGAAGACAATGTTCTGGAATAATAGGCCACAGGAACCTGTGTTCCATCAGCCTTCAGGTGGCTAAGTACTGCTCCCACCCATATGGAGATGCATCGCAGGCAATGCAAACAGGTAGCTGCTCATTGAAGTGAGCTAACACTGCATTTGAAGTAAGTAAGGCTTTAACCTCATTGAAATTTTTTTCATGGACTTTAGTCCACTGCCAACAGGCTTGTTTGTCTAAAAGCCTGTGCAAGGGTCCAGCTATTGCAGAATTTGTGTGGCGGAAATGCATGGTAAAAGTTCAATAGGCCTAAAAAGGCTTGCAGCTCAGCCTTAGACTTAGGGCTTGGGGCCTGCCAAATGGCTTTCAACTTAGCATCAGAAGGGTGAATGCCTTGAGCATCTATCCTGAATCCCAAAAATTCAGTGGAATTGACTCCAATCTTGTCTTTTTTTAACTTAAGGCCTGCTCTTCTAAAACGAAGCAAGACAGCCCTTAATCTCTCTGCCAAATTTTGAGATGATTCCCCAGCAATGAGAACATCATCAAAATAAGGACAGACTCCAGGAATACCCTGAAGTGTCTTCTCCATGACACTTTGGAATATGCCAGGGGTTACATTCACCCCAAATTGCAATCTCTTTACCTTGAAAGCTCCTCTATGGGTTACAATGGTTTGAGCTTCTGCAGCTGCCTCATCAATGGGCAACTGTTGATATGCCTGTGCCAGGTCAAACTTAGCAAAAATTCTCCCCCCCCCCTTTGAGGGAAGCCAGAATGTGGCTCACTACAGGTACTGGATAAGCATGCTGCTGCAATGCCTTGTTTAGTGTGCACTTGTAGTCTGCACATATACGTATATCCCCATTAGCCTTGAGAGGCGTTACTATGGGGGTTTCCCAAGGACTAGAATCTACAGGTTCTAAAATGCCTTGTTGGAGCAGTTTGTCCAGTTCAGCATCAATCTTGCCCTTGAGGGCAAATGGTACCCTCCTAGCCTTGACCCTGATGGGTGCTATGTTTGGGTCTAGCCGTAGAGACATTGGAGGCCCCTTGTAGGATCCCAGTTCAGAACTGAACACATCTGCAAATTCCTTGCAGACGTCTGCCAGACTACACGTTTGCAAATGTTGCAGGCCAGTAACCTGGATTCCCAGGGCCTCAAACCAATCGAGTCCAATAAGGCTCGTGCATTCACCCCAACAACCAACACATCTAAGGGAGTGTACTTTAAGGGTGGCCTCCCCCTTAACACACACCTTAGAATTCTGAAAGTCTGTAAGAATGACATTAGATGGCCTGAATTTAACTCGAAGGCCACTGCTGCTGCAAATTTTTCTGAATGTGTTGAGGGAAATAATGGAGAGAGCGGACCCAGTGTCCAGCTCCATGGATAAAGGAATTCCTTGCAACCTTACATTAAGGGACAGTTTCTTCTTTAGGTGCTTATGTGTGCCTGTCCTTAAAATACTTCTGCACAATGCGCAGAAACCCACCCTATTTTGGCTGGGGGCCCTGGTACCTTTCAGACGGCGTTTAAGGGGTGACTTGATCGAAGTGTATAAAATCATGCATGGGATAGAAAAGGTGGATAGAGAAAAATTCTTTTCTCTATCACACAATACCAGGACAAGGGGGCACTCCCTAAAGCTCATAGCTAAGAAAGTGAGGACAAATAAAGGGAAATATTTCTTCACCCAGAGGGTCGTTGATTTATGGAATTCACTTCCTGAAGGGGTCATGACAGCTGTCAGCCTTGATAGCTTCAAGGCAGGGTCAGACAGATTCATGGATGCCAAGTGTATCGGTGGTTATTAAAACGGATGTCCATGTGCCGCCTCTATGTTGGTTGAGGCAGGCAGGATTCCCTTGGGTACCATTTGTTGGGGGTTAAGGGAAAGGGAGGGTTTTGCCTTCTCTTTCTGCTCAAGATCCCCATGTACAATTGGTGGGCCACTGTGTGACACAGAATGCTGGACTCGATGGGCTTTGGCCTGATTCAGCATGGCTCTTCTTATGTTCTTATGTTCTTAATTTTTCTTGGGGTTGTACTTTTTGGCGACCCAAACAGATGGATGCAATGTGGCCTTGCCTGCCACATGCTCTGCAAATGGCAGAACAGAATCTGCAGTCAGCTCATTTGTGGCGTCCTCCACGCCCGAAGCATTTAAGAGCTGTTGTGGACTTCTCTGAACGTCCCTTCTGCCTTCTTCCATCTGCCTGGTAAATCTTATCCACCTCATCTTCAGGATCTGTCTCCATCTCTTTTTGCACGTCTTCCTGATGTACAGTGGCTGTTTCGGAAGAGTTTCTGGTGGGCCACATATTCTTTACTGCCCCACCTGCTGCTTCCTCTACTGTAACCTCTCGCAGAGCATCTTGGAAGAAAACATCTTTTTTAGCGAAGATCTTCTGCTGTAAGTCTCTGTTTCTTAAACCGCATACAAAACGATCACGCAGCCTTTCTTCCAAGTCTTTAAACTCACACGGTCAGGCTGCCCGCCTCAAAGCCGCAATAAAGTCCTTTGCTGATTCACCGGCCTTCTGGTCCCTTTATTCAAACGTGTGCCTCCAAGCAATGACGGACAACTTGGGCTGCAAATGTTCTTTCAGAAGTTTCTTTAAATCAGCATACGTTACTGACTCCAAAGCAGCGGGGGACACCAGATTTTCTGCAATCTCAAAGGCTTCCTGCCCACAGACACATAACAGGGTTGCAGCCTTCAGACCATCGTCTCTGATCTGGTTTACCCTGAAATAATTCTCCACCCTCGCGACGTAGGATTCCCACCGCTCAGGGTGCGAGATATCGAATTCGGATAAACGGCCGATCTTCGCCATTCTCAAGTGTACTTCACCACTCGCTTCTTTGGGGAAGGGGTCTTTCAGCCGAGCTCACCCTCCAGCAGGGGAAATGCTGACTTTAACACCGTGTTCCCTCATCAAGGACTTCCTTGGGTGAGTCTTTACAGCTTCTTCTTTTTGCTTGTAAGGATCCCACCTTCGTCACCAGTGTTAAGTCCTTCCAATAATGGCGAATGATGAAGACACATGTTTCACAGCACAACACTCTTTATTCGATCTCAGCCAAAACACCAACAACGAGCAGAGGCACACAGGCCTCCTTTTATACGTCCGGATCCCCGGACACAATGGCGGCAAAACAGGTGCCTTTCCTGCCTTACGCATGCGCGCAAGGCTGACGCCACTCAGTCTGGTTCCGGGCAGCTTTTGCAATGCCCGGGACCATTGCAACATCCCGAGCCTGCATTTGCAGGCTCAGGACACAACAGCTTCTATCTGGCTAGTGCCTGGTAGTCTAATTGAGAAGGATGTGGGTAAGGATGGATGAGTGTGTATATATGTTTGTGAGACAGAGCAAAGTACATTCCAGCAAGTAAAATTTTGCTGTTACAATACCTTAAATTCACTGGGTCTCCTATATTCTAAAGAACCTATTGTGCCTCAGTGTTCAGTTGGCAGTGACTTGTGTGTGTGTCCATGGACCAGGGCTGGGCTGTGTGTCTTGTCTGCTCTAGCTGCAATTTTCTCGGAAAACCCAGATACAAGATCTTTGGATTTCTTCCCCCATGCACAACTTTGCTCCTTTGCTTCCATCTTGATTAATTCCATTTTATCTGAATTTTTCTTTTCTTTTTTAAAATTTATTGTTTTAAGATTGTGTGTTGTATTTTAATTATATGACTATAAGTCATCCGGAGTTGCCTTAGTGAGACGGGCAGCACAAAAATTTAATCATAATCTGGGTGGTCAATACATTTTATAAATAAATAAATAAACAATAAAGAAAAATACTGAAAAGGGCCATACGTGAATATAATTAAGGCTATTTGCTCCTTCTTCCCATTTACCCCCAGAACAACCTGAGGAAGGTTAGATTGAGAGGGAAAGATTGACCCATAGTCACCCAGGGATGTCCTAAAATGTTGGTCTTGGTGAAACGGGAACCTAATTTTGCTCGTTCCTAGTCTAGCTTCTTCATCATTAACTTTTGAATAACATGGGGTCACCCAGAAATCTCACCTCCCCTAGATTAACTTCTTAAATTCTATGGTGGTGGTGGTGGTGGTGGTGGTGGTGGTGGTGGTGGTGGTGGTGATGATGATGATGATAATGGTGATGATGTTATCCATTCTCTTGTGTCCAACTCTTGGCAATTCTGTGGGCTAGGTCTCTCCATGACTTCTGATCTTGCACTGCTTCTTTGAGATTTTCTGTGCTCTGGCTGGTGTCAACTTTGATGGTGTCCAGCCCACCATGTTCTTTAGTGACCTGGTTCCCTTTTACCACTAATTGCTCCAAACATAATTGCTTTTTCCAGGGAATTCCCCTACATGTTTTGGCCAAAGTGAGACACAGTTTCATGATTTTGCCTTCCAGTGACAGGTCTGGTGTTATGTGCTCCAGGGCTTGCTTGTTAGTCACCTCTGCTGTCCAAGGAATACACAGGAGCCTTCTCTGGCATTTCAGCTCAAATGAGACAATTTTCTTCCTTTTTGCTTTTCTTGGTTCTCAGGTTGAGAGAGAGGGGCTGGCCCAGAGATATCCAGGGACCATCTATGGTTGGATTCTTCATATGTTTTAGTTTGGGTAAACTAACTAAGCTGAAGCTTCTTCCCAGTTCAACATCTTTCCCACAATTCTGCACTGCTTCTTGGAAGAGAGAGAAGAAGGGGCTCCAAGTCACCATGCCAATTCCACCTTTTTTGTGTGCATGTCACAACATCACATCCATGTTCAAAAAAGGGCAAGGCTTGCATGGCAAGATCACAATTTCTGTTTTGGCATTTTTATGAAACAGGTGGATCCTGCAAATGTCCTTGGTAGTATCACTGGGCCCTACAAAGATCTCATAGGGATAGAAGGAAACATCTGGGGAACAACTTTACCTTCTAGTAAATGAAAGTTCTGGGGATGCTTAGACCGGTCACAGAAGCCATTTTGTGAAGACATCGGTCACCATCAGCAACACTCTGCAAGAGTGTTCGTCAGAAGCTCTCAGAAATCCAAACTTGCTCATAGGCCTCAAAGATTGAGAGCTAAATTATAACCCTGAGGCTTATAATTAACTACTACAAGAGTGAAAAAAAATGGACTCCCCCTCCTCATTTATCTAGAGCTCCCTTAAAAAGACTCCGAGGGCATATATAGGTGGTTTAAAATTCTGGTTTCTATCATAATTGACCTGGAAGGGACCCTGGAGGTCTTCTAGTCCAGACCCCTACTCAAGCAGGAGATCCTTTGCAGCTTTGCTGAATTCCTTTGGATTTGTACCAAGAAGGTAAATTAAGGCTGCTGCAGCAAAAACAGTTCAGGATATGAGGTTCTTGATCTCAAGTCAGATGGTGCCTAAAGTTCCCCCTCAGAAGGCTTTAGAACACTATTCTGATTTTTTTTTTCCTCCTTCGTGGATTTTAAGGAACAACAACAACAGCAGCAAAAAAGGGGGGAAAAGCTATCAGCAAGTTTACAAATGGAGGATATTTTTCATTTGGTGCTCTGGTAAAATAACCTTGAAAAAGCTGAAAGGTTGCACAATGCAAATCTCTAAAAAGCAGCATCTGAACCTTTGTGAATCAACAAAAGACATCTCTTATCTTATCACCTCAGGTGAAAGTTTAACTTGGACCCTCCATGGATAGCCCAGGCATGATTTCAAAATTTAAAGAGAGCCTACATCTCTCTTTAATGTTTAATTATATAAAAAGGACAGCATACATTGCACTCCCTTTTTCCATGTTCTCTATAACCCAAACTGTTAGATACATTCATTTACCCAAAATTACCCAGGGAACTTCTACGGCTGAATGTGGATCAGAACCTGCAACTTCATTTGAAGAATTAGTGAAGTGGTAAAAGGCCTTGATAAGACCACACTTGGAATACTGCATCCAGTTTTGGTCATCACAATATAAAAAATATGTTGAGACTCTGGAAAGAATGCAGAGAAGAGCAACAAAGATGATTAGGGGACTGGAGGCTAAAGCATATGAAGAACTGTTGCAGGAACTGGATAGGTCTAGTCTAATGAAAAGGATTAAGAGTGACATGATAGCAGTGTTCCAATATCTGAGGGGTTGCCACAAAGAAGAGGGAGTCAAGGTATTCTCCAGACAGAGCACCTAGAGCAGGACAAGAAGCAATGGATGGAAGCTAATCAAGGAGAGAAGCAAACTAGAACTAAGGAGAAACTTCCTGACAGTTAGAACAATTAACCAGTGGAATGGCTGGTTAAGCCTCTCTGAAGGCTTTTAAAAAGAGACTCAACAACCATTTGTCTAAAATGGCATAGGGTGTCCTGCTTCAGCAATGGATTGGACTAGAAGACCACCAAGGTTCCGTCCAACTCCGTTATTCTGTTATCGGTTGACTCTCTATTTCTAATCTAACACCATAATCACCATGCTGGTTCTGTATATTTAATTTAATTTAATTCATGGCATGTAGCTAACCCATACTATTCCTTATGCCACAAACATCTGAATTGTGCCCAGTGTCAAAAAATATATGATGGGACTAAGATGAATACTTGTTTTCATCCTAAAATCAAAATTAAACAGAATGCCATTCACAATATGATCTGAAAGGAACATAACCCTAAATTTATGATGAACACTTCCAATAAACAATGGATCAGTGGGTGGGTGAATGGAGAATGGATGGGTGGGTGGATGAATGGAGAGAAATTCTACACTATGCCCAGCTTTCCCAAATTTGTCAATTTAGGATAGCCAGTCTCATTTATAAAATGATTGATTACAGCTTGCAAAGCTCCCTTTCACTTAAACTACAGGTAGTCTTCAACGTACACCCACAACTGAGCCCAAACTGTCTATGGCTAAGTAAGACAGTTGTAAAGTGAGTTTGGTCCCATTTACGGTCTTTCTTGCTCCAGTTGTTAAGTGAACATAAATTAGTAACATGATCGTTAAATAAATCTTGCTTCCCCGTTGACTTGGCGTGCTAGAAGTCACAAAAAGTGATCACATGACCCTGGGACACTGCAAATGTCATAAATAGGAGTCAGTTGCCAAGCATCTGAATTTTGATCATGTGGCCATGGGGATGCTGCAACAGTTGTGTGAAATAAAGCTGTAAGTCACTTTTTTCAGCGCTGTTATACTGTAACTTTGAATGGTCATTAAACAACTGGTTGTAAATCAAGGACCACTTGTACTGTCAAACACAGACTCATACAAGCCTATTCCCCTCACTTTTCCCAAAAGAAATGGGAGAACAGAGGAAAGAGGGAGAAAGTGGGATGGAAATGGCAGAAAAAGGAAGTGGGGATGGTTTTGAGAAAGCAATGGAAAGAGAGGAACAAAATGGAATAGTGACCGGGAGAATTAAAAAAAAAAAGAGGTAGTAATAAGCTATGGAAAGAAATACATATAACCTCCTTTCAGGTTGAGTTCATTTGGGAAGATGTGAGAAGATCTGGAGATGAGGGATTTGAGAAAACAGGTCAAGTCATTTTCTCCTGGCAGTGTCAGGAGATGGGATTAGGAATAATTTTAGAGCTGGCATAGACTAGTGTTGAGATGCTTCCGGTTTGCAATTGTGGCGCCGGCGGACGTGCAGAGAGAGCACTCTCTCCACCGTCCAGTTTTCCTTTGTCGGAAGACCCTGAAAGGGGTCAAAAGTCGCCCTGGAGGGGCAACCACTGTGAGGAGGACCCTCGACAGATTGTGGAAGGGCGGCAGCCCATCCGTTTGATCCGAGGCAGTTCCTTTGGACCGACAAAGAAAAGATCGGCCATTAACATGGCCAATCACTAAGCTGTACCAGCCAAAAGCCAAAAGCACTACCAAGCACAACGAAAGCAACATGGAGGAATTGAGTGAGACCTTACCTTACCTTTCTTGCATCCCAACTATGTTCCTGTAAAAGCCTTTAGAAATTTCTTCCCCCTTTTTAACTTGGCGGCTTCGGCCTATTCTGGGAATATAAAGCTTTGGGGAAAAAAGAACAATTAAACTAAACAACTAAATATACTGGACTTGCAACTTTTGGATATTTGGGGTCCCAAAAGGTTCCTATTTTGGGGTCCCAAAAGGTTCCTATTATTACCTTACCTATCTGCTAAGCTGAAAAAAAAAGAATATTTTTTTTAAACTGGATAAAAGCCTAAAAGCCTAACTTGAGTTTGGAAAAAGACTTTACATGCTACCAGGGACATCTTGGGGTGAAAACTGGTACAGCAAGTGAATTTCTTTTTGACTGGGAGACCTGTGAGACTAAGATTTGTCTTTGGCACTATCAAAAAGATAAGAATTTGAAACAGCTGGGTGGTGAAAACAATTCTTTATAGTGGAGGTGGATGTTTACTGGCTTTTATTAAAACAGCCTCCACTAAAGGACTATCTATAAACACCATAGAAATGGAGGAATACTACCCACAACTTAACTACAAACTTATATTTGAAAAAATCCTTGAGGCTACTGAGCTAATGAATTGCAGACTGAAAGATAAAGGCGCCACCTTAAAGCTACAAAATGCAGCCCAGATTTCAACTGATGAACTTACAATCCAAAATGCAACAGAAGAGGAAGGAATTAACATTAAACTGGACTTTAAAGAATGCCAGCTACAACCTACTGAGAACCCTGATAACCAAACCTTGACCTTAACTAAAAAATCTGCAATTCAAACAGCAACAGAAACTGAAGAAAGCAATACTAAGATGAAAGCTGCTGAAGACCTACATCTATAGCACACTGAGAACCCAGACAACCCAGATGACCAAATAACAATTACAACATTGAACATGACTTTTTACTTAAACCAGCTGAAACCAGAAGAAGAAAAAGAACAGACTGAACTGACGACAAATATACTAAGCCAAATATGGAGACTTGAATTATTAGGGCAAAAATCCAATGATTATGAAGGGGCCACCTGCCTTGAAAAATTGATAATTGAATGGTCTCCCTTGATTCAAATGATATATGTAGGAATGAAGGGAGATCCACCCGAGGATTTAAAGGCACTGCTATGGAAACCGGCTTGGCACAAAAGGAAAGCTAGAGTTAGACTTTAAAAATGGGTCTTTTATGTGACCTATAATGGAAGAGCCTAAAATCTCACTTAATGGGCTAAGGAGATTTTAAGAGACATTAATTGATTTAATATTTAGGATTTAGACTTATAACGGGAAATAAAAAATAGTCACTAGAATAATAGTTTTGAATTATAATAAAGAACTTGGATTGAGACGATAAAGGTTATTTTATTAGTAAGTGATGAGGTACTAGGATGAGAAATGGAATATGTTTGTGAAATAAAGTAAGAATTTATCTGAGTAAATAATAAGTGTATTTTAGATATGACAACTATTTTGTAATGAACTAAGGGAACTTTGGGCTACCCAAAATCTAAATACTATAGGTATTAAGCTAATTGGAATACGGTAATTGAAATTAGGTAAAACTTAAAAACAGGACATAGAGGCGTATAAGTTAAAATATTTTGATAATTGTCTTAACTGATTGAGTTATAACTAGCAATGTATTAATTGAATGTGATATAATAATCAAGGGAAATAGAGAAGAAATTTTTGATGATGTACCCTGACATATGTATGAAAGAGCTTGTTATTGGATTATGGACCACCCAATCACCATGTTGCTTCCTTAATACTTGGACTTTTGTAAAATTGGAAAATTAATAAAACTTGTTTTTTTAAAAAAAGGAATAATTTTAGAGCTGGCACAGATTAGTGTTGAGAGGCTACAGATAATCTGTAGAAATGAACCAACTTATCTAAATTATTCATTCCATAAGATCACTTTTTTCTTCTGTTTCCATGATAGCCAAGTGTCTGTGTTATCCTATCTATACCTTCCCATTCTTCCACTTTAATTTCCTTAGAGAGTTAAAGAATTTCTAAGTGCTGCAAGGAGCAGAACAAAATGATAGTAAAGGAAGAGAGTCCCACAGTGAGTTATTATGAAAGGCCTGAATGTCACCAGGCAAAGAGGCTTGTTCCAAGTAAAAACTAACCTTCTCAGCAATCTTTTTTTAAAAATATTTTTTATTAAAGCAATCAACATCAAACATAAGATCATATTAAGAAGCAATCATCATAGAACATAAAGTACAACATTAAGTATTAGTCTTTGTAAACGTCTGATTTGGTAAACATTCCTCCCTCCTCACCTCAAGCCTCAACTATACGCCTGATACATTTTATTTGATTGGTGTTTCTCTTATATATAGTCTATCCACTATTTCTAGTCTATCACATATTGTTCACTCGAGCAGCAATTTGCACCTTGTGCTAATTCTTTCATCTTTAACAGTTTCTCTACTATCTGTAAAATGTAAGCTGTAAATTGGGCCCTAAAAAGTGTTCGGTAAAAAAGTTGCTAGAAGGTTGATGCGGTGTATGGTTAGGGATCTGGAAGGAATCTGTCATGGATTTCAGGGGGAATGAGCTGGCACAAATGATCAAAGGTTAGGGCAGCTAAGAGGGGCAGCTCAGCTAAGCGGAGATAAAGGACGCTGGGAAACAGCCATACCTTTTCACTAAAGAATCTGCACAAAAACTATGTATTGGGCAAATGCATATAAAACTCCATAGATTAGTCATGTTTAAAGTGCACATCACAAAATTGCATAGATTATTAAGGAGAACTAGCACTTACTAGGGCTGTGCCAGATGGCAGAACTTGTCTGCTTCCTTACTTATGAGTCTTCTGCACCTGTAGTTCTGCACGCAGTTCCGCAATTCTCATATGAATTAGAAATGGAGCAGTCTTTTTGCTTCTTTACTGGAAACCAGATGCAAAGAATCTTGCAGTATTTCTTGACTGCCAGGCAACGGCGCTGTTGTTAGTCTCCTCATTCATTTCTGCTACGTGTTTCCCCAAAAGTAAGACAGTGTCTTACTTTCTTTTTATCCCCAAAACCCCCACTATGTCTTACTTTCGGGGTACGTCTTGTATTGGGAAAAAATTCCTGGCAGGCTCAGCCCAGCTCGTTCCCAATCGTTCCATCCCTCCCTCCCTCCCTCCTTCCAATTACCAAGCAAAAATCGCTTTCCACTCAACGCACCCATGTTGCGCTCGGAAGACTAATGAAATCTCGGCGGAAAGGAAATGGAAAGGGAATGAGGGTCAAGGGGTTGTAGCCGGCGCCGCTTGACCACCTGCTTCCGGCCTCTCTTATTGGTACTCTTTGGTTGAGTGGCCATAGAGCTAGGGAAAAAGGGAAAAAGAAGACATGGAAGGGAGGGATTTGCGGAGCAATGAAACTGCTACCGCGGCTTTAAACTGCTATCCGGCCTGGCGGGGGATGCTCGGCGCTCTTACCTGCACGGCTGTAGGCGAGGGCGGCAAGCAGGAGCAGCGCAAAGCGGGACGGCGACGCTCCGGGCGGCTCTTCTCCCGACACCGGCGGGCGCGGCGGGCGGCTTTCGGACTACCGGTAAGAAGCGGACGCCTCCCTCCCCTCCGCCCCCGGCAGGAGCCTCCTAGGCGGCCATCGGCAGCGGCGGTGGCGGCGGCTCTCCCTGCGCAGCCTGCTGGCCCGGCACGCGGCTGGAGAGGCTCGGGGCTCGGCTTGCACGGGGAGGTCCGGCTGCCCCCCTCGGTGTCTCTTCCCCAGCCCCGCCGTTTCCACTGGATGTGCGCGTCCGGCGCTCGCCTCCACCAGCTCCTTCCCCCGCGGCAGCGACGCCCGCTACTTCGCCCCGCCGCTTCCCATCGCCCTGGGCCGAGAGGGCGGCGGGGCTGTGCGGAGCAAGCGAGGGAGCCTCCTTGCCTCCGAGCTTGGCGAGCCAGCCTCGCCCTCTTCGGCTGGGGCAGCGGCTGGGGCGGCGGCGGCAGCGGCTCTCCCTGCGCAGCCTGCTGGCCCGGCGCGCGGCTGGAGAGGCTCGGGGCTCGGCTTGCGCGGGGAGGTCCGGCTGCCCCCCTCGGCGTCTCTTCCCCAGCCCCGCCGTTTCCACCGGGTGTGTGTGTCCGGCGCTCGCCTCCACTGGCTTCTTCCCCTGCGGCAGCGATGCCCACTACTTCGCCCCGCCGCTTCCCATCGCGCTGGGCCGAGAGGGCGGCGGGGCTGTGCAGAGCAAGCGAGGGAGCCTCCTTCCCTCCGAGCTTGGCGAGCCAGCCTCACCCTCTTCGGCTGGGGCGGCAGCTGGGGCGGCGGCGGCGGCAGCTCTCCCTGCGCAGCCTGCTGGCCCGGCGCGTGGCTGGAGAGGCTCGGGGCTCGGCTTGCGCAGGGAGGTCCGGCTGCCCCCCTCGGCGTCTCTTCCCCGCCTCCTTCCCGGCTCCCTCGGCCGACCTTCTTCCGGGGCGCCGCTCGCCAAAGTGCGCTCACCCCGCTTTCCTGCCCCGCGAAACTTTCGGGTCCCCACGCTCCGCTCTTGCAGCGCCTTTTCAGCTAAGCGGCGGGGCAAGCGAGGCAACTCTTTCCAAACGCTCGCATCCACATCTCGCTGCCGTCCCCGCGGACCAGTCCGGGTAGCAGAGCGCACGGGACCGGCGCGGGTCTGTGGCGGCATGCAGGCATGCTCTGGGCTGGCGGCGGCGGCGGCGGGGAAGGGAGGGGAGCGCCGGCCGCTCTTGCAGCGCCTTTTCGGCTAAGCGGCGGGGCAAGTGAGGCAACTCTTTCCAAACGCTCTCATCCACATCTCGCCGCCGTCCCCGCGGACCAGTCCGGACCGCAGAGCGCACGGAACCGGCACGGGTCTGGGGCGGCGCGCAGGCATGCTCTGGGCTGGCGGCAGCGGCGGCGGGGAAGGGAGGGGAGGGGAGCGCCGGCCGCTCTTGCAGCGCCTTTTCGGCTAAGCGGCGGGGCAAGCAAGGCAACTCTTTCCAAACGCTCTCATCCGCATCTCGCCGCCGTCCCCGCGGACCAGTCCGGGCAGCAGAGCGCACGGGACCGGCACGGGTCTGGGGCGGCGCGCAGGCATGCTCTGGGCTGGCGGCGGTGGCGGGGAAGGGAGGGGAGCGCCGGCCGCTCTTGCAGCGCCTTTTCGGCTAAGCGGCGGGCAAGCGAGGCAACTCTTTCCAAACGCTCGCATCCGCATCTCGCCGCCGTCCCCGCGGACCAGTCCGGGCAGCAGAAAGCACGGGACCGGCGCGGGTCTGGGGCGGCGCACAGGCATGCTCTGGGCTGGTGGAGGCGGCGGCGGCGGGGAAGGGAGGGGAGCGCCGGCCGCTCTTGCAGCGCCTTTTCGGCTAAGCGGCGGGGAAAGCGAGGCAACTCTTTCCAAACGCTCGGTAACAAAATGCTTTTCAACCTTGGCAAATTTAGGATGCTGGCATTCTGGGAATTGAAGTCCACGCATCTTAAAGTTGCTGTTGCAGCATTCCCATGGTCACATAATCAAAATTTGGACACTTGCAATTGGCATGTATTTATGATGGGGTCATGTGATCCTCTTTTGTGACCTTCTGACAAGCCAAGGCAATGCGGAGGGGCAGATTCACTTAACAACTATGCTACTAACTTAACGAATGCAGTGATTCACTTAACAGCTCTGGCAAAAAAGTCATTAAATGGGACAAAACTCACTTCTCAACTGTCTCATTTATCAATAAAAATTTGGTCATAAGTTGAGGACCACCTGTATACATGCCTGGTCATTATTGGCAGAGAATTCTGGTAGCCATAGACCCAACATATTAAGATATCAGAGACAAACTGTAGAGTAACAATTTCTGGATATCTAGTCTTAAGTTCTATCTGGCAATTGTGGTTCCAACACATCTGCAGGTCGTCATGGAAACATCTACTGTTATTTTGCAATGAAGTCTCAAGATGAAGAGTTTAGCTATCAGGATGGCAAAGCTTAAACCAGCTTTAGACTAGACTCTCTTATTGCTGAAGGTATAAAGTAAAAATGGATCATCTTGATGATGCCAATGCAAGTGTTTTAAACAATCTGTCCAGTCCCTTAACAATATTTTTCCCCTTTCCCTAATAATGTAATCCATTTTGATCTGTTATGTTTCTGGCAAGCTCAACTGCCGTAATAAATGAGCACCATTAAGCTAGAAGAGACCTTATTGAGGGTCGATCAACGTATCCATCTCTCTGTGATCAGAGGATATCAAAACAAATATAAGCTCAGATTACTTAGCATGAATTATGTTACTGGGATTGCTCTCAGGAGAAAGCAAAGCACTTATTTCTTGAGGATCATTTGCTTTGCTTAAGGGTTTACTGACCTGGAGTCCATTACAGCTGCTAAAGTAGTTGACCCTTTAGATGCACTCCATTAGTCTGTTAGTTATCTACTCATCTACAAGACCATCCATGTTTAGGGTCACTGCTCAATGCACCCGTGGTGATTCACACAGCCCATTCAGTGTGATAGGAGGCTGAGTTCCATTCTGGGTTCCATAAAGTCTTCCTATATGCTTCAGTGCTGAATGTACTACTACTTAGTACCACTTTACAAAGCCCTAGTTAAGACCAGACCTTGAATACTGCAGCCAATCACAAAAAAGATGTTGAAAGTTTGGAAAAAAATCAGAGAAGAGCAACTAAGATGATCAAAGGCCTGGAGACTAAAACATCACGAAGAATGGCTACAGGACTTGGGTTTGGCTAGTCTAAAGAAAAGAAGAAATGGGGGGGGCATGATAGCAGTGTTCCAGTGTCTGAGGGGCTGCCACAAGGCAGAAGGGGTCAGGTTGTTCACTAGAACACCAGAGGGAAGGACAAGAAACAATGGATGGAAACTGATCAAGGAGAGAAGCACCCTGGAATTAAGGAGAAACTTCCTGACAGTGAGGACAATCAAACAGTGGAAAGCTTACCCCCAGAAATCGTTGGATTTTTTTTAAAAAATTAAATTTTTATGCCGCTCCTCTCCAAAGGACTCGGAGCGGCTAACAACATGAACAAAAATAACATCACAGCATTTAAAGAATTGCGAGAAAAGGTTTTACACTTAGGCAAGAAAAAATATATGCGCAGGTATATAGAATAGGAGATACCTGACTGAATAGCAGTAACTGTGAGAGGGATCTTGGAGTCCTAGTGGACAATCATTTAAATATGAGCCAGCAGTGTACTGCAGCTGCCAAAAAATCCAACACAGTCCTAGGCTGCATTAACAGAGGTATATTATCAAGATCACATGAAGTGTTAATACCACTTTACAATGCCTTGGCAAGGCCACATTTGTAATATTGCCTCCGTTTTGGTTGCCATGATGTAAAAAAGATGTTGAGACTCTAGAACAGTGGTTCTCAACCTTTCTGAAGCCGTGACCCCTTAATGCGGTTCCTCAGGTTGTGGTGACCCCCAACCATAAAATTACTTTCGTTGCTATTTCATAACCGTTATTTTGCTACTGTTATGAATTGCAATGTAAATAACTGATATGCAGGATGTATTTCCATTGTTACAAATTGAACATAATTAAAGCATAGCGATTAAAAAACAATATGTAATTGTATATTGTTAAATATTTATTTCTAATTACAAATACATGAAATTTTGTCTTGAAGCATGGTGTAGCATGGGTAACAGTCTTAATATAACAGCAGTGAACTACATTGCTACATTTTTAAACAGTATATCTAAGAAGTCAATGTCAGTGCGAGGGTTGAGATTGCTTCCTTCGCACCAGATCAGCAATTCTCTGGGCAGTCTTTGCAAGAGCACAACAAAGATCATCTTCCACAACAAGTTTACTTCTGTATTTAGATTTGATAGACAACAAGCTGGAAAACCCTGTTTCACAAAGATATGTTGTTGGAAATGGAAGAAGAAGGCGCAACACAGCATGTGGACTTCAACTCCCAGAATTCCCCAGCCAGCAATGTATAACCCAAAATGCATGGTCACAGTCATCTTTGAATCCAGTCTTTGCAAAGCAACATTTATGGCACAGCCTGTATCTCAAACAAGTCATTTTGGGGCATACAGGAAACTATGGCCTGCCACAGGGGTTTTAAACCTTGGCACAGGGGTTCTGAACCTTGGCAACTGTAAGGCATGTGGACTTCAAATCCCTGAATTCTGGGAGTTGAAGTTCACAAGTGTTAAAGTTGCCAAGGTTCAGAACCCCTGCCTTGGCAACTTTAAGACTTGTGGACTTCAAATCCCAGAATTCTGGGAGTTGAAGTCCACAAGTCTTAAAGTTGCCAAGGTTCAGAACCCCTGGCCTACTAATATGAGTGAATGTACATGGAATATCCTCCCCTTCTGCTTTCAAGGAAACCTGGTTTCAACTTGTCCTTAGGAAAGCCATAGTTTGCTCCGGTCCTGACTCGGAAGCCCCTCGGACCTAGAGCAGGCAAGCGCCCAGCCACCTGCGGGAAGCTTGGGGTCTTCAGCCTCCCGTCACTCCCTTCAGTGTCTGGGCGGAGCCCTGAAATCGCGGAGGCTTTAGCGAGGGGCTTATTGCATTGTTAGCCGGTTATTGCTCGCGCCCTGGAACACGCAGCATGCCTCGGGCGGGTTTCTGAGAGGGGACCCCCATCTGGCTTCGTCAGCCCGGGAGGGGTGCAGGCGGGGTCCCCTCGACGCCTCCCCAGCTATGGCTATCCGCTGCTCAGCAGCAGCAGCGCTGCCACTGCCGCTTTTCGGCAGAGCCTTTCCGCCCGTAGGGGGCGGACTGTGGCACGGAACTTGCCTGACCGTCTTCCTTCCTCGGGGGACTCCCGGGCACCCGCCCAGCATAGGCTGGCCGGCTGCTGAGCCATCTGCCACGCCCCACATGCAACCAGCCGCTGCGTCACCAGAACCACGTCCGTCTGTCCCGCGCAGCCCCGTGGCTCCCATTGTGCCACCGCACACATTGATGGCACAGCGCTTTAATTCGCCACCCGAGCCAGACAACAGTGCGGGGCGGTGGGAGGGTGCGGATGGCAGGCAGGCAGGCAGGCCCAGACGGCAGCAGGCGAGGTGGGCCAGGCACTCCCGGGAGGCCACGTAAGCGCAGGATGAGGCAGCAGCAGCGCAGGTCCAGCACTGGCCAGGACAGCCTCCCTTTTGCTCCATTCAGTGGCCTGCGTGGAACTCTTAAAGCCCAGAGGCTTTGGCGAGGGGGTCTCTCTCCAGGGCCAGCGGTGTCGCTCGCCCCGGGCTGCCCTTTGGGATGGGCGAGACAGGCCGGTTATTCTTCGCGCCCCCTACGCCATCTGCTAACCAGGCCCGCGGCCCCGATGCTGCAGGCGTGGATGATATTGAACCTGGCCGGCTGCTCATACATCTGCTTTAGCACGCAGCGCCAGCCGCTGCCCTGCCAGAACCACCTCAGCCGCCTCCTATCCTGCGCAGCCAAGCTGTGTGAAGCGGGGCCTGCGGCTCCCACGGCACCACCCGCACACCACACCGATGGCGCACGAGGTGAGCAAGCTTTTTTGCCAGGTCAGAGTTAGGCGCCGCTACCCACCTCCCACCCCGGTCCTCTTTTACTCACAGTTAGTAGAGTAGAAGATGGCGTTCCTTAGTTGCTCAGCAGGGAAACTCGCCTTTGCTGCAGAGAACTTCCAGCAACGTTTGCCAGCTGGGGATTTTGGCGCGCTCAGCAGCCCAGAAGCAGCCTTTAATGGCCAGGTCTGGTCAATTCCTATTGGCTTTCGAAAGTCAGTAGAATAAAGTCTATTCTATTGGCGTTCGAAAGCCAATAGATTAAGAGTCTGTTCAAAATGAGTCTATTCTATTGGTGCTCAAAAGCCAATAGAATAGAGGGAGTAGCACAGCTCAGGGAAAAGTTGAAAAAATCCAGCAAAAAAGATGCCGGAAAGCTGTTCTGAGCGCTCCATGCGCAAAAACGGCCTGGTCTTTGGCGACCCCTGTGAAACGGTCGTTCGACCCCCAAAGGGGTCGCGACCCACAGGTTGAGAACCGCTGCTCTAGAAAGAAGCACCCGAAGGCAGGACAGGAACCAATGGATGGAAACTAACCAAGGAGAGAGCCAACCTAGAAGTAAAGAGAAATTGCCTGAGTTAGAACAATTATCAGTGGAATGACTTGCCTCTAAAAGTTGTGCATATTCCAATACTTCAGGTTTCTAAGAAGAAACTGGACAGCCATTTGTCTGAAATGACATATGGTTTCCTGCTTGAGCAGGGGGTTGGACTATAAGACCTCCAATGTCCCTTCCAACTTTGTTTTCTGCTATATAATACTTTTTAATCTAGGTGAACCTCTGTTAACTCAAAAAAGGAGTTGGAGTCAAAGGATGTATCTGTCACTGGTTCGCATATTTAAAACTGAATATGGTTTAAACTAGATGAAGTTACAGGTTTGACTTTATAAAAAATGAATTTTAAATCTTACTGTGTGGTAATGATCAAGATATTATTGGCAAGGTTGCTATTGAAATTGCTATTGAAATTGAATTTGGAGAATGATTATGTGAAGCATTACATGATTCAATGGGCAAAGAATTTGGGATATAATGCTTGAACAATGGGAAAACATGTGGATGAAGGGTTTAACATTTACATTAAAGGTTTTAAAAGAAAATATTTTGTAAAATGTTGTACTGTTGATATTTAACACCTGATAAATTGTCAAAGATGTACAATTTCAAAGTGTATGTTGGAAATGTAATGAAAGAAGGAACTTTTTATCATCTTCGGTTGGCTTGTAATAAAGCCCCCCCCCCAAAAAAAATACTGGGCTAAGATTTCATATTTTATTACAGAAGATTCTTAAAGTGAATATATAAAAATTAAACCAGAGGCTTTTCTTTTAGGCTTAATGGGCCAAGAATTTGAAAAAAAAATCTGGAACTTGCTGTTATATATATTGACAGCAGCAAGAATGCTTTATTCACAAAAATAGAAAGATGCTCTAACTTCCACAATAGATGAATAGCTGGAAAAACTGATGGAACTAGTACAGATGGCTAAATTAATTGCTCTGATCAAAAAATATACTACATCCAGCTTTCTATTTGGAAACTTGCCTCTGGATTTTGTGCTTGAGATGGAAAAATTGAAACGTTGACTCTGGGTTTTGCTGTATAGGTAAGTTTGTTGTTAGAGAAATGGCTAATATATACTAAGTATATGAAAGTAAAAACTTGAGGCTGTAATGTTACTATTTTATTCTTCTCTTCTAAAAAGAGTAGGAATCAATGCATTTCCTTTCCCCCACTTTCCCCGACACTGCTTTGTCTCCCCCTTTCCCTTCCCCATTTTCCCACTATTTTCATTTGTATTTTATATGTTGATAAGTTTAATAAAATTCTTTTTGTTTTTCAAAAAAGAAAAGAAAGTAGGTTGAATGAAGAAGAACAGTCACCAGACTAGTCTACATAGGCCAGGAGTAGGTAACCTTGGCTCTTTTAGGACTTGTGGACTTCAACTCCCAGAATTCCTGAGCCAGCCATGCTGAGGGGAAAGGGAGAGGTTTCTAAGCTGAGCCATGCTGTCTCAGGAATTCTGGGAGTTGAAGTCCACGAGTCATAAAAGAGCCAAGGTTGCCTATCCCTGACATAGGCAGTGGAAAAGTTTGAAAAGGAAGCCTACTATATTGAGCTGCCAAAGGCTAATACAGTATTTTAAAATGATACCCAAAGCCCAAATCTATTGCTAAATAAAGAACACCACAAAAGAAAATTCAAGCCAGCCAGATGTCTGTCCATATAGAAGTTTTAAGATACTGTATTTTTTAAAAAAAAATAGAAGTGTTCTTCTACTATTTTTTGCCAGCCTTATTAGGATATCAGGAAAATAAACTGCCGTCTGTCTAAAATTCAAAGCAGCATCCAATAGTATACACAGAAATATATGAGTAAGCAAGGAAGTTCCTAAAACTATATAATTCTCCTCCTTTCCTTTTGATTATCAGATTTAGCCAGAAACTAAAAATAGATCTAAAATTTCAACAAACTAGAGAAGGAGATCATATGTGACTGACTGGAACAACAACAGCAACAAGAACAACAAAAAATGGAAGCCTAATTCATACATCATGATCTTGCCTGATGAGAGCTAATTCTATTTTTCATTTTTCTGCTTTAGAGATAATTGCATAACTGAAACATTCCTGTGGTTTAACGGGGATTAAACACATACCCCAATTTAAAGAAATATTTTTAAAGCATCACCATCTTGTGGATTCTCTTTAAAACCTCCTGAGTACTTGCAACAATTCAGCATTTTCCCATGATAGACACCATTACGCGGTATTTTTGTAAGATTTTTTTTTAGCCTGCTTTTTTAAAATAAATATCTCAGGGTGACAAACATATTTCATAGTCCTTTCTTCTACTGGCCTAAACTCACCAGTTGGCTTTCATTCATAGGCAGGACTAAAACTCACAGTCTCCTGGTGATTGGCTCAAAGCCACCCAATTAGCATTCATGCCTAAGGTGGGACTAGAACTCACGGTCTCCTGGTGATTGGCCCAAAGCCAGCCGGCTTTCATGTGTAAGGTGGGAGTAGAACTCAGAGTTTCCTGTTGATTGGTCCAAAGGAGAGACTAGAACTCGCAGTCTCCTGGTGATTGGCCCAATGTCACCCAACTAACTTTCATGCCTAAGAACTCACCGTCTCCAGATTTCGAGGCCAGGACCTTAACCTCGACACCAAACTGACCCATTGGCACATCAAGTGGGTGGTTGTGAGAAATGGCACCAGGGTAGCCACTGCCTGGATTAGATTATTTTGAATCAGGACGCTGTAGGCTGAATATTGAAATTGGATGATTCGAATGGCTGTAATTCTCTCTGAAAGCGGGGAAAGGGAGAGGACTGGACACAGACAAGATAAACAGCACCCAATATACCAATTAAAAAAGTTTTATGCATTTTATAACTGCTGGAGCTGTTCAAAAAAATAAATCCAAATTCTTACCAGCAATTTCTTTGGTGATAATGTCTGAACAATTTCATCTGAGTTTTTTTTTTTTTAAATCGAGGCAGTGCCTCATATCCTTTAAAAGGTAACCTGACTTTGATAAACTTGGTAGTTGTTCAGAAAACAAGAAAGAAAAATGCTAACCAGTAATGTGGCATGTCTTATCAACATCTTTTATTTTTTAATGTTTTCTCTGTGGAGAAGAGCATCTGGATGTGTTTTTCTTACACAGATTTACTACTTGGATTCCTACTCCAAAATTAAAAAAAGACTCTCTGTCTTCCATTTCCTTTTTTAAACCAAAATCTATTCATCAACCTAATGTGAGTGAGTAAAAAAGAAGAAGATTATTTATTATCTCTTTTATTTTTCCATGCAGGGCCAAAAAAGTATCTTCCCAGAGGCAAGGCAAGTTTATTTCTTTAATCAATTGTCCTAAGTTCATTCTTAGAAGGTTGTTTTTAAAGGAAACCAAGATTCATATCTGGCTAAAGTTATGGATCCAAGCAACTTGGAAAATAGTAAAGGAGACACAAACATATAAAGCCCTCCATGGCATGGGACCAGGATACTTACGGGACCGCCTTCTGCCACATACTTCTCTACGACCGGTGAGAGCGCACAGGGTCGGCCTCCTCCGGGTCCCGTCAACGAAACAGTGTCGTCTGGCGGGCCCTAGGAGGAGGGCTTTCTCTGTTGTGGCGCCCGCCTTCTGGAACCAACTGCCTCCTGAAGTCCGCGCTTCCCCCACTCTCCCGGCCTTCTGAAAGAATTTAAAAACCTACCTCTGCCGGCAGGCCTGGGGATGATTGTTGATTGTGGTGTGACTGATGAGTATGTGTGGGGTTTTATTTTTAATGTTTTTTTGTTCGGATTTAGATTGAAATTGTTTTATATATATATTGTGAGCCGCTCCGAGTCTTCGGAGAGGAGCGGCATACAAATCTGAATAAAATAAATAAATAAAAATAAAAAACAAAGCTGTGAGAGATCCAAAATCTCCCATGATTAATTGGACTAGTTTTGCATTAAATGGATACACGTAGTCCTTGACTTACAAAAATTCATTTAATGACCGTTTGAAGTTACAATGGCACTGAAAAAAGTGACTTATAACCATTTTTCATACTTAATGCCCATTACAACATCTCCATGGTCATGTGATTAAAATTTGGATGCTTGGCATCTGGTATGTTTTTACGACAGTTGCAGTTTCCTCTGATCATGTGATCCCCTCTTGCGACCTTCTGACAAAGGCAAATCTGGGTAAACCAGATTCACTTAACAACCATGTCACCAACAACAACAACAACAACAATAATAATAATAATAATAATAATAATAATAATAATAATAATAATATGAGGAGGAGGAGGATGATGATGATGATAATAATGATAATAATAATGATAATAATAATGATAATAATAATGATAATAATAATAATAATAATAATAATAATAATAATAATAATAATAATAATAATAATAATAATAATAATAATAATAATAATAAAGTTGGAAGAGAACTTGGAGGTCATTGAGTCCAACCCCCTGCTCAGGGGATTCAATTAACAACTGTGGTAAGAAAAATCATAAAACGGAGCAAATTTCTTAACAACTGTCTTGCTTAGCAACATAAATTTGGAGGTCAACTGTGGTCATATGTTGAGGACTTACCTGCACTCATTATCCCCTTCAGGGTTTGGGCTAAAAGCAGTGACGTTTTTGGTGCAATTGCTCCATTATGTCAGTCTTGCTATCAAACAAGAACTCAAGAAAGTACAGTCAAGGCACTTGAATAAGTCCATCAGATAAACCAGATCAAGTGAGATGAATCTGGTTTAATTTCCTGCCACTTCTACCCTTGTAGAAACAAGCAAGAATTTAGAGCATTGGGCGTCCCTCTTGCTACTCCATGTTTGATGGTTGCAGAATTTCTAGATGTATATTGTTACAAAAGAGAATTTATGCAGCTAAGGATGGAACTGTGGAGTCCTTGGTACTCCCTGAGGTTGGTTGTTTACATGCAGCTTGGTTGGTTGTTTACATTCCCTACTCATTATCCTATTCCCTAGATCAGACATGTCAAACACAAGGCCCGGGGGCCGGATGCGGCCTGCAAAGTGGTTTCATGTGCCCCGCGAAGCCATCCTGGAAACAGTGAGGGAACGGCCCCCGCTGCCTTGGCCCTGGCCCAGGCCAGCCGGGAGCCAATATACAATTTTGTGGTGGCCATCTTGGCACTTGCCCTGGTGGACCATGCCTTGGCACTTGCCCCGGTCCCATTTCCTTCTGCCAGAGATCCTCAGATCTGTGCCACTCCTGCGCAGGCCCCCACAGGCACCCTTGACGCGAATGATGTAGAACTGGCCACGCCCATCCAGTAGGCCACACCCACTCCATCCACGCCCACCCAGTGGGCTGCACCCACTCTGGCCACCCCACCCCCCACCCCCCCAGAGCAACCGCAATGCTTTTTTTAAAAAAAAATATATTTTATTGATTTTATGATTTTAACAATAAATGCTTAAAACACACCGTGGTGATTGGGTGAACAAAAATTCCAGAATAAAAACATACATAAACAACTCAACTTAATACATTCACTTATCATCTTTCTATTTCCCTCTCCCACACAAGACAGAAAGAAAAAAAAGAGAAAAGAAAAAAAACCAAAAACATATAAATTTAATATACCTATTCCATTTCTGTCATGAATTTCTATTAAACCTATTTTAAGACTTTATCAGTTTCATTCCAAAACTCTCCCCGATACATATACCATAATTTTATAAGATGCTAGCATACATTCTTTAGCATTCATACGGTCAATAAATGAAATAAGATAAATACCTACACATAACTTTTGGGGTTGCTCGCCCATCTCCCCCTTCGCCACATCTACCCTCTTTCTTCTCTACCTTCTTTCTACCTTTCTTCTCTTCCCTCTTCCTCCACCCCTCTCCTTCCCTTTCTCTCCACTTCTCCTCTTCTCCTCCAACCTTCCTACTTCCTTCTCCCCTCTTTCACTCTTTCTTCCCTCTCATCCCTCTTCAGATGTAGACCAGGAGTAATGTCCGAGCAACTCCTCTTTCCAAATTTTCCAAAAGTTAAAATACAACATAATGATCGGGACTCATTCAGCAACAAAATCATATAAATGAGGTTCAAATTAAATATAACATTGCTTATTAAAGTTTATACAATTACAAAAGTCATCAAGCACATGTAATTATAATCTATATCCTGTTTTTAAGCTATACTCCTTACAATTATCATTCCAAGTACATTTAATAAAGATATAATAGTGATTTCAGGTAACCTTGATATACAATCGTTCATTGAGACAAATTTTTTTTATTTTTAAAAAATCTTTCTTCCCTTATCACCAATACCTCCTTCTCTCTCTCTTTTACAACATAGTTATCATATTTAAAATAATAATATAAATCCAACAAAAACTTTTTAAGACCTTAATAAAGTTTATATTTTCAAATATTTGTTAATTATATTATCAGGCAATTCTCCTCTTTCATTCCTAATTGAATACTAGATATATTCAATCATTTCATCAGTCTACTTCTATATAGTCTTTTTGTCCTCTAAAAAGATTGACTCCCTCTATTAATTATCAACCATAGTAACAATAAATTTACATCCTTCATACAACGTTAAATCAGAAACAATTTCTAAGCCTTTTTAACCCATCAAGTAACATTTTGTATCACACTTGAACCTAACTCTAGCTTTTTTTTCTATGCCAATTTGGTTCCCATAATAAGGCTTTTCGATTCTCAAACCTCAAGATTTGATTACGAGGCTTCCTAACAAATTCAAAGTGGCAAAAAAATTTTCCCTTTTCCTCTTTATAGTAATTTCCGAAAAGTTGTGCCAGGGCGTCAATCTTTGTTATTTTTGGTAATTGAATTAGGTCAGTTGCAGCTATTTTTTGATTATCAAAATTGTCCATCAGTTGTAAGTAACGCATGGCATTAGTTGATTCAATAGTTTCCACATTCTCTCTTAATGCAGATTCATCATTGAGTTGTAGGGATAATGTCTCTGTCGCTTTGAATTGTGAATAAGTCTGTTCAAACAATTGTAGATAAGGTGTAGCAATAGTTGATTCCGTAGTTTCCACATTTTCTCTTGATGCAGATTCATGATTAGGTTGTAAAAATAATGTCTCTGTCTCTTTAACTTTTAGGTAGGTCTGAGAACTATTCTGTTCATCTTCTGTTGTTCCTTGTTCCATAACTTGATTTGTTATTAAAGGATCAAAATGAGATTTCCAATAAGCTCTAAACTCCTCTCTGATTTCTAATATTTTTTCCAGTATTGAGTCGTAGTCAAGATGAGGATAACTTTCAGCCATTTTGGTGGTAACTTTGCCTATTTCTTTATTAGAGACTATTTAAGGAAAATCCACAAATCTCCGCCTCCAGAAGTTTAATAGCCAGCTTCATCACCCAGCTGTTCAGTTATTTTTCCAAATAACAGAGAGAAATACAATTGAAATTTTGCTTTTTCACCACCAGATGTCCTCAGTAGATTATAGAGTCTTTCTTCTTTCTTTTTTTTTCTTTCCCCCAAGTTAATCAAGTTAGAGAAAGTTTAAAAAAAAGAACACAAAGGGAAAGTTTTCTCTCTCTCTTTCAAACTATCTTCTGTATTATCAAATTAAAAAAGGAAAGTAGCAATGTCTCTTTTTCCCTTTTTTTTTCTCCTGAAGTTCACCCCACAGCAATCAAATAGTAAAATAGTACACAAAAATTAATCCTTATCTTTTTGGCTCTTCTTTCCATATATAGGCAGCCGCTGCTTTCTTAATAAAGGAAAATAAAAACTCGTACAGGAAAAATCAGGATAGCGAGGGAGGGAAAAGTCTCACCCGGATCCACCATGGTGGTTTCTTATGCTTAGATGTTCTTGTGACTTGCGGTTGGTGCGGCTAGGTAAACGGCCATTTTGGCCGGTCTTCTGCTCCGTCGGCCCTCGGAGTCAGCTCGGACAGCTAGAGGAGCTGCCGCTCCTCTGCAGCCGAGCGTAGCCTCGTCAAGGGTGGTCGCACCCTCCAGGTGCAACTTTCGACCCCCGTTGGGGTCTACCGATGGAGGGAAACTAGCCGGACGAGGAGAGAAGCCTCGCCGTGTGGCTAGAGGCGCCGCGAACCGGAACTGGAAGTGCAACCGCAATGCTGATGTGGCCCTCAGTGAAACTGAGTTTCACACCCCTGCCCTAGATGTTATCTTAGATATCTCTAGACATCCCCCAGTTGAACGTCTATGGAGATTCTCAGTCATGGTTGTCCCAAAGGTGCTTTTTCAAGAGGCAACTGGACTTTCTTGGTTTTTTTTTGAAGACATTTCACTGCAAATGGGTGTGCAGCCTTCTTGGAACTGCTGAAAGGACTGTGTGGTCGACTGGAGATAGATGATGTCATATCCCTCTCCCTCTATTGAGAGAGGCCATCTATGTCAAAATTGAACAGCCCTCTCTCAATAGAGGGGGAGGGATACGACATCATCTATCTCCAGTCTACAACGTAATCCTTTCAGCAGTTCCAAGGAGGCTTCACACCCATTTGCACTACTTAGGTGACCCTGAGGACACAGATAAACCTCCAAGTGGCCTCAATGACTCTCTAAAAAAATGCAAATGACCAGCCATCTGCAAGGAGTATAAATCCTTCCATCCCCCCACCACCCAGTCATAGCTGAAGAAGCTTCTTGGAAGTGAAACGTTTTCAAAGAAAAACAAGAAAGTCTGGTTGCCTTTTGAAAAAGCACCTTTGGGATTCTCCTAGTTGGGTCATAAAATGTCTGCAAGCAAGCAACTAAGCTTAGAGACCAACAAGGAATCCACAAACCTATGTTGGTTTGCTTGTCAGTAAAAAGGTAAAAGGTTTCCCTGTCCAGTCATGTCCAATTCTAGGGCATGGTGCTCATCTCTGTTTCTTAACCTAGGAAGCCAAGTCTACAAGGGTAGAAGTTGTCCACGATCATGTAGCCAGCATGACTATACAGCAAAGGCACACAGAATGCTGGTACCTTTCCACCAAAGTGGTACCTATTTATCTACTTGCATTTGCATGCTTTCGAACTGCTAGGTGGGAAGAAGCTCGGGTCTTGAACCCAGGCTGTCAGGTCTGCACCCCCTCACTTGTGAATAATGCAGATATAATTACCCAATGTTTAACTTCTGAATATTTTGGGTAAGGCTGTAGGTCAGGAATGGAAGAGCTGCTTTGCTTGAAGAAGATCCCAGGTTCCATCCCAGGCAGCTGCAGGTAGTGTGGGGGAAAGGATCCTTCTGGAAAAAACTGTCCTTTAGACAAGGCTCAGATCGGATGAAAAGCTTAACTTTGAGAAGAGGGTTGTGGCAGAGCAGTGGCTTTTGAACGCCAAAAGTCCTACGTTTATTTTATACAAGAGACTCCGTTCTCCATTTTTTCCTAGACAGCCCTGTGAGGAAAGATGGCTGAGAGAAAGCTCAGGACTGGCCCTTGGTCACTGAGGAGTTTCTGTGACTTGAATTTGATCATCTTCAGTGCTTGTTCAATATCTAAGTCACTAGACCACATTGGCTCTTGGGCTGAGAAACTAATAATAATAATAATAATAATAATAATAATAATAATAATAATAATAATAATAATAATAATAATAAAGTTGGAAGGGACCTTGGAGGTCATCAAGTCCAACCCCCTGCTCAGGCAAGAAACCCTATACCATTTTGGACAAATGGCTGTCCAGTCTCTTCTTAAAAACTTCCAGTGTTGGCGCATTCACCGCTTCTGGAGGCAGGTTGTTCCACTGGTTAATTGTTCTAACTGTCAGGAAGTTTCTCCTTAGTTCTAGGTTGCTTTGGTTAGTTTCCACCCGTTGCTTCTTGTCCTGCCAAAGACTCACCCAGTCTCTCATGGAGCTGCTATAACTGAGGGTGGGCTTGAAGCTAAGTTCCCCAGTCCAAGTCCAAGTCCCGGCATCACCAGGTAAGACAAGAGAAATCGGGAGTTGCTGCCATAGAGAGAAAAGTGGACCCCATAGAAATGTATATAATAAATAAATGCAAGTAGTCCTCAACTTACAACTGCAAATGAGCCCAAAACTTCCATTGCTAAGCAAGACAGTTGTTAAGTGAGTTTTGCCCCATTTTACAATCTCTCTTGCCACAGTTGTTAAATGAACCACTGTGGTTGTGAAGTTGGTGACCCGGCTGCTAAGCGAAGCTGGCTTCCCCGTTGACTTTGCTTGTCAGAAGGTCGCACAAGGGGATCGCAGGACCGTCATAAATACATACCAGACGCCAAGCCTCCGAATTTTGACCACCCGACCCTGTGGATACTGCAACGGGTCATGCGGGACACTATGAGCCAGTTGCCAAGCATATGAATTTTGGCCATGTGGCCACGCACATGCTGTAAACAGTTGTAAGTGTGAAAAATGGTCATACGTCAGTGCTTTTCACTGCCATTGTAACTTTGAACAGTCACTAAATAAATGGTAGTAGGTTGAGGACTACTCTAAGATCTTTTTACACAAGTGCTATTGTCAGGTCAAGTGTCCCCCGCCCCCAGACCTCCAGGTTGTTTTTATGCATTTGCACTTTGTTTCCTAAGTGAAGAGGTTTGTGCTGTTTTTTTTTATAATAATTGAAGTCCAGAAGTCATAAAAGAGCCAAGATTGCCTACCTCTGGCCTAGGCCTAGGCCACTTCATGAGTCGTGGACTTCAACTCCCAGAATTCCTGAGCCAGCCATGCTGAGGGGAAAGGGAGAGGTTTCCAAGCTGAGCCACGCTGGCTCAGGAATTCTGGGAGTTGAAGTTCACGAGTCATGAAGTGGCCTAGGCCTAGGCCAGAGGTAGGCAATCTTGGCTCTTTTATGACTCGTGGACTTCAACTCCCAGAATTCCTGAGCCAGCATGACTCAGCTTGGAAACCTCTCCCTTTCCCCTCAGCATGGCTGGCTCAGGAATTCTGGGAGTTGAAGTCCACGAGTCATAAAAGAGCCAAGGTTGCCTACCCCTGCTCTAGACTTTCATTAGACTCTCATCTCTGTGAGCATCCGTCATTTTATAATCCAAGATCTGCGCCTTCTCATTCTGCGATTGCTGCGCTGTCTCTGTCGAGAAGGAATCCAGATTCTGCATGACACACATTTTGTCTGGCACGGATGGATGATGTGTAATTAGAGGTTAAAGAGGTGAGCAGAAATTGAAGGAAAAGAGGCAGCCAAATGCTTGAGTAAAACTATGAACAATGTTCCTTTTCAGAAAAAGTCTCTTTGATTCAAACTTTGCTTTGCTCTGCTTTCCTTGCTTTGCCCTTCCTTTCCCTCTTTCTTTTCCTTCATCCTTCCCCTCCATTCCTCCTTTCTTTTTCCTCATCCTTTCCTTCCCTTCATCCTTCCCTTCCTTTTTCTTTCATCCTTCCCTTCCCCCTTTCTTTTTCTTCATCCTTCTTTTCCCTTCTTTTTCCTCATCCTTTTCTTCCCTTCATCCTTCCCTTCCTTTCCCCCTTTTTTCATCCTTCCCTTCCCCATTTGTTTACCTTCATCCTTCCCTTCCCCTCCCCCTTTCCCCCTCATCCTTCCCTTCATCCTTCCCTTCCCTCTTTCTTTTCCTTCATCCTTCCCCTTTCTTTCCCTTCATTCTTCCCTTCCCTTCCCCCTTTCTTTTCCCTCCTCCTTCCCTTCCCCCTTTTTTCATCCTTCCCTTCCCCCTTTTCCTTTATTCTTCCCTTCCCTTCCCCTTTCTTTTCCCTCATCCTTCCCTTCCCCTTCTTTTCCCTCATCCTTTCTTTCCCTTTATCCTTCCCTTCCCCCTTTCTTTCATCCTTCCCTTCTCCCTTTCTTTCATCCTTCCCTTCCCCCTTTCTTTTCCTTCATCCTTCCCTTCCCCCTTTCTTTTCGCTCGTCCTTTTCTTCCCTTCATCTTTCCTTTCGCTTCCCTTTTCTTTCATTCTTCTCTTCCCCCTTTCTTTTCCTTCATCCTTCCCTTCCCCTTCCCTTTCCTTCATTTTTCTCTTCTCTTCCCCCTTTCTTTTTCCTCATCTTTCCCTTCTCCCTTTTCCTTCATCCTTCCCTCCCCTCCCCTCCCCTCCCCAGTTTAAGAACCACTGTCTGAGGCTGAACTAGGAATCTGTTGGTATAAGAGGGGAAATACTTTACATACAATAACAAAGCAAAGGACTTAATCCTTCTCACTTGTGGAAATGAGGTGGAGAGGAGGGTGAGCCGGATGAGAGCAAAAGGAAATCGCCAGAGAATGTTTCCACCATATTACATGAAGCTGCCTGATTCTCATCACTCCTATGGTGACTGGTGTGGAATGCTATTGGATGGCTCCTTGTTCTCATATACAGGTACTCCTCAACTTACGACTGGTTGCTAAGTTACCTCCCTCCCAAATACTGAGGACCCAGTTCTGAAGTTCCAGCATCTGCCTCCCCTTGCAATCACATGAAAAGCAACACAGTGCGGCCTTTTGCAGCATCGTGCAGTCACAGGACCACAGTTAAGGATGTTCTTTTATCAAAAACGGGTATTCACTTCCTTTTTGGGGGGGGGGCAAAAATGCCACATAGTGAAAGATGGGTTTTCTTAACAACCGTGGTGTTCGCTTTATTAGAGTAGCATTTGCTTTACAACTGCAGAGTTGGCATAATGACTGCCCCCAATAAAGTTGTAAAATTGGCTGGGTCAAGTGGGTGACCCGTTTTATGACTGTCAAAACCTACGACCGTAATGGGCAAACTCCATTACAGGTAGTTCCTCGATTTACAACAGTTCCTTTAGTGACTGCTCAAAGTTACAGCGGCACTGAAAAAAGTGACTTATGACCGTTTTTCACACTTATGACCCTTGCAGCATTCCCGTGGTCACGTGATCAAAATTTGGATGTCACTGATTCGTATTTACGACGGTTGCTGTGTCCTGGGGTCATGTGATCACCTTTTATGACCTCCTGACAAGCAAAGTCAATGGGCAAGCCAAATTCACTGAACAACTGCATTACTAACTTAATAACTGCAATGATTCACTTAACAACGGTGGCAAAAAAGGTCATAAAACGGGTCAAGACTCACTTAACCAATGTTTCACTTAGCAACATAAATTATGGTCATATGTCAAGGACTACCTGCATAGCTGTAATTCAAGGACTACCTAAGGACACAGGGAAAGCAACATCAGTTGTGTCTGCAGCAGGCATCATTTTATATCCAAGTTATAGGTATTCTTCGACTTGCAATCATTTAGTGACTATTTGAAGTTACAACAGCCCTGAAAAAAGTACTTATGACTGTTTTTCACACTTAACGACCCTTGCAGCATCCCCATGGTCACATGTTCAAAATTCGGACACTTGGCAATTGACTCACGTTAAAGAACATACCGGTAAGAACATAAGAAGAGCCATGCTGAATCAGGCCAAAGCCCATCAAGTCCAGCATTCTGTGTCACACAGTGGCCCACCAATTGTACATGGGGATCTTGAGCAGAAAGAGAAGGCAAAACCCTCCCTTTCCCTTGACCCCCAACAAATGGTGCTCAAGGGAATCCTGCCTGCCTCAACCAACAAAGAGGCGGCACATGGACATCCGTTTTAATAACCACCGATACACTTGGCATCCATGAATCTGTCTGACCCTGCCTTGAAGCTATCAAGGCTGACAGCTGTCACAACCTCTTCTGGAAGTGAATTCCATAAACCAACGACCCTCTGGGTGAAGAAATATTTCCCTTTATTTGTCCTCACTTTCTTAGCTATGAGCTTTAGGGAGTGCCCCCTTGTCCTGGTATTGTGTGATAGAGAAAAGAATTTTTCTCTATCCACCTTTTCTATCCCATGCATGATTTTGATCCCGTTTTGTCACCTTCTGATAGAAAAAAGTCAATGGGAAAGCCAGATTCACTTAACCACTGGATTATTAGCTTAACAGCTGCAGCGATTCGCTTAGCAACTGTGGCTGGAACGGTTGTAAAATGGGGCAAAACTCACTTTACAACTGTCTTGCTTAACAATGGAAATTTTGGGCTCAGCTACAGTCGTAAGTCCAGGATTGGCTGAATGTTATCCCAGCCCAAATAAGTCAACTCACCCTCCTGTGGTCTGACCCAGCGCCCTCTCTGCTTCCTCCTGAGCTTTCAAAATATTCTTAACTTCCAACAATTCTGTTTCTCTCCAACTTGTGAATTCCAGATCGCGGAGCGCCCTACTTATTGGTCAGGTCACGCCAGCGGACAGAGATCTGATGAACTGCCACATCCCTGAAGTACAGAAGACACAATTAGAAGAAGAACGGTCTTATTACCATAATAATCGGCAACCACACAAAAATGTGGGCGGAAGAAGGTAATGTAATATCTGAATGACCTAATGGGCAATGCGGAGCCTCCAATTCAGTAACACGATTAGGGTGAAATGGAATACTCTCCATTTATTTTTATAAAAAAAAATAATAGTAGAAAAATGAGGACAGCTTGACTATAAAGAAGAAGGTCATGCAGCTTTTAGACACAATAAAAACTGAGGGACACTTACTGCTATTACTTTACTTTAATTCTGCTTTCAGTGGAGAATGAGGGAGAGAAATTGTCTCCCATTTAATTTTATTCTTGTTGGGTCAGAAAAGCCCCAGCAGATCCTGGATGTACTTCATTTCCACAAGTGCCTCGCTGAATTTCACACTCAGCAATTCTGATGGTGGATTTTGCTTGTGTCACTAAGAGCGAATCTGCACCTTCCCATGAATTAATTGCAGAAGGATGGGAACAAGAGGAGGGCATCCTTCCGTCTCTTAGTTGTACCATTACGGACAAATGGCTCTCCAGTGTCTTCTTAAAAACTTCCAGTGTTGGCGCATTCACTGCTTCTGGAGGCAGGTTGTTCCACTGGTTAATTGTTCTAACTGTCAGGAAGTTTCTCCTTAGTTCTAGGTTGCTTCTCTGTTTGGTTAGTTTCCACCCGTTGCTTCTTGTCCTGCCTCCAGACACTTTGGAAAGTAGCTTGACTCCCTCTTCTTTGTGGCAGCCCCTGAGATACTGGAACACAGCTATCATGTCCCCCCTCGTCCTTCTCTTCATTAAACTAGACATACCCAATTCCAGCAACCGTTCCTTATATGTTTTAGCCTCCAGTCCCCTAATCATTTTTGTTGCTCTTCTCTGTACTCTTTCTAGAGTCTCAACATCTTTTGTACATCGTGGTGACCAAAACTGGATGCAGTATTCCAAGTGTGGCCTTACCAAGGCATTGTAAAGTGGTATTAATACTTCACGTGATCTTGATTCTATCCCTCTTTTAATGCAGCCTAGCACCGTGTTGGCTTTTTTGGCAGCTGCAGCACACTGCTGGCTCTTACTTAAATGATTGTCCATTGGGACTCCGAGATCCCTCTCACAGTTACTACTATTGAGCAAGGTACCCCCTATACCAGCGGTTCTCAACCTTTTTTAGGTTGCGATCCCTGATCTGTCAAGCACCGCGTATGCGCGGTGCTACCTCCTGTGCCGCACATGCGCAGTGCTGCCTCCTGCACCGCGCATGCACAGTGCTGCCCCCTGTGCGCCAAAAACTCTCCCTGCGCCTGCCGCTGCCCCGCTAGCCTTGCCTTCGCTGCCACCCGTTTGGGGCGGCGGCAGGCAGGCACAGGCGCTCCTGGGCGGCCGCGGCAGCGACGGCACAGGGCGACCATGTGCTGGGCCACCAGCTGGCCCAGCCCAAGGGAGGTAAGCCACCCGCTGGGCCCCACGCACTCCAAAAACCCTCCCTGCGCCCGCCGCTGCCCCGCTAGCCTTACCTTCTCTGCCGCCCGTTCGGGGCAGCGGCAGGCAGGCCCAGGTGCTCCTGGGCGGCCGCGGCAAGCAGCAGCGACAGCGCAGAGTGACCACGGGCTGGGCCACCAGCTAGCCCAGCCCAAGGGAGGTAAAAAACCCACCAGGCCCCACGCGCGCCAAAAAACCTCCCTGCGCCTGCCAGCCTCCCACCTCCCACCCCTGGCCCTCTTTTACTTACATTTTTAGTAGTCGCTCAGCAGGGAGGGGTGGAAAGTTCCGGACCGCTCACCTTCACTGCAGACAACTTGCAGCACCGTTTGCAGACTGGGACTTTTGGTGGGCTCAGCAGGGCAGAGACAGCCTGGACAATTCCTATTGGCTTTTGAAAGCCAATAGAATTAGACTCTATTCAAGAGAGTCTAATTCTATTGGCTTTCAAAAGCCAATAGAATAAGAGGGAGTAGCACAGCTAAGGAAAAGGGGGGGAAATGGCGGACTGCGTTTGGCGACCCCCATGAAATGGCCGTTCGACCCCAAATGGGGTTGCGACCCACAGGTTGAGAACCGCTGCCCTATACTATACCTGTATATTTGGTTAGATAGATTTGGGTCTGGTTCAGAAGGAAGGAAGGAAGTGTGGGAAGTCAGCCCCGCCAAAGAAGGAAATATTAAAAGGGCAGAAAAATGTAGTTCCTCCAAGGATCTTAAAGAGACAGAAAAGCATGCCCAGTTTTCCTTGATAGTCCCAGGTCTCCCTCCCCCAAGCAGAAGCCAGCTCTGTACAAATGCAGATGTAAACCATCAGGAAGGTTGGAGCTAGAAGCTTAGGAAGACAAAGGCACCTAAAATCTGCATACCCCACCCAAACTCTAGGAGTCATTAGCCCCAGCACCAGGGAAACAGGATATAACCCTTGGGACATAATAGGATTAATCCACCACCATCAAGAATACCAGAAAGGCACACGCAGACTCAGGTGAGAATACGTGATATAGGAAATACAAAGCCTAAAACAGGAACAGGAAACTACTCCAAACAAAAGGCTTCAGAGGGTACAAAAACCTACTCCCCACATGTGCTCAGTCCTTTTTTTCTCTCTCCCTTTTTCTGCCACAGCCATCTTTCTGTCTGGCTCTTCAATAAACTGCAACCTTCTTTCTAAAACAGTCGCCATATTGTTTATTTATCCCCGGCTTGGATGAACCAGGATGAAGACTTTTCTTTCCACAGAAGGGAGGGAGGAAGGATCTTCAAGTGACCAAGGTTGAGAAACAGTGTCCTAGATGCTTCCTTTCAACTCTAATATTCTGAACAATTAAAAATCTCTTCCTTATTCTGACCCTAGCACACACGAAAAAGGGGAATTTTCTCAGGGTGCAATCCAAAACACCCCCACTTTGTTTTTCCCACTTTGCAATCCAAAACACTCCCCATAACCCTTTTTGTGTTGTGCTCCACTGGCAGATACAGCTCTTTTTTTTAAAAAAGATGACTTCATATTTTTCTTTGCAGTGAGCCTACATATCCATCACAGCGTCCCTGCTGGGTTCTGGTCTTTGAATGAGTCCCCCTCCTCCAGTGCCCTATGTTTTGCAGGGAAAGGGTGGGTTGGAGACTGAGAAGATGGGTGCCTTATTAATCACCAGAGAATCCGGTTTGGGATCCCCGTTTTAATCCCCAGCTCAAGAGCCTGCTATAAATACATTCCAGTGAAAGACAAACAGTTCCTAGAATTGTTGGATCGGGGAGAAATAGCAGGCTCTTATTTAGTTCAAAGTGGAAAGAAAAGGGCTGTATCAGGAGGAGAAACTCAACAGAGGAAAATGCATTTCTAACATTTCTTTCCTGGTATCTTTCTTTTTTTCTGTGGTCCATGGAATTCTCAAAAGACAAGGTCAGGGTTTCATTGGATTCTTTTAGGAGAAGCATTAACTATGAGAAAAGAACCTGGTAACCTTCAGATGTTTTGGGAGTAAAAACCTGAGTATTTTATTTTTATTTTATTTTATTATTTATATTACTTTATTTTATTATTGTACTTTTATTTTATTATTTCATTTTGTTTCATTTTCTGTAGCTGCCCAACACAACCAAGTGGTTCTGGGCAGCTCACAAGTCTAAAATTCTAAAAATTAAAACAATTTAAAAGACATTGAAACAATAAAAACATCCATAACATAAATAAGTACAAAAAGCAACTGTGATGATTAATCAGCTAATAGTAAAACCAAGTAACGAGGCCCTTCACATTAGGCCCAGCTGACACAGCCAGTAACAATGGGAGAGGTCATTCAAAACATCATCAAGGAGGTAAGTTATTGCATCACAACTTCTAGCATCAAAATGTTGAGACTTTGGAAAGAGTGCAGAAAATAGCAACAAAGATGATTCAGAGTCTGCCTTAAAACAATGAAAAATGGTTGCAGGAATGGGTATGGCTAGTCTAGAGAAAAGAAGGACTAGGGGTGACCTGATAGCAGTGTTCCAATATTTGAGGGGCTGCCACAAAGAAGAGGGGGTCAACCTATTTTCCAAAGTACCTGGAGGCAAAACAAGAAACAATGGATGGGCTTCTGGTTTGACATTGCGGTGGAACGAGTGCAGGAAGACGGGGCTCTGTCTTTCGTGTTCGATTTCGCCCTGCTTTAGACAGGTTTTTTTTCCAGGAAGAAATCTTAGAGTCATAAAGAGAGGATAGGGTCTCACCCAGTTTCATCCACATTGCTGAAAGGGTCGAAAGTTGCCCCATAGAGGTGCCAAGCAAGGAGGGGACTCTCGTTGATCGTGGGAGGGCGGCAGCCCTTCCGTTTGATCTGAGGAAGCATTCCAAACCGACAGGGGAAAGACTGGCTACATTCGTATATCCAGTCAGAAGCTGCAGACAACAGAAGACAATAAGCACTAACAAGCAACCTTTCAGCAATGTGGATGAAACTGGGTGAGACCCTATCCTCTCTTTATGACTCTAAGATTTCTTTCTGGAAAAAACTGCCCAAAACACCCTCCCTGATGAGAGAGAGAAGGAGAATTTCCACTCCATTCTCTCAGGAAAAGAAAAGCGGTGAACTAATTACTTGGGGGAAACAGAGAAAATTACAAGATTAATTTTGGATTAATACACATATATGGTTTTGAAATTTGGGGAGTAAAAATGCTTTTGAGATTTATTTATTTTTTAAAAAAAGATTTGAAAAACTTGTAATATAAGTTTGGATTTAAAAAGCTGGAAAATGGCGCTAATGATATCTGGTGGCAAATTATGGCACTACAATTTGTAGTGGAAACTTGGCTTGAAGCCCAGATTTAGATAAGACTCTTGCTGACCTTGGGAACTTTCACTTTTTAAAGACTGCAGCTGGGAAAATGGAAATAAAACTTTTGGGCTGCTTATTGGTGTGGCAGAGATGATGAACTACTTTGAAAGCAGCCTGCCTGAACTATGAATATAAATATTAACTGACTTTCAGAGCTGTGTTGTGGAACTATTTCCCTGCATGAGAAACACACATCATTGCTTTAGATGATGGAATATTTTAGATTACAAATAGAAGGAAAACTGGATTGAACATATGGATATTAAGTACAAATGCAATTAAGATATGTTTTGGTTAGAAAAATTATCTAAAACTGACATTATTGATATTATGAGAAAAATATATCAATGTTGATATTCAATGGTATATTTATTAATAACAATAAGAATTGTATTTGCCTAGTGTGGGAAAACAGGTGCTACCGGAAGAAGAGAGGAGACATTTGATCGTGTAATATTGGATCCAGATTGAAGAAGTTAATATATACCACTGAATTACTAATGGACCCAGACAACACATTGTCTATTAAGTATTTGACTATAAAACTAGAAAATTAATAAAATATTTATAAAAAAAGAAATAATGGATGGAACTAAACAAGGAGAAAACCAACCTAGAACTAAGGAGAAATTTCCTGACAGTGAGAACAATTAACCAGTGGAACAGTTGTGGGTGTTTTACGGTAAATTCGTAAAAATCACTGGAGATTTTTATGAATTTACCGGACAACCACTTGTCTGAAACGGTATAGGGCAGGGGTGTCAAACTCAATTTCATTGAGGGCCGCATCAGCATTGCGGTTGCCCTCGGGGGCCGGGTGGATGTGGCCAGGGTGGGCGTGGATGGAGTGGGTGTGGCCTACTGGGTGGGCATGGCCAGCTCTACATCGTTCGTGTCAAGGGTGCCTGTGGGGGCCTGGGCAGGAGTGGGACAGATCTGAGGGTCTCTGGCAGGAGGGGCTGGGACCGGGGCAAGCGCCAAGGCATGGTCCATTTCTTCATTCCTCACAAAGGGTGACACCTCCCCTGCATGCACCCAGGGGGCAGGGCCGACACGGCAGGGACTGGTTCCTTGCTATTTCTAGATGGCCTTGTGGAACTAAGACTGAATGCGTTTCAGTATAGATGGCCACCACAAAATTGTACATTGGCTCCCGGCCGGCCTGAGCCAGGGCCAAGGCAGCGGGGGCCGTTTCCCTCACTGTTTCCAGGATGGCTTCGTGGGCCACATGAAACCACTTCACGGGCCGCATCTGGCCCCTGGGCCTTGTGTTTGACATGTCTGGTATAGGATCTCCTACCTGAGCAGGGGGTTGGACTAGAAGACCAAGCTCTCTTCCAACTCTATTATTCTGTATCACTAAATCCCTGAAATAGGTGGCATTTATGGGAGATTACAGGTAATCCTCGATTTACAACAGCTCGCTGTTATGACAGACCTCCTTAGGGGTACTTATAATCCAGTTCCAACAGTCGCTCTTGCCCCCCTTCCCAAGGTAATGTGACCACATGTCAGGTACTCAGAATCCAGTTCGCATTTGCAGCCATGAGGGTTAGGGTTTTACAATGTTTTTGCCAAAAACAGACAATTACTTCCGGTTTTGGTAAGACCGGCCCACAGTAGTTCACTTAGCAACCGCTATTAACCATTGCAAGAAAAGGTCATAAAATCGGGTTGGTCACCTGAGTGACTTGATTTAGACCGTCCCAACTTACAGTCATAATGGGTAGGCTTCATTACGGTCATTAAGTTGAGGACTACCAAAATCCAAAGCATTTGGAGAGTTTTAGGTTTCCTAGCAAAGATCTAGTAGATCTGTAATCAGGAGCTTAGAGTTAGATTCAAGTCACTGCATCTATTTTTGCTTAAAACAGGAGAACTGTGGAAGGAAGAAAAATGCCAAGAGCAACGCAGAAGCAGCTTTGATTAAAAAAAAAAAAGCTCCCTTTGAAACTTCTCTACAATTGCCAACGACTGCCTCATCCATCATGAATTTGCCAAATTCCACTTTAAAACTATATAAGTCGGCGGCCATCTCTGCAATTAATGCCAAAGTTCTGGATCGCACAGAAAAATCATGCAAAGTTCTCATCAAAACAGTCCTTCTTCTTAGGAAGAACCTACTGAGTATCAGTGGTGTTTTTCTTTACGAAAGATAATAATATTTTAAGAAAACATAAATTCAAGGAACCCCCCAAAAAACTACGTCCATAACCTGAAAGAGAAGATGTGGCTCCATTGCATGTTTTTAATATTACTATTAATGCTGAGGTAACTTTTGATCTGAAATCATGTTGCTTTTCCGAATACGAGGACTCATTTCTTGCAATTGCGTAATTCTGCTTTTTTTCTTTTTAAATGTTGCAGAAAGATGAACCTGTTGAAAATATTTGTACAGGTAGTCCTTGATTTATGACAACTGGGACCAGAATTCCCATTGCTAACAAGGCTGTTGTTAGGTGAGTCACATCTCAAATTTACAACCTTTTTTTGCCACAGCTGTTAAGCAAATCACTGGAGTCATTAAATGAATCATGCGGTCCTTAAGTGAATCTGGCTTCCTCCATTGATTTCGCTTGTTGGAAGCAATCTGGAAAGGTCACAAATGAGGATCACGCGGCCCTGGGATGCCGCAACTTTCGTAAATACACGACAATTGTCAAAAACCCAGATTTTGATCACATGATCATGGGGATGCTGCAACAGTTGAAAGCACGAGGACTGCTTGTCAGTCACTTTTTTGTAACCTCAAACAGTCACTAAACAAACGTTGTAAATCAAAGACTACATATACTTTGTTCAGAATGCAAGGCACCTAAAAATAATAAGAGAAGATAATCCAGCAGAGGGCAGTGGAGTCATGTCATTTTTTTTGCAACATGTATTCTATGATAAATGCAGGAAAGGATAACCTTATTTAAATTGTATTTCTTACTTTCTTTAGCACTGGTCAGAAATGTGGGGCTTCTTTGCTACCTGGCTAGCTTGGGTGGCAATAACTACCAAGCGTGCACACCCAGTTAGTTCGGCATTTTAGTTCAGCTTTCAAGCCATGTTGCTTTAGTATTGATTTTGGTCTCTACAGTATATAAATCAACACCCTATATATCAGTGGTTCTCAACCTTTTTCAGGTTGAGACCCCACTTGCCCCGCCCATGTGCGGCACGACCCCGCCGCGCGCACGCGCACGCCAGGCCGATCCGCGCATGTGCGGCGCGCACGATGAAAAAAAAAGCAAAAACAAAATGGCGGACCGCGATGGGCCGATCCGCACATGCGCGGCGCGCGCGACGGCCCGAACCGTGTATGCACGGCGCGCGCGTGACAAAAAAACAAAACAAAACCAAAAAAATTGCGGACCGCGACGGCCTGATCCGCGCATGCGCGGCGCGCGCACGACGGCCTGATCCGCGCATGCGCGGCGCGCGCGCGACGGCCCAAACCGCGCATGCGCGGCGCGTGCGACGAAAAAAACAAACAAAAAAAACAAAATGGCGGACTGTGGTGTCCGGCGACCCCCGCGAAACGGTCGTTCGACCCCAAATGGGGTCGCGACCCATAGGTTGAGAACCGCTGCTATATATATTGTCAGCCTGTTCGTGTTTGTACAGATTTGCACCACTAAGTGAAATTGCACAGGCTGTTCCCTTCTATGCTCTTGAGAAGAGTAAATCTCACGGAACTCCATGGAATTTACTTCTGAGTAAACATTCCTAATTGGTGTGGGAGGTCACCCTCCCCCAGAAGGAAATGTTTTGGGAATATTAAAAAGGCAAAAGTCAGAATATATTTCCCCAAAGGATCTTAAAAGGCAGAAAAGCAAACCCAGTTTTTCTTAATAGCCCCAAGCAGAAACTAGGCAGAGGCCAGCTTTCAGAAATGCAGATGTGATCATCCTTTCAGAAAGGTTGGAGCTAGGAAGCTAGAAGCTGATGAGATTAGGAAGACAGAGATCCCTAAAATCTACATCCCCCACCCAAACTCTAAAGACAGGAAACATAATAGGACTAACCCACCAATACAAAAAAGGAAACACTGAACCCCAGGTCAAAGTTCATGCCACAGGAACAGGAACTCCAAACACAAAAGCCCAAGAAGGTATAGAAACCCACCACTTCCAGCAATATGTGGTCAGCTTTCCCAGAGCCACGCTTCTGTCTGGCTTTGTTCTTCAATAAAATACAACCTTCTTTCTAAAGCAGTCTCCATTTTGATTATCCCCAGCTTGGACTGGTCCCTGATGAAGATTTTTCATTCAGCATTGGCTTTCCATGGGGAGAATGGAAAATGCAAGAGGTTAAGCCATAGAGAAGCCTGGAATCATTAGAGGCACCCAGGAAGATTGAACTAATCAGTCAGTCAGTCCTTTAGTTACTAGAGTCAATGACCAATGTTCCATCTGGAAAACCACAGAGATTAAAATGTACTAGATAATAAAATCATATTACGCAATACAATTGGGCAAGAATAAAATAAGCAAATAAACAGCCAGATCTAAATGATCAGTCTAACAGAGTAAGTTTGCAAGTTGTATAGATTTTATTTTATGCACAACTGTTATTAGCTAGACAGTATGATTTTATTTTTTCTTGAATGTGCATAAAATAAAATCTATATGACACGCAAACTTAGTTAACAAAGTTTTTAACTTTCAGGCCAAACTAACCCTGGTCCTGTAATACTGAATCAGATGACTAGGAGAATCCTTTGTGGACAGATAGAGCAATAAAATCAAACTTTATATCTAAAAGGAAAAAACGGTAGTTTTTTTTTTTAAATCACAGGTAAAAGTTTTGTTCAGAAGGTGATAAAATTATAGGCTGTTCCAATCCTAGAGAATAATTTATAAAAGCTCTCCAACAGAAAAATATCAAAGAAAATCTTTAGGTTCCGTAGACCACAAGTTAATGCTGGTCTGATTCTAATCTAGAAGACCTTCTGTTGAAAAGTAATTCCATGTGATATAAACCACACAAATACTGAGTTACAGAAAAACAATATCAGTGACAAAATTTTAGTCTTATGAATATTTGATCAAAATAAAAATGAGTCTTATACTATATTTGTAACTAAACTTGTTATCTGCTGCTTTGGGTGACCAGATGCCTGAAGATAAAATCCCATGTGCTTTCTTTGACCTATTTTCCTAGATTCTTGCAGATTTTCCTTTGATCAGAGACTCAGGCCCAAATATTCAATTTCTTTCTTTCTTTCTTTCTTTCTTTCTTTCTTTCTTTCTTTCTTTCTTTCTTTCTTTCTTTCTTTTTCTTTCTTTCTTTTTCTTTCTTTCCTTCCTTCCTTCCTTCCTTCCTTCCTTCCTTCCTTCCTTCCTTCCTTCCTTCCTTCCTTCCTTCCTTCCTTCCTTCCTTCTTTCCTTCCTTCTTCAGTGAACTGTCTGCAATTTCCAAAAGAATAAAGCATTTTCCTCTGGACAAGCTGGAGTTGTGTGGAATCTCTGTTTCTTTCCCTCAAAATATAGAAGTTGTCTGACTTACTGGAGTAGGGCTTCTTTATTTAAAAATAAGTAAATAAAATCCCCACCATGCTAGAAATTGCCAATCAATAAATGTTTATTAAAAATGGGTAATCATGACTTGCTGTCAGGCAGAAATCTGTTTCCTATATGATTCATTAAATAAGCCATAATAGATTGAGTTCATACATGCCAAGCCACCAATCTGCAAACCATAAATGGCACATGGGATATCTTCACGTGTAAAGAGTTTTTTTGGCCACTGAGTGATGTCATCGGAAGACTGAAAGTTCCATTTATAAATTGCTTTCACTTGTCTAGAAAAACATCATTTTCATGTAAAAAGATGGAAGAAGAAACTGTATGACTTGCCTGCTTCCAGCTGATTAATCTGAATTTTAGGACAGGGATGTCTATTTATGTAATGTCTAAGAATTCATTGCTCTATTTCACACTATTTCAAATTCTATTTCAATTTTGGGAGGAAGATGTGAGGGCATTTAAAAGTTACCCAAAGAAGCCAAAAGGAAAAATGAGGCATAGTTTACAGGGAGTAGATGACAAGTTTTGTCTTGTTTTTCCATAAGACAAGAACCATGAGTCCATGACTAAGTTTCATTTGATTTTGATTTGATTTATTAATTTTAGATGGCTGCCAAGCAACAAATATTCTCTGGATGTCTTTCAGATCAAGATGAACTAAAAAAAAATGTTAACATTACAAAATGCAGTAAATATTTTAAATAGGAAAAATACAGCCTAATAAAATTTTCTGTAGTGACAGTAACAGCCGTTTATATTAAAAACTATATCAAAATAGTGACAATTTGTGGAGAAAATCTGCTGCCAAAAGGACCATATCATCCATCCATCCATCCATTCATCCATCCATCCATCATCTTCTGTCTATCTAATCTATCATCTACCATCCATCATCCATCTATCATCTGTCTGTCTGTCTGTCTCCTATCAACATACCATTTTCAATTAAAAAGTTCAAAGCTATCCTTTGGTAACCCTCAACTATCTTCTTGTAGCTATTTGCTTCATTTTGCTTGATGGGACATATAAATATTGTATTCCTTTCTGATTTGCTTTTGATTTTGGTCAAGTGCCATAAGTTGGAGTTGATTCTTGTGGACTTCAACTCCTGGGAGTTGAAGTCCACAAGTCATAAAGGGGCCATAGTTCCTCACCCTTGACATAAATAGATCCTCTTCAGGAAGATGTGTCCCCAGCTTGCACCCATTCCCATTGTAATAACATCTATCTATCTTGCTGCTGATTGTATTCTTCTTCTCTTCCTTTATGATTTCCCCATCATTATGGGCTTGTCTAGACAACTGTTTTGCAAGTCCATAATACATAAAGTGATCAAAATAGGATAGTTTGATCTTGGTTATTTGTAAGAACTCTTGGGTTGATTGCTCTGATGATCAATGTATGTGTTTGCTTGCCTAACCATGATATTATCAGTAGTTTTCTCCCAACACCAAAGTGTCAATATGTTGTCTATCCTGCTTCTTCCAAGTCCGAGTTTCGCTAGAGCAGTGGTGGCGAACCTATGGCATGGGTGCCAGAGGCAGCACTCAGAGCCCTCTCTGTTGGCACGCTCACCGTCGCCCCAGTCCTAGGCCTTCAGCTGGGTTTTATAAAACCTTTTCACTTTAGGCCTTCGCCATGTGCAAAAAAAAAAAGGTTCAATCAGTCAATTTCAATTTCTCGTGGGAAAAAAAGATTTTGCAAAGTTGAAATTGATTGAACTTTTTAGTCCCATCCAGTCTGCTGTTACCACTGCAGCCACGCCCACCCAATTGGCCACACCCAGCCAATTGGCCACACCCACTTGGCACTCGACAATGCATAAGTGGGTTTTGGGTTGCAGTTTGAGCACTTGGTCTCTAAAAGGTTTGCCTTCACTGCGCTGGAGTGTCACAGAAGGAAATAATTGCCTGCAGAATTCTGATTGTTGTAGATAGAGATAAATCCCAGCATCTGAATATCTTTTGCAAGGATTTCCTGGCTCCTCTACCAAGTTCTAGTCCATGGTACATTTATTACTTCTTCCTTTATTATTCAGTTAGTCAAGTCTAAAAGACATTAGTAATCTACCTCTGCAGAATCTTCATTGTCAGTTCTAAGGCTGGTTGCTTTACCTGCATCATTAGTTTAGTTTGCAATATATTTAATCTTAATCCTTTTTCACAGAGCTCCTTGACTTTCATTAGTAAGGTTGCAGATTATTTATATATTCAGGTATCAGAGTAGTGTCATCAGCATAGCACAGATTATTGATGTACCTTCCTTTAAAACCAATGCTCATCTTTTTCTAATCATCTTTTTCTCATTATATATATTCAGCACATATGTTGAATAAATAAGTAGAGTATTCAGCTTTGTCTCACTTCTTTGCCAACCAGATTCAGCCTGTTACCAGATATGGGCAAGGGACAGTACCTGGTGCATATTTTGGTATTAACAGAGTATATGCGGTACGATACAAGTAGTCCTCAATTTATGACTGGTCACTTAGTGACTGTTTAAAGTTATAACTGGCGGGGCCTAGGGGAAGAGCCTTCTCTGTTGCGGCCCCGGCCCTCTGGAACCAACTTCCCCCGGAGATCCGTGTCGCCCCCACCCTCTCCGCCTTTCGTAAATTGCTTAAAACATACTTTTGCCGGCAGGCCTGGGGCAGCTAACACCTTGCCCCTAGCCAGTGTATATTTGTGTGTATGTTTGTGGAATGATTGGTTTTTCTTTTTTAACTTAGGGGTTTTTATATTCATGTATTTTACTGTGATTTCTATCATGTTGTGAGCCACCCTGAGTTTTCCGGAATAGGGCGGCATAGAAGTTAAATAAATAAATAAACAAATAATAATAATAATAATAATAATAATAATAATAATAATAATAATAATAGTAACGGATCTCCCTAGAGCAAGGGTAGGCAATCTTGGCTCTTTTATGACTCATGGACTTCAACTCCCAGAATTCCTGAGCCAGTCATGCTGAGGGGAAAGGGAGAGGTTACCAAGCTGAGCCATGCTGGCTCAGGAATTCTGGGAGTTGAAGTCCACGAGTCATAAAAGAGCCAAGGTTGCCTATCCCTGCCCTAATCTCAAAGGATTTGAGTAGGATGGGGAATACCACAAGGCTTTTTATACTTTTCTTTCTGCTTCTGAGAATCAGCAAGATGGTTCTTGATTAGTTTTGCTCAATCTCAACAACTTTAAGATATGTGGACTTCAACTCCCAGAATTCACTAGCCAGCCATGCTGGCTGGGGAATTTTGAGAACTGAAGTTTACATATCTTAAAAGTGATTAAGGTTGAATAACACTGTCCCAGATCAGGGGTAGGCAACCTTGGCTCTTTTATGACGTGTGGACTTCAACTCCCAGAATTCCTGAGCCAGCCATGCTGAGGGGAAAGGGAGAGGCTTCCATACTGAGCCATGCTGGCTCAGGAATTCTGGGAGTTGAAGTCCACGAGTCATAAAAGAGCCAAGGTTGCCCACCCCTGCCCTAGAGGTACTCACACCCTAGTTCTGATGGCTTGTCTGATTCCAGTCACGTGACTGCATGTTGGGTGCTTGGCAACCAGCCCTCATTTATGGTTGCTTGCAGTGTCTTACGGTCACATGAACATGTTTTATGACAGAAGCAGTCCACAGTGAATTCATTGATTCGCTTAACAGCTGCAGGATTCACTTAATAATTGCTGCAAAAAAGATTGTAACATTGGGCGTCATGTGGTTGATCCAACTTAGGACTGTCATGACTTAGGGCCAAGATGGGCAGGCTCCATTAGGTCATAAGTTAAGGACTATCTATACAGATTTTGTTTTCCTATGGCTCTTGGTATACATCATGGCCCCGCTATGCTTTTAACCAGTGGGCCTCATGAAATCTCCTAGCCCCTCCTCCCCAGGATACCATATGTTTTTTATCAGAGAAGCACTGGTGCAGTTGATTCATATAATCTTTCATTGTGTTGACCTTTCCCATGTTCCTGCTTCTTATAGTTTATGTTCCCACTGTAATTCTTTCTTTGCAGCTTCGGATTTGGGCACTCTTGGCGCACACTCCTGTTGTGCTCCAGTCAACCTTCTCAGGAAACCCTTCCCCACCGTAACCCTAACCCATCCCTCGACTGAATAAGTTGGCCAACTGACAAGAAAAGCAACGATCTGAAAAGGATCTATAAATATATTTGACCGAGTGCATTCACAACCAGGTCTGTGCATAAAAACTCTGAATGGGGATTAAACATTGTTATGTCCTTTTGGTAGATTGATATAAAACTCATGAATGTGAACTGATGCAGCTTAAACAAGGAAAGAAAAATAAATGGAATGTTCTCAAGAGTGCAAATGGGTGTGGAACCTTCTTGGAACTCCTGAAAGGACTGTGTTGTAAACAGGAATTATCCCTTCCCCTCTTTTGAGGCAGGGCTGTTCAATCTTAATGCAGATGGCCTCTTTGACCCACCCATTTGCACTATTCAGGTGATCCTGAGGGCACAGGTAAACCTCCAAGTGGCCTCAATGACTGTCAGAAAGAGTGCTAATGACCAGATGACTGTGGGGAATATATAAATCTTTCCATTCTCCACCGTTCAGTCAGAACTGAAGAAGCTTCTTGGATGAGAAGTGAAACGTCTTCAAGGAAAAACAAAAGTCCAGTTGCCTTTTGAAAAAGAACCTGTGGGACAACCATGACATGGATGACTGAGAATCTCCATAGACAAAACTTTGTGAACTAATCAATCAATGTTAATTAACTAATCAATTTTTTAATAATTAAATATATGAATTTATGGAATGATTCCCAAAATATTGTAGGAAGTCATCTCTCTGAACTGTAAATACATGCACACATCTTTCCTATTTGGTGAAGCTTTCGACAATCTTCATTTTGTGTTTCCTTGACCTGTAACCAAGTCTTAGTTGGCAAAACTGAACTAATCATATATTCTCCCTCCATCTCTCCACTATTGTCAGACCTTTGGATAAGAAACTCCTTTCTTGGATTCTGTGCAGACAACAATATCTAGAAATGTTTTTTTTTAATGTCTAATATGTCATCTGAGCTCTTGTATTCCCAGAACATACCTAGCCCTGTTAGTAAAAGCAATATTGGCTTCATTTGCAAAACAAGCTAAGTTTGACTAGTGTTCCTCTAAATTTGTCTTTACGTGTAGTTAGCGGGTGATATAAAACCAGACAATTTGATTAATGTATGCTTTGGTACATTGCATCACTCCAGAAACTGGGTGAACTAAAAACCAGGCTATTCACACCAGAGTCACAAGCTAAATAGCGACATTCAGCTTGGATCGCTGTGTGACACAAACCCATTTAAGTCAATTTCTGGTTTAAGGGGTTGTGCAATCCTTGGATGAAGTATATGAACATTGACTCTAATGATTTAAATGAAGTTAAATATATAAATATATAATAATAGGGCTAACCCTGGTTCCAAGAAGTTAAAAACAAAGAGACTTGCTGCATAAGACATTCTGGTTTGTTCAATGACCAAAGTGCAGGAGAAGTCCTCTTTTTCAGAAAGATCAGATCTGCCAGAACATCATCCTCTCCGTTCAGGTTTCCATACAGGTTATGCTCACCCCTGAATAAATGTTTCTGGCTTCTGCATCTTCCAGGTTCGAGGCACTTTCCACAGAGCTGCTGCTTTGGGTGAATGAGAACACACAGACATATCTCACAACCACCACAGACCTGGTACCAATACAAATCAGCTGTCCTTTTCCTGCATTTCAGAGAAACCTTTCACTATTCCATACAAAATTGGAAACATTGAAGTTCCTGGTCCAATTCTGTGGAACTGATAAAACCACTTGTCCTTCCTTAAAAATGTGACTTGAAACAAAGATTAGCCCGTAGGTTAATATTTTACTTCTAACTTGGGGTGTCATGGTTGCAGTATTTCAGACTCCATTTCAAGAGTTATTTACTGGTTGAATTTGGGGTGTCATGGTTGCAGTATTTCAGACTCCATTTCAAGAGTTATTTACTGGTTGAATTTATATCCCAACAACCTTATAAGGTAGGTTGGGCAGAGAGTAGCTGCCAGTTTCAAGCTTGAGGTCAAATAAGGACTTTAGTGTTTAACTTAGCATTAAAGGTCGAAGTCTTCACCTTTAGAAAACAATGCCCTTAAAGGTTATTTCCAAACTTTCTAATAAGCAGAGTTCAGATGTTTCTACAATGAATCCATGAACTCCCTCTTCTGACGTTCAAACAAATGCGCCATCCCTCATTCAGACATTCAGCAGAAACACGTAACTGAGGAACCTTAAGTGCACAAGCAGAATGCCCCGCCCACAAACAGGGACGGGGCTTCCTCTCTTGCTCTCTTCTGTTTTCTTATTGGACATCCGAAAGGGAGAGAAAAACCGCCTATATCCTAGCAACGGGAAATCAGTCGCGCAGGCGCACCGGTATCTCAGTCGCCAAAAGCCGGATTTTCTCGCGCAGGCGCCTTCCTCTCTCCTCTATGAGAAATGACGGGAGCGCTTCCTCCTTTCTTCTTTCTTTAGTGCCCCGCCCCCTACCGAATCCAAGTTCCTCCTCCCTCCCGCTCGCTTGCGCGGAGACGCCTGCGCAGAACGCCCCTACGTCTCGCCTTCCTTCTCTTTTCCGCCCCCCGCCCCGCCCTTCGCTTCCGAGGTTTTGTCGCTGAAGAATGACGTAGGCCGCTGGGGCCGGTCGCTGCCGTGTAGGTTGTGGGAGCCTGACCCACGTGAGTCGTCGTTGCCGAGGCGGTTGCCGGGTGCTGTCGCTCAAGGGAGGGGGGGACGGGAGCGGGGGGAGACCAGCCCTTCTCGGAGGCCGGGATGCGCCCAGCGACGAAGGTACGCGCCGGACGGGCAGCGGGAGGGGGCGTGGTGATCCGGGGGCTCGCGTGCCTTCCTCCGCCGCGCCTCCTGGGGGGGGGGGTCACCGGTGGGTAGGGCCGCCTTTCGGCCAAGTGGACGTCCGTCCTCCGGCATATTAGACGGAATCCTCCTAGGGGCGGCGGCGGGGGGGTGTTTCCCGTGGGGTGGGAAGTGGGGGTCCTGCTCCCCGTGAGGGCCTAACTTCGGGGGAGGGATTGGCTGGGAGGGCGGCGGGGCTTCCTGCGAGGATGGGCACCCCACGTCCAGTGAGGGAAGCCGGTGTCTCCTGGGGCGGGTGTTTCTGTCCTCCCGAAGCGCCTTTATTCGGGGTCATCTCCAGGCTCATCTCGGCCGGTTTCTAATGAAATCTTGTCTGACAAAAGCCCCCATCCCGATGAACTCGGTCACCCGGAGCGCGGTGTGAGTGCAACCCATTTCCTTGGTTGGAGTTTAAGGTGCCACCAAAAGCTCCGAGGGATTTGATGCAACAAACTAACATGGCTTCCCCAATGCAATCTCTCCCTCTCTTTCTCAATAGAATCCGAAGGTCCAGCCATTAGAACCTGATGCAAAAGTCCTAACGCTTGTGACCTCTGTTTATTTGTGATACTCGCTGCCAAATAAAACCCCAACCTGCGAAATTTGCATGGTTTTTTTTTTCTTTTGTGCTCTTAGAGGTATGTTTTGGTAGCAAGAACTGATTGGAGCTCTTAACACAAAACACTGCTGGTTTAGCTCTGTCCTCCCTCTCCTTCAATAATATTACTTTTAAGTGAAAAGGCAGTGTTTTTTTCCCTGTTAAATAACTGGCAGTCAGAATTTCTTGCCTAGCAGTAGCACTTAGACTTGTATACCGCTTCATGGTGCTTTACAGCCCTATGCATATCTGTTTCATCCATTGATCTGCAGGAACTGGAACTTTCCCACAAAGGAATTATGCATAAGAATGTGTGCGGAAATCAGAAATTGACAGTGAAGATTAGAGCTCCAGAAAGGAGTGACTGCATATGCATGCTGGGGAGAGTTAGGGAAAAGTAAAACAGATTGTGAATCAGTGTTGTCTACTGAGATTACTTCCCCCCCCCAAGGTGTGGAGAAGATAAGTATGGAAAGGGGAGTGAAATTAATGATATATTTAATTTCATAAAGAAGATTCAGAGAATATAAATACATGCTTTTATAAAAGCACATTTTCAGTAATCTAACAAAAGAAATGCTTATCTAAGATTTTCCTATGAAAATATCAGAATAGGGAGTAGTTCTATATTTAAGAAAGCAGGGGTGAACATAATAAGTTGCTGCTGCCAAGCAGATTTTTTTTTAACTTTTCTGCTGAGAATTTTTCACAAGATGTCTGAAAAGGCTATTTAGAAGTACTTCTTGTATTTTTTTTTCAAAGGCAAGCACTTTATTCCTCTTGGCTGCAGGGAAAACACAGAACTGTTAAAAGCACTTCAATATATTTTGGTATAGTTAACATTCAAGGAAATACTAAGATCCAGATCCTGTCCTCATAATGTTTGAGTTATTAAATAAAAGTGATGATTAGGGTTGAAATCAAATTAAATCAGACATTTAATTTATGGAACATGCTTCTACAAGTTATGCTGACAATTGCTAATAGATGGATTTAAGGCGGATAAGACGACCTGTAATGCTGGCAAAAGCTCCTAGTCAGGAGAAATCTCTTTATGTCTTCTTTCTGGTTCTCAAGGGACACCTGATAGATCATTATGAAGGTGGTGACTGATGTTGATCTTCATGGATGGTTGGTCTGATTCCACAGATTTTACAGTGCTCAGAAAATGTCAAAGCCATTTTCATATTTCATATTTTTTTTTTTTACCGAATCCGATGTGAAGAGATAGAACTGATGTAATGGTCACTGGTGACTATGCATGCTTGTACTAATTGTACTGACATACTTAAGAAGCTGAATAAGAATAAATGGGTGAGTGTTACATTGGCAGCTTATGCTTACATGGAAACAACTGTTTCTTGGTCTTGTTTGTTAAATGGAACTTACATGGAAACAACTGTTTCTTAGTCTTGTTTATTAAATGGAAGGATAGGAAGCATAAAGAGTTTATATTATAAAATTCTGTTAGCCAAAGAACAAAGCTATTTTGTAGGTAGAAGAACTAGATGTGCTTAGGGCCTGGCTTAGGAAATTATTTTTAGGGCAGTCTTTCTTTCACACTTAATTCTTTTCCCCTTGCACAAAGAAAAGTCTGATCAGGAGACCCAACAAGGACTTACCAGACACTGACCAGTTTAGGTCCAAAAACATGAAGATTTTCAAGTTCATAGTCAGTGCATTAAATCAGTGGTTCTCAGACTTTTCTTCACCACGGACCCCCTTTAAGTACCTTTTGTGGCCACGGGCCATGGCCACGGACACCCAAGAGTTAAGATTTAAATTATAATATTTTTTTTGAGCCTTTGCAGACCCCTTGTAATGACATTGCGCGCCCCTAGGGCTCTGCAGAGCACAGGTTGAGAACCATTAAGTTAAAAACAACTGCACCCTACTCTATGTATGTTGAAAATGGTATTGCAGGGAAGAGCACAACGCTGGTAAATTCATTGCACTGCTTGCCTTCATAATCTGAGGTCTGGCATGTACTTACAAGTCAGATTTCTCTGACTTTGGGACAATGTCTATGTTGCAGCATATTTTAGGGTGTGACAAACTTGTAATTTAGCAATTTTAAACAGGCTAGTATTTAACAGATTACTTGATAGCCATAGGCAATTGGGAAAGTGATGCAGGAAAGTATATGGAGCTCCATGTTGATGACTGAGTTGGCTGGAAAAACAACAGATCTCTCTGGTTCCTTGTCATCTGCAGAGGGAGAAATTCTGCTTGAGCAGGGGGCTGGACTAGAAGACCTCCAAGGTCCCTTCCAGCTATGTTCTATTCAAATTCTCTCTGCAACTAGCAGAGGAAGATCAAACATTCCATCCTTCAGAGGCTGACCACTTCTTTGTGGACAAGTAAACCTTGCAGACTATAAATCTGTGATCTGATTTTTAAAGTTGAGTTTAGAATTTTGGTAGAAAGCCTTTCTGTTAAAAAAAGTATTTTGTGGAGCAGGAGGCAGGCCTATAATACTGAGGTGAGGGGTAAGAAACCTGAAAGATAAGGATCCTGGTTTATACAAATTTTGAATGTAGCCTATTTATCACATTGCTGGAAAACTAGTGTGTTTAAAGGCCAGGATGGCTTGAATTTAGTATTACAAAGGATGAGCTGGTGCACAGAGGGAGCTCTCTTTTCTAAAGGAAGTGACTGTGATGAAATTATCCTTATTTACAGTTGAGAACAATGAACTTAAAATGCGCAGTTCTTTCTCTGCCAGAGTCTTATTTTTGGAGGATGAACTGAAGGTTTTGAGTTGTGTGCAAATTTTTGTAAATGGTTTCGAACAATAACATCTTAGATACTTTTCTTCGTTTCTGGGTAGATCAGACTTCTTCCAGTGGGCGTTTTTCAGATATTTTGGCTTCAATTTCTGCTTACAGTGCAGTCTGAGCAGATTTGAAGGGCAACAAGTCAAAAAAAGGATTTTATAAACCAATATTCCAATTGGTTTTTGAAATGCATTTGTTTTCCTTCTGAATTTTAGAACAGTCATTTTCAGTGATTATCAGCTAGACTAAAGTGGAAGAAAGTTAAGTGTAGTCAATCTCTAGTCATTCTTTTTCTGTGCTGTTTTACCTCTCCAGAACATTGTGCTGCAATGTTGTTTCAGTACTTTTATATTTTAGTGATTGTCCCATGTAGCAAAAGGGATGTTGTCTTACCTGAACGCCTTTTCTCAGCACGGAGATGGAGAATCTACCAATGGGTTTAGACTGTATTCCTGCCCAATCAGATCAAGTCAGCCAAAGTTGCCACGCCCGTCCTGGACCATAGAGATCCCAGTCTTGACGCGAGCATAGCCATTGACTGACAGCAAGACATTGTGGCTCACTAAACTCAGACTGACCCTAGGCCTAGATGACCTACCAGGGTGGGGGTGGATTCTCCATCTCTGTGCTGAGAAAAGGCGTTCAGGTAAGACAATGCCCCTTCTCCAGCACTGGAGATGGGGAGTCTATCAATGGGACATACCAAAGCCTACTGTCCCTGAGGGTGGGAAGTAGACCAGTCCAGTGTGGCACTTTGATGTACAACCTGCTGGAGAACCCTCCTACCGAAGGAGGCCTCCGCCGAGGCAAACCTATCGATCTTATAGTGCCGTATGAAAGGAGATGTGGCCGCCCTGCAGACATCCTCAATGGACGCCTGAGCGGCCCAGGCTGCGGAAGTAGCTGCACTCCGGGTAGAGTGAGCTGTGACCCGTCGAGGAACTGGCAATGATCCAGCCTGGTACGCCCCCGCAATACATGCCTTAATCCACCTGCCAATTGTGCAGGAGGAAACCTTCCGATCCCTGGAGGAAGGATGGAAGGAGACAAAGAGGGCCTCTGATTTGCGGAACGCCGCTGTCCGTGAAATATAATACCGGAGCGCTCTGCGGACGTCCAGTAGATGCCATTGCCGTTCCAGATCATGCGATGGATTAGGGTAAAAATCCAGGAGCACTATTTCCTGGACTCTGTGGAAAAGGGAATTGACCTTTGGAAGGAAAGTAGGGTCGAGGCGAAGGACCACTCGATCCTGGTGGAAGATGCACAGGTCATCCCGAGTAGAGAGCGCTGCCAATTCGGAAATATGTCGCACCGATGTGATCACCACGAACGCAACCTTGTGGGACAGATAGTGAACGTCGCACGTTCTTAGGGGTTCGAAAGGCAACTTGGTCAGAGCCTGAAGGACCCGTGGTAGCTCCCAAGAAGGGTACCTGTGCACTATAGGGGGGTCTGGTGTTAGCGGCCCCCTTGAGGAATGAGCGGAGTAAGGGGTGATGTCCCAAAGACCTCACGGAGTCACAGGTGAGGATTGTAGAGAGAGCAGCTATCTGCGCAATGTGTTTGGGTTCAAGCCCCTCTCCAGACCCTCTAACAGGTAGTCCCGGATATGGGGAATCGTGAGTTCCGGGAGTGACAAGTGTCGACCCGAGCACCAGGCGCGAAAGTTCTTCCACGTGGCCTCGTAAATACGGTTTGTAGAAGGGCGAAAGGAGGCCTGGATTACCGTAATCACCCCTGGAGAGCAAAGCTCCCATGACAAGATTGAGCGCTCAAGTGCCAGACGGCTAACTGGAGCCATTGGGCGTCCGGATGGAGAATGATCCCCTGGTTGAGCGAGACCCGGTCCGGAGGGATCCTCCATGGATCTGCAAGAGAGAGACTCATCAGATTGGCAAACCAAGGCCTTCTTGGCCAGTAAGGGGCCACTAGGAGTATCTCTGCTCGCTCCCGAAGAAGCTTGCGGATTACCATAGGGAGGAGAGGGAGGGAGGGAAGGTATAAAGCAGAGTCTCTGACCACGGGCTTCGAAGAGCATCAGCTTGTTCCGCTCCTGGAGATGGGAACCGGGAGAAGAATCGAGGCAGCTGGATGTTCGGGGATACAAAGAGGTCCAGAAACGATAGGCCGAAACGGTGACAGATTTCTCTGAAGATCCTTGGGTGGAGGTGCCATTCCGAGTGATCTACCATAGCCCTGCTCAGGAGGTTGGCCTCCCCTGAAGTGTGATCGACCTTGATGGAGGCCAAATTGTGTTCTGCCCAGGAGCCCAGTAGGAGAGCTTCAATCAAAAGAGTCCAAGATCGGGTGCCCCTTTGTCAGTTTACATGAGCCTTGGCAGCCACATTGTCCGTGAGGACCAATACGTGACACCTTGCCACCAGGCTGTGGAAGTTGCGGAGGGCTAGATGTATGGCCTGGAGCTCCAGCCAATTTATGTTGTGCCGAAGGTCTAATCGAGACCAACGGCCCTGTGTCCACTGTGAGCGAAGGTGCGCTTCCCAGCCGAACAGGCTGGCGTCAGTCGTTAACATGAGCCAATCTGGCTCCTTGAAGCAGGACCCTCTGAGCATGGCGGGTGATACCCACCATGTGAGAGAGCGCGATACTCGAGGTGGAAGTATCACTCTTCGTTGGGAGGCACTGAGGTTCTGCCTCTGGAAGGGGAGCAGGAATTACTGCAGTTCCCTGGAGTGGAGCCTGGACCACGGAACGATCGCTATGGCCAAGATCATCTTCCCTAACAATTGGGAGAGACTGACCAGCGTTACTGTTCGACCCCTGCATAATTGGAGGACAGACTCCCTTATGCTGTCCCGGCGTTCCTGTGATAAATACACCCGGCATTCCACCATGTCTATGATGGCCCCCAGGTGTAACAGCCTTGTTGTGGGAACCATATGGCTCTTGGGGAAGTTTATCGAGAACCCGTTATCCGAGAGCAGCTTTACCACCAGTTCGAGGTCTGCCATGGTAGACTTGGTGGACGATGACTGGATTAATATGTCGTCCAGGTAACATTGAACTCTGACTGGTACCATCCTTAAGTGAGCTGCTAGAACCATCAGAATCTTGGTAAATACCCTGGGACCCGATGATAGGCCAAATGGTAGTGCCCTGTATCGAAAGTGACGCCCCTTGTGTGCGAACCTTAGAAACCAGCGGTGGGCGAGAGAGATGGGAATATGAAGGTACGCTTCCGTGAGGTCGATAGACGTCAGGTAGTCCCCTTTTCTTATGCTTCCCAAGATGGAGCGGAGCGTTTGCATCTTGAATTTGTGATATGCAAGATGATAATTCAAGGCTTTGAGATCTAAAATGGCTCTCCATCCCCCTGACGCCTTGGGGACGACAAAGAGGATGGAATAAAATCCCCGACCTCTCTGGTCCACCGGCATCAGTTCTATGGCCTGTATGTTTAGCAGATGTTGAATGGCTTCGTTCATCAGTCTTTTCTTTGTTCGGTTCCGGGGGTATGGGCAAGAGAGAAATCGATTTGGGGGTTTATTTATTTTTATTTATTTATTAATCAAATTTCTATACCGCCCCTCTCCAAGGAACAGGCCATGATGTACGGTGTTGAGTACCCATGTGTCCGTGGTGGTAGCCTCCCACTGGTGGACAAAGAAGGAGAGTCTGCCCCTATGGGAGGAACTGCTGGTGAGTCACCTGGAGTGGCGGAATGGTCAGCCATTCCCCCGAAAAGGCCGCTTGCCCTGAGATTGCTGTCTGGGTCTGGCCGTCTGTCTGACTGTCTGTCCTGTCTGGCCGGGAAGGGACGGAAGGGCTGGGTGTAGTTGTACCTAGCCCCTGCATGAAAGGACTGTCTTTATGGGTAAGAATTAGACTGTTTGTCCGATTTCTTGAGGTGATTAAGGACCTTGCACTTGTCCTTATTTTCGGTGAGATAAGGATTCAAAGCGTCTCCAAATAGTTTACCTCCCTGATATGGTGCCGCCGACAGACGCCACTTAGACTTGGTGTCGGCCTGCTAGTGCTTCAACCAAAGCATACAGTGGCCAGTGACGCTGGATGCCATAGCCTGGAGGAAAATCTGACAGCCTGGAGAGTGGCGTCTGACGCATACTCGGTGGCCGCCACCATCTTGCTAAGATCCTGGTGGGTGCGGATATCCTCCGCTGGAATATGTGCCTGGAGCTGCCTTAGCCAGCAAAGGGCAGATCTGTTAAAGAAAGATGCGGAGGTGGTTGTCCTAATAGCCCATGCAGCCGCTTGGTGCGTCCTGTGATAGGTGAGTTCACACTTACAGTCTTCAGCTTTGAGAGCCTCAGAGACATTACCGGGAATGACGGTGGGTGATACTAAGGGCCCTAATGGCTCATCTACCGCAGGCGCTTCCAGGGCCTTCTCCAAATTCTTGGCCATGTTGTATAGCTTTTTGTCAGTATTACCTGGGAGTGGAAGGGAGGCCGGAGATGTCCACTGTTTCCAGACCGCATTCAGGAACATGGGAGGACAAGGAATGCGGTGTTGGGCTGCCACCGGTTCGATGAAGTTTGGGTCCACCTCCGAGTCTGGAGAGACAGTAGTTGTTGTTGAGGAAGGATCAGGCCTGAGATGGGCCATGGATGTGGCCTTGTGGAGTAAGGGGACAAAGAAGGAAGGGTTGAAGAGGCCGCTAAATGAAGCTTCGGGAGGAGGCTCTTCCTCCTCAGACATTGGAATCCCCTGATCAATGTCATGCTCACGAATGGATGAGCCCTCAGAACAGGTGGACCCAGATGGGGAAGAAGGAGCATAATAGGTTTCCGGAACTGGTTGAGGAATAGGGAGGTGAGCGGCGGGCGCTGGCCTAGGGGCTTGCGCCCTGGCCTCGAGAGCGCGGTCTACTGCTTGCGCAATCAGCAAGGCTAGACAGTCCTCCGTGGGGAGGGAGACAGGCTCACTTGGCTGAAGCCCGGCTGCAGTAGGGGTGAAGGTAGCCTCTGGGGTCCTGTGATGAGCCAGTGTAGCAGTGGGTTGAGAAATGGGGAGAACTCCCCCCGTCCCACACTGTGCCGGGGAATGTAAGGTTCTCCCATCGACCATATCCCCAGGGGGGAAGTTGGGGGCCCCAGGGGTAGATCAAAATTCAGCCCTTCGTCTTGAGAGGTCTCTAACCTGGCTATTTTCTGTGTCTTTGAAAATTCCTTTTCTTGAGCTTGGTATCTCCGGCTGGCCTGCTTTTCAGCTCTCTTGGAGGTCTTGGCGGTAGCTCTGGCCTTGGTTTTGGCCACTGTCCTGTCAGTGCCCTCCAGACTAGATGAAGTAGGATTCATTGGAGCCGATGAAGATGGCAAAACGCCCTTTGTAGAAGTCAAAAAATCCTCCATTCTCTGATAACACAGGAGCACGATAGGGTACCCCTGGTATCAGAGAGTATTATACACTGGATAAGGACAGGCGCACTATAGGGGACGCCTGGAACCCAAGTAAAGCTGCTGCATGGATAAGAACAGGCGCACGACAGGGGATGCCTGGAATCCAGCTATAGCTGTTGCGTGGATAAGAACAGACTCACAATGGGGGGCGCCTGGAATCCAGATAGGGCTGTTGTGGATAAGAACAGGCGCACGGTAGGGGATGCCTGGAATCCAGATAAAAATGTTGGTAATTTAGTATGTTCAGAATCACGATGAGTCTGGAATGAACAAGGTGGAGCCGAAAGACACCAGGCCCAAAAGGGACCAATAACACTGATGTGAGTGGTCCTGATATTTATGAAGGCTAATAATGATTGCCTGATATGTTGAGTTGAATAAAACTGAGATGAACCCAAGTCAAGATCCCAAACTATGTCTTGGAGGGGCTGGGTGCACCTGGAGGTATCAGGCCTCAAGGTAAAAGTGGGCCTATCTAGCTAACAAGATGGCAGCCGTCCCCAAAATGGCGGCCTGCTTGTCGATGGTGGACCCTAGAATTTACTCTCCCCGGACTGTCTGTCTCAGTCCATCTCCCCCAATGGAAACCCCTCCACCAGCAACGAGTAAGAATGTCAGAGATTGAGGAGGAATGAGCCCCTTCCTCCACTATTTCCCCTATACAATGGAGCGGAACCGGGTTCCAGGACCACATGGTCCAAGATGGCCACGTGTGGAGAAGGAGGCCAAGCCTGCCGTGGTCTGGGAGGCTCCGGGGGAAGATGCTGGCGCAGAACGAGCACTCCCTTGTTTGGGGAAAAAGTCCGTGCTCCAAGCCTACAAATTAGGTGAAGAGACAAGAAGCAAGAAACAGATTGTTGCGCCCTCTGATCAGCCACCTAATAGCTGATCGGCGGTGGCCGTTTGGTGCGTGGCACGCCTCCAGACTTGAAAAGGACAATCGTAGGCCCCGAAACTAGCTAAGGCAAAAAGAGACGACAAGCTTAAATGAACACCGGAGCTGCAGCCGCAGCTCCAAAGAAAAGATAGCCATGGGGGATTCTATAGGAAGATCCTGGGCGCGTTGCAACAACACCTCCCCCACCGACGCTCGTATCCAGTCACCGGAACTGAAGCCGCAAGCTCCGGTAGAAATGAGGCCGAGCCAGAACCAGCTGGGGACTAACAGCTGTTAGTCCACAGGTGAAAACAGCAAAATTAAGGACTGAGGGAGATCAATTTGGCAGAGTGGGGAGAGGAGGGGTAAGGAAGGATCCCCTTCCTTAGAAAACTCATTCTGTCTCCCCCTCCCCCCAGTCAGGAATTGAATTGGGGAATTTAGCATGTTCCTGAATGAAGACTAATTGCTAATAGGAAGCCAAATTCTGTGCTGAAAACAGCACAGCTCAGCAAACTAGGGAAATGGAAAATCCACCAATGGAGACTACCTGCCTAAGAGCCAACCTTGCACGTCTGTCCTGGGCGAGATCAAGTCAAGACTGGGATCTCTATGGTCCAGGATGTGCGTGGCAACTTTGGCTGACTTGATCTGATTGGGCAGGAATACAGTCTAAACCCATTGGTGGATTCTCCATCTCCAGTGCTGGAGAACTGCTTAGATAACTAGAATTCTTTTGCCACATTTTCCAGTAGTTCTCTGGCACTGAGTAATTGTACACTTCTACTTGTGTTGCTCTTGTTACTTGCCAATATGTGGTCAGTCAGCAACTATTTACACAAGAATAAAATATACAATTTTACAAGAATGTGCAAGTTAGTTCAACAAGAGATTACTAATAATTGCCTTTTAAATATATAAAGCATGCAATGCCATGGGCCTTTGAGAAATAGCTTGACTCACTACCAGGAAAATGTATTAGAGTGAAACCTTGGTTAAGTCTGAGCAGAATATGTTTCAGAATTTCTACCGTTTGCAGTTTCTTGGAAAACAAAAGCAAGTCAATGCTACATTTTATTTGATATCAAATATAAGCATTCCGAAACAAAAACAAACTGCGTGCTTGATCAAATTTGGGAATCTTCACATAGTCACCTGATTGATTTATCTATTCAGGGATAGGGCCTCAAGTCATAATTGTCATTTCAGATGAATTTTCTGTTGCCTTTGATTAGACATGCCAGCGAATAACAGAGCAAAGATAAACCAGAGCACAATAATAATAATAATCAGAATATTAAAAACATAATACTCATACTTAGCCAAGACAGGCACCCACAACCAATTCAGGCTGAAGGCACATTTGAAGCATGCTCCAATCTGTATGGAGCCTGATTCTCTATGGTCCAGATCCCACGTAATCATGGGGAAGAAAAGTTGCAGCAGATCCTCTTCAGATGCTTGGGGTGAATGGACAGAATCAACTTTTTTTTGTAATATTTTATTTTCTAATTTTACATTTAAGTATTTAAAAAGCAACGTGGTGGCTGGGTTAATAATTCAATAACATACAAGAACCTTTAGTACAAATCTCAAACTACCACATCAAATATTTATCAATAAATTTTAGCTTATGCATATCCTAGTTACTTTAACATTCAATCTTTATAAACAGTCACTGTTCCGTAGTTAGTTTTTCCCAATTTTTAGTTTCCCGTCAATATTTAAATTTAACATTTGATATTTATAATTTCCAAATTTTTGGTAACCAAAGTTTCCTTTATCACAATTCTTAACTGTCAGTGCTTTTAGGTCATCAAATAGATCTCCCTCTGTTATTATATATATTATTTGAAATAAAAGAAACCATCCAGTCACCATTTTTTTGGAAGAGCTAATAAATCGTCTATTATTCCAGATCCCTATAATTGTCCTGGTATGTTTATCTTTCCTTCGGTCTGTTCTTCTTGCTCCTCAAATTTCTTCTGGTTTATGTAGAAAGTTTTCCATTTTCAATGTTGTCAGTCCCTTTCCATTGACTGTATTTGTTGGTCAGTTGAATCCTCTGTTATAGTATTTAATTGTTCCACTTCTTCTCTTCCGTTTTGTGTAGTTGATTCTTTAGTTGTAGTCAAAATTTGAGTTCGTATATCTAGGCTGACATCTTGTTCTTTTCTGTAGCATCTTATTTCATCACAAGCTGAAAGAATGGTTTCATGTATTGCTTTTAACATGAGAATCTGTTCCTGGTCTTCATCCATATTCTCTTAGTAGTGTGTTAAATTAAGAGCTTTAAAGTCAGAGAATGAAAATAATTTTATAACTGAGTATAGAACACAGCTGAGCTTCTCACAGCTGATAATTGTCAAGGTTGAAAAAGTCTTATCTGTAGTCTGGGCTTCCAGCCAAGTCTCCTTTAGATAATAACAAGTTGTAATATCAAACTTAGCCACAAGATGTCACCAATGCCATTTAAGGTTTTTTAAGTCCAAAGTTTTTATAATCCCTTTTCCAATTTTATTTCTTTTTTGTAAATAAAAACCAAGGTCTTCAATAAGGATAAGAAATCTATTGGTCCCCAAATTCTAGAAGCATATAAATCCAGTTAGATTTAGGTTATTCTTTCAGTGTTTTAACTCCCCTGGATAGTCAGTCGACGCTATTCTTCTTTCCTCACGGGGGAAGATACTTTGGGCAGCTCTTTGCCGGTTTGGAGAGCTGCCCCGGATCGAGCGGGAGGGCTACCGTCCTCCCACGATCAAGTAGGGAATCCCCTCCTTGCTGGTCGCCCCTACAGGGCGACTTTTGATCCTTTCCAGGGTCTCCCAGCAGTGCGAAATCGAACATGGAAGACGGAGCTCGCCTTTCAGCGGCTGCAGTGGCTGCAATAGCAAACCGGAAGTCGGACAAAATCAACTTTGCATGACAACTCCTGTTGTATCCTAGTGGAACGTGGTAACAATATCTGTAGTAGTTTATTTTATTAACATTTATCTGCCACCTATCTCACCGTGGGGCTACTCTAGGTAGCTTACAATAATAAAAAGGAAGAAAAGGAAAGAAGTAAACAGAACTAAAATAATAGAATAAAATTTTTATAAACAATGCAAGGCGGCGAACATATTTAATTAATACTGCTTCCTCTTCCTATTTCTCCGCAACAACCACCGTGTGAGGTGGGTTGGACTGAGGGAGAATGACTGGCCCAAACTTACCCAGCCAGCTTTAAGGCTTAGGATGGGACTTATACTCACAGTTTTTTTTATATATATAAAATTCTTTTATTAAAACAATCAACATTGAACATAAAAACATACTCACAGTTTCTTGGTTCCTAGCCTGATGTCTTAATCAGCACATTTTGCATTTAGAACGTTCTTGAAAACAGAAACTGTTAGGGGAAAACAGTGCTTCATTATAAACCTTGGACTTCTAACTTCCTTTAATCTGTAGATTAAGGCTAAAATACCATGCAGCAGCCTGCCTATTTTTGTGGTGCTAAAATAGAACAAGAGGAAGCAGCGAAGTGCTGCTTTTAAGTTCCTGTTTTTCATGTTCTTATCCCTTTTGAATGTTTGAGGTACTTTTTGAGTTTTGTTCAATAAACACACATTCGGAAAAGATTTGCTTCATTTAAAGCTGAGAACATAACACTTTTGGATTCGGATCTTGTTACAAATGATTTAAATATATATCTCTCAGTTACAGCATTAATCCAGATTGGAGGAATAAGCATCACACGTATTGGGGGGGGGGAAAGAACTTCATGATTTTTAGAAATCTTGCACTACTGAACAAATATAATTTTGTATCCTGTGATTTGTGTACGTTCTGGATAACGTTGCAATTTTGCAATCCTCCATTTTGGTTGGCTGCCTTCAGAGGAATTAAAAGGGATATTCTTTTTTAACTTACCAAGCATCTGTCCTCCGTAAGTCTTTAATTTTTGTAAACCAGTTCAGAAGATTTCCTCAAAATAAATACATTGTATAGGTACATTTCTTTCTGTCCATCAGTGCTTTTTCTGCATCTTCTCCCCCCCCCTTTTTTTTTTACTACTGTACTGCATGGTGGAGTTGAATGAGCTCTGCACTATTAGCTCTCAGTGGTAAAGATGACCTTGATAGGACAAAAGCTGATTGCTTCGGTCACCTGCTGTAATAAAAGATCAGCTCACCTGTGTTCGGCTCCTGCATTTACATATCACCACCGTATCTGTATAGATGGCTTCAAGATTGGCTTGCTGAAGTGATGCCTTCAAAGGATGTGAGAGTTATACACAAATGGCAGTGATTGAGTTATATAGGCCACAGTGTTGGTTATGACCTATAAAGCCCTATATGGCAATGGGCCAGGATACTTGCGGGACCGTCTTCTGCCTCATGAATCCCAGCGACCGGTTAGGGCACATAGGGTTGGCCTCCTACGGGTCCCGTCTGTTGGACAATGCCGTTTGGCGGGACCTAGGGTTAGGGCCTTCTCTGTTGCTGCCCCAGCCCTCTGGAATCAACTTCCCTCAGAGGTTCGTACTGCTCCTTCCCTCCTAGCTTTCCGTAAACTTTTAAAAACACATCTTTGCAGACAGGCTTGGGGCGTGTGAGCTGCGCTCTGCCCCTGGGCCTTTGGTTGGGACTGTATGTTGTATGAGTGGGTATAGTTTTATTGTTTTTTATATTGTATATTATTATTTTAACTAATTTATATTTTGTACTTGTATTATTTGCTGTGAGCCGCCCTGAGTCTGAGGAGAAGGGCGGCATATAAGTCAAAATAAAGTAAAGTTACGAAAGTGGTCTTCAGTATAAATGGTGCAGTGTTGGGATTTTCCGTTAGAACAGCTAGTTCAGCTTTTGATACCCGATTAAAGGGTTTAAGGAACAGTGATCCGAAATATCTGAAAGGCATCGGGGGATGGGGGGCAGGGGTGTGGATGGATAGTTTAGGAGAGACATCACTAAAGAAACATGATTAAAACTGTTTGGGAGTGTGATGGTAATCGGGTCATCATTGATAGAACAGATTTCATGTGTTCAAAGCTCTTCCCATACTCCTTCAAATGGATAGCTCAGTTCCCCACTTGTCCCTTTAATGCAGACATGTCAAACACAAGGCCCGGGGGCCGATGCAGCCCGCGAAGTGGTTTCATGTGGCCCGCGAAGCCATCCTGGAAACAGTGAGGGAACGGCCCCCCGCTGCCTTGGCCCTGATCCAGGCCGGCCAGGAGCCAAGGTACAATTTTGTGGTGGCCATCTATGCTGAAATGCATTCAGTCTTAGCTCCACAAGGCCGTCTAGAAACAGCGAGGAACCAGCCCCTGCCGTGTCGGCCCCGCCCCCTAGTGCATGTTGGGGAGGTGTCACCCTTTGTGAGGAATGAAGAAATGGACCATGCCATGGCACTTGCCCCGGTCCCACCCCCTCCTGCCAGAGACCCTCCGATCTGTCCCACTCCTGCCCAGGCCCCCCACAGGCACCCTTGACGCGAATGATGTAGAGCTGGCTATGCCCAACCAGTAGGCCACACCCACTCCATCCATGCCCACCCAGTAGGCCGCACCCACCCTGGCCACATCCACCCGGCCCCCCCGAGGGCAACTGCAATGCTGATGCGGCCCTAATGAAATTGAGTTTGACACCCCTGCTGTAATGAGTTACTGTGAATACGACTGTTGTCTGGAAGCACAGTGGTTTGCCTAAGGGTGCCTAGTGATTTCATGGCTGGGATATTTGAATGGTCTCTTCTTAGCTATGGCCCTCGTAGGTTTTCTCTTGGAATATGTTGCCTCACACCCAGCTAGGCACGTAGTCTAGAATGGAATAGAAGTCTTTTAAGATGGTTTTTAATATTTTTGGATAAACATGAAGATATAGAGCTGTGTTTCTCAACCTTGACAATTTTAAGGCATGTGGACTTCAACTCCCAGAATTCCACAGCCAGCAATGGCTTAAAATGGTCAAGGTTGAGAAACAATGATATAGAGAAAGCATTGAGGGCCAAGATAGTGAAAAGAAAATCATTGGGGCGAAAAAGCCAATGCTTCTGTGAAAATAGGGTGCAGTTGGGAATTGGCATAAAGCAGAGAAAGGGATTAGGTCTTCTTGTTTCCAGTATTTTACCAATAAGCAGGGTGCAAGGCTGGTTGTGACTTATTAGTAGGTTTTATCAAATAGTAATAGCACTTAGACTTATATACCGCTTCATTATGCTTTCCAGCCTTCTCTAAGCGGTTGACAGAGTCAGCATATTTGCCCTCAACAATCTGGATCCCCATTTTATTCACCTCGGAAGGTTGGAAGGCTGAGTTGACCTTGAGCCGGTCAGGACCAAACTCATGGCAGTAGGCAGAGGTTTTTTTTTTATTATTATATTTTTTATTTTTCCAAACTCTCCCCCATACATATACGTACTATTTATCAGATGTTAACATACATTCTTTTTACATTCATATATAAGATACTTTTAATAAAATGGAATAAATACACACACATGACTTTTGGTGTTGCTCGCCCATTTCCCCTTTCACTGCATCCACACTCCTCCTTCTCTACCTTCTTTCTCCCTTTCTTCTCTTCCCTACTTCCCTCTTTCTTCCTCTCCTCTTCTCTTTCCTTCACCACTCTCCTCCCCTTTCTCCCCACTTCTCCTCTTCTCCTCCAACCTTCCTACTTCCATCTCCCCTCCTTTACTCTTTTCTCTCTCCTCTCCTTTCTTCCCTCTCATCCCTCTTCAGATACAATTCAGGGGTAATGTCCGAGCAACTCCTCTCTCCAAATTTCCCTATCTGTATTATATACAATAAGATTAATTTTCTTTTACATTAATACTTCTATTTATCTAACCTTCTCGGTATATACTTCTATAAATATTTATACAACCTCCAGTTATTCAATACTGTGTCGCCTGGGTCTCGGCAGTGGGCAGAGTTTGCCTGCAATACTGCATTCTAACTGCTGGGCCACCACGGCTCTTCCTTCTTTAGAAAGAACTTTAGAAAGAAAGTTATTGTGACCCCACTTAGCAAAAGTATATTTTTCTTTCAGGGAGCAAATTCTAAGCCATTACAGGTAGTTGTCAAGTTGCAGCAGTTTGTTTAGTGACCTTGTGGTTACAATGACAGAGAAAAAAGTTTTTTCACACATACAACTGTTGCAGCATCTCCATGGTCATAATTCAGATGCTTGGCAACTGGCTCATGTTTATGATGGTTGCAGCGTCCCTGGGCCACATGATCCCCTTTTGCGACCTTCTGACAAGCAAAGTCAATGGGGAAAACAGATTCACTTAACAACCGTATGACTAACTTGACTGCGGTGGCTACTTAACAACTGTGGCAAGAAACGTCATAAAATGGGGCAAAATTCACTTAAGAAATGCCTCACTGAACAACAGAAATTTTGGGCTGAGTTGTGGACTTCAACTCCCAGAATTCCTCAGCCAGCATGCCTGGCTGAGGAATTCTGGGAGTTGAAGTCCACACGTCATAAAAAGGCCAAGTTTGAAGACCCCTGGCCTATACATTACTGGAGAATAGTAAATGAGACAACTTGCATCTATTCTCTTGTGTAATTCTGTTCCTCTTTTTATTGCAGCTGCACTTTGGGATCATAATGCTGCAGAAAAATGAAAGAGCATAGTCAAAACTTGCAGTGGAGAAGTCGGTTGCTGGCCAGTTGTCGAACATGGACTGCGGGACTTTGGGGGCGGAGGCCACACTGCTTCCAAAAGAGGCGTCCTCCTCTACTTAGAAGAAGGAAGAAAAGCAGTCTGACATCTTTCAATGTGAAACAAATTAAACCATACAAAAGGAGGGCTCTTCAGCACCAGAGAAGCTGGATTCCTGATGAGTTCTTTAATATAAATCTGCCAATTGGATTTATTCAGAATTGTACAGGTCCACAAAATAGATTCAAAACCCCTTTCTCCAGCTGTAGAACACCCTATTCAGGGTCTAGGGGCCTTGGCCGGACACCTTGCCAGAGTGAGCTTCTGGCTAAATATATTAGCTTAGGGGTTGAGTCAGAGGTTTGTCAAGACAAGCAATACAGTCCGGAGCCCAGCATTACTGGTTTGTCATTTAAAAGGGACCGTCGAGTTCCGAGCGGGGGAGGCCACCACAGTGATGGAGGCAAAAACGAAATCATAATTCTAGATAACTCTGCAAGGAAATATTGTTGTCGAGGACTGAAGCAAAATGGAACTTGCGGCCTCTTGAATGTCCGAAGGCCTAAATTTAACCAGCGTACTTTAAAAGGAGTCCTATTTATGATGCATAAAAAACTTTCTCTGGTTAAGTTTCGAATTAGAATTGCGAAATCTCCTCCCCAGCTTCGGAGAGGCAAACCGTGTAAATTGAACAAAAGCAGACCGAGTTGGGCGGCGAAAGTAACAAGAGATTGGCGAGCGGATCAGCACTCGGAGGCCTTGGCGGAGGATCGCAGGGCCTCGCTTCCTTCTCGGAAATCCAAGCGTAACTCTCCTTGGGACCTATTCTGCTTCTCAGATATGAACAATAACATGCCAGGACCACTTATTGAGGAGAGTCAAACGTGTCGACCTGATGCTTGCCTTACGCAAGAGAGACTGTTCCACTGTAGGGAGCTCCATTATAAGAACCTTGCGCCCCGAGACCAAAATGGCATCGCGGAAACCTGCCTGCTGCCAGAGTCACACAAAAGTCCCTCAGGGACAGAGGCCATGCCCAGGGCGGATGCGGGGGAGATGCCATCCTTGGACAGCTCTCCTGAAGACATTTTCATCTCCGTGACGGAAAAGGAAATCTCAGTTTCAGGTCACGATGAGGAAGAATCCAACCAGGTTATGGGCGCTGATGAGGTGGTCCTTCAGCCCTCCAAGTTGGCTTTGGGCACAAGTGATGATTGCACTAACGGGCCTGTCATGGAGTCGGTCCAGAACGAAGACTGCCGTAGTCAGATGGAAGTGGAAGGGCCTATCGGCACGGACGTCTTTGGCGCAGAGCTCTTAGATCACCTGTACTGTAAGAGCCCTCTTGACGAGCCTCTGAGAGGAAGCACAGGACAGAAATCAGGGACTCCCAAAGGTGGCAAAAGGAGCAGTCAGAAAGTGTCTTGTGTCAATGATGAGCAATTGGCTGCGTGGCTCTGTGGTACTTGCCTACTTTTTTTTTCCTTACGTGATTGAGTGTTTTGCTAGGTCAGGGGTAGGCAACCTCGGCTCTTTTATGACTCGTGGACTTCAGCTCCCAGAATTCCTGAGCCAGCATGGCTCAGCTTGGCAACCTCTCCCTTTCCCCTCAGCAATGGCTGGCTCAGGAATTCTGGAAGTTGAAGTCCATGAGTCATAAAAGAGCCGAGGTTGCCTACCCCTGGCCTAGGCCTAGGCCACTTCATGACTCGTGGACTTCAGCTCCCAGAATTCCTGAGCCAGCATGGCTCAGCTTGGCAACCTCTCCCTTTCCCCTCAGCAATGGCTGGCTCAGGAATTCTGGGAGTTGAAGTCCATGAGTCATAAAAGAGCCGAGGTTGCCTACCCCTGGCCTAGGCCTAGGCCACTTCATGACTCGTGGACTTCAACTCCCAGAATTCCTGAGCCAGCCTGGCTCAGCTTGGAAACCTCTCCCTTTCCCCTCAGCATGGCTGGCTCTGGAATTCTGGGAGTTGAAGTCCACGAGTCATAAAAGAGCCAAGGTTGCCTCTACCCCTGTGCTAGGTGTAGTTATTGTGGGATGAGGTTCAGACGCTGCTCTTAGAGCAATTTATCCTCACTCTATAAAGAAGGATTATCCTTTTTTGTACAGGTAGTCCTCGGCTCCCGACCACAGTTGAGCCCCAGAATTTCTGTTGCTAAGCGAGACGTTTGTTCAACGAGTTTTTGCCCCATTTTACAACTTTCCTTGCCACATTTGTTAAGCGAATCGCTGCAGTGGTTAAATTAGTAACTCAGTTGCTAAAGGGAATCTGGCTTTTCCATTGCTTGTCGGAAGGTCACAAAAGGGACTCCCATAACCCCCGCAACTGTCATAAATATGAAGCAGTTGTCAAGCATCCGAATGTAAATCATGTCACCCTGGAGATGCTGCAGCAGTCGTAAGTGTGAAAAACGGTCATAAAGTCACTTTTCAGTGCTGTTGTAACTTTGAACAGTCACTGAATGAACTGTAATAATAATAATAATAATATAATAATAATAATATTGGAAGGGACCTTGGAGGTCATCTAGTCCAACCCCCCTGCTCAGGCAGGAAACCCTATACCATTTCAGACAAATGGCTATCCAGTCTCTTCTTAAAAACTTCCAAGGTTGGAGCATTCACAGCTTCTGGAGGGAGGTTGTTTCACTGGTTAATTGTTCTCACTGTCAGGAAATAAGTCGAGGACTACCTATAATTGGACAGTAACATGGATGTGCAGTGCTTTTCATCTGAAGTCAAAAAGAAGGCATAGGTATGCTACCAATATCTCCTTAAATTGAAATGGTATTTCTCTGGGAGCCTGGGAGAAGACACAGTTTATTTAATGGGGTACCAATAGAATGTCCTCGTGTTTGTTCAAAGTCCATTTTCGACTTTAGATCCTATTTGTGGTGCGTCTGTCGTCTGCCAATGTGTGATCTTACAAGCCGTGTTGTATATCGGGGTGTACTTGACAAGCAGATGAGCAGTAATCAAGTACTGGAGAGTCCATAAATACGGTTACTGGATTGTCTTGAATTTGGTGAATTGCAGATTGTAGAGAACTGCCTATAGGATAGTGCCAATCTCTTGAAGTCTAATTATTATGTACCCGTGCTGAAGATTTTAACTATATTATGTTAAGTGTGGGAAGAAATAGATACAGAGAACCGAACACAACATTTAGATATAGTTGCTCTTTGGAACATTTCATCTGCTCTTGGGATCCCAGAAATAGAGCATAATTTGCTGTGGAGATCACACACAACCAGTCATGTGCAAAACTGTGTATAGGTAGTCCTCAATGTACAGCTTGTCCTTGACTTAAGACCACAGTTGAGCCCAAAAGTTCTGTTGTTAAGTGAGACATTTAATGAGTTTTGCCCCATTTTACAACCTTTTTGCCACAGTTATTAAGTGAATCACTGCAGTTGATAAGCTAGTAACCTGGTCGTTAAGTGAACCTGGCTTTCCCATTGGTTTAGCTTGTCAGAAGGTCACAAAAGGTGATCCCATGACCCCAGGACACAGCAACGGTCGTAAGTATGAACCAGTTGCCAAGTAGCTGGATTTTGATCATGTGACTGGGGATGCTGCAAAGGTCGTAACTCTGAAAAACTATTGCATGTCGTTTTTTTAAGTGCCGTTGTAACTTTGAACGGTCACTAAACAAACTGGTTGTAAGTTGAGGGCTACCTGTACAATGATTGGTTTAGTGACCATTTGACATTACAATGAAAAAGTCACTTACAAGCAGTCATTATACTTATTTACGAACACTGCAGCATCCCCAAGTCACATAGTCAAAATTTGTGTGTTTGGCAACCAGCATGTATTTATAATGGTTGTCGGTCATGTGTGATCACTGTTTACAAACTTCCTAGATGGCTTCTGACAAGCAAAATCAGTGGGGGAAACTGGATTCACTTAATGACCGCATGATTGTCTTAACATCTGCAGTGATTCACTGACCACAACTCAACATCTGTCTTGCTCAGCAACAGAATTCTTGTCACTTCATAGCAACAGAAATTCTGTCCAATTGTGGTATTACAATTATAAGGATTATCTGTACTCTAGCCCTACAATCATTCCATGTGGCTATTCGGGAATTTGTCTTTTTCTGGAAGTGAATCCTTTGAAGGGATCGACAACCCCAGAAAACTGATGATGTTATCTAGTTAGGGTAATGAAATGTCTGCAAGAAAACAAGCAAGCTCAGAGAGCACCAAGGACCCCTCACAGCTGAACTGGCACATTTGGGTGGACAAAATGCCAGAATGTTATGAGGATCATGATCATGATCAGAACATGAAGCTTTGCAAGCAGCTACTTATAACCCAATTAATGACACACAGAGCCCCTTTCAGTGTAGAAACATTATGGAATTCAAAGTTTAGCAATATTTCCATTTTAAAACAAGAGGCAAAGATGTATGATGACTGTCTGCAATATAGAAAACAAAAGAGCATTTTTGAAATTTATAAGGCTTTTGTTTTAGAGGTTTTACAGTGTACATGTTGCAAAGAAGTATGTATTTGCTGACCTTGTGATTTTAAAAAAAAGCATTTGACTATCAGCGACTAAATTCTGGTGTAATCTTAAGTGGCCTATAAAAATAAGCTCTTGCTGGGGAAATATAACTTTAGGGTATACATTTAACAACCTTTATGAAGTATTCTGCATTCATCTTCTATGCATCCATTGCCACTCTTTGCTTTGGAGCATTGCTCTCAATAGTTGCCAAGTCCTACAATACAGCTGTTTTGCATGGAATTCATTGATCTATCGTAACCTTTCCATATCACTTCCATATTATTCTTTATTTATGTCATTTATGCACTGATGTCTTCCCTCTGATGCAAGGCAGCTCACAAGAATAAAACATCAAAGCAAAATGTAAAAAATAAAAACCGTCTGAAAGCTAACATAGTAAAAACAATTTCCAATGCATTTATAATAAATCACAAACCATTCTCTGGTACTGTGATGTAGGTAACATGAGAAGTGATATCAACCCTACTTCTTGTGAGAAATACAGTTAACTGGTCTTTGCTGGTTATGGAAGATACTGATCCAGCATTGATGTAGGTCGTCCTCAACCTACGATGACAATTGAGCCCAAAATTTCCATTGCTAAGCGAGATGTTTGTTAAGCAACCTTTACCCCATTTTACGACCTTTCTTGCCACAGGTTGCTAAGTGAATCACTGCAGTTGTTAAGTTAGTAACATGGTTGTTAAATGGAGCTGGCTTCTCCGTTGACTTTGCTTGTCAGAAGGGCGAAAAAGGCGATCACGTGACCTGTGTGACTGTGACCATCATAAATAATGAGCCAGTCGGCAAGTGGCCAAATTTTGGTCCCGTGATCATGGGGACATTGCAGGGCTCATAAGTGTGAAAATGTTGATAAGTGAGTTTTTTCAGTGCCGTTTTAACTTTGAATGGTTACTACAGGGTTCTTCAAACTGGGCCCTTTTATGACGTGTGGACTTCAACTCCCAGAATTCCTCAGCCAGGCACGCTGGCTGAGGAATTCTGGGAGTTGAAGTCCACACGTCATAAAAAGGGCCCAGTTTGAAGAACCCTGTTGTAGAGAATCCATTTGTATTAAAGCTAAATTTCTAGAAATTGTGACTGACACCCTGCCGTCTGTCTTTCAGCTCTGTCAGCAGATGCCTAGCAGAGACACTAAGACACTCTGACATTTCCAGCTTCAAAACATAGATCTCCATGCCAGCTTGAATGGGCAGGTTTTTCATATGTCGGCCACAGGTGTTTGTACTCTTGGTTGAATTGGCAACCATTCTCTTCCTACAGTCTTAAAATTGTACTGCACAGAATATTAGCCTTTGTGTTCAAACTAGGTCAGGGACTGCAGTTCAGAGACCTTTCTGATGCTCTCCGTTCCTGACTGAATCTGGCATTAGCACACGTATTAGCAACACCAGGAGTCTTCAAACTTGGCCTTTTTATGACTTGTGGACTTCAACCCCCAGAATTCCTCAGCCAGGCACTGGGAGTTGAAGTCCACAAGTCATAAAAGGGCCAAGTTTGAAGAACCCTGGGTTACTAAATGAATCGTTGTGAGCTGAGGATTACCTGTACAAAGGTACACACGGATGACTCAATGCCTATTCAGGTTTTGCTAGTACAGATGCTCTGGACTGAGAACCATTCATTTGGCAACCATTCAAAGTTACAGGGGCACTGCAAAAAGTGATTTACAAAAGTGGTCCTCGCCCTTAACGACGCTTGTTGCAACTGGCATGCTTTTCTGACGTTTGCAGCATCCCAGGGCCACGTAAGGGCCATTGGTGACTTTTCTAGCCAGCTTCCAGCAAGCAAAACCAGTGGGGGAAGCCAGATTCACTTAACAACTATGTGGTTCGCTTAACAACTGCGGTGCTTAATCGTGGCAACAAAGGGTGTAGGACAACTCACCACCTGCCTTGCTCAACGACGGAAATGGTTCCAACTGTGGTTGTAAAGTGAGGATTATCTGTATTTGAACTTGGAGTAGAAAGTACAGATCGATGACAAAAAGAGCATATTATACTACGGTATATTATACGAGGCAAGTGGTGTTTTAAGAGCTGAGAATTCAGGTTACTGTTTCATAGCAAAAAAGATAGAAATTCTAGGGCAGTGGTTCTCAACCTTTTTCAGGTTGAGACCCCACTTGCGCCGCCCATGCGCAGCACGACCCTGACCTGCGCGCACAAAAAAAACAAAATGGCGGACCGTGACGGGCCGATCTGCGCATGCGTGGCGCGTCCGCGGCGGCCCGAACCGCGCATGCGTGGCGCACGACGAAAAAAAACAAAATGGCAGACCGCGATGGGCTGACCTGCGCATGTGCGGCGCGCGCGCGACGAAAAAAACAACAAAAAACAACAAAATGGCGGACCGCGGTGTCCGGCGACCCCCACGAAACGGTCGTTCCGACCCCAAATGGGGTCGCGACCCATAGGTTGAGAACCGCTGTTCTAGGGAATATTTAATCCTGTCTGCCTCCCGCTTGTTCCTTTCCGTGGAGTTGCTTCATTTACAGACCTAATTAAGAGTAAACCAGAGAGGTCGGTATTTCCAATATAGTGTCAGTGGCTTTCAGTGCAGGCAGTCCTTGACGTATGACCACAATTGAGCGCAAAATTTATGTTGCTAAGTGAGGCATTTGTTAAGTGAGTTTTTCCCCATTTTCAGACCTTTCTTGCCACAGTTAAGTGAATCATTGCAGTGACAGAGGGTGGTGAGCACAGCATAAAACATCGTGGGCTGTTCCCTGTCACCACTTAGAAGAGTGAGGAAAATCCTCAGGGGCGACTCACACCCTGGTCAACACTTGTTTACTCTCCTACTACCGTATCGGGCAGGAGATATAGAAGCATAGCCAGCCACACCAATAGGCTGAAGAACAGTTTCTACCCGTGGGCTGTCAGACTCCTGAGTGGGAAATAGCCCCATATATGATAGACTTGCGCGTTGTGCAATAAATTCACGTGGTGTAATAAGATTGTGTGTTGTTGTCACTGTGAATTGTGTCGGGGGAGGTGCACGAAGGGAGGCTTAGCCAGTCTCATTGTACACATGTTGTACTTTGACAATAGAGGTTGATTTGATTTGAATCTGGTTTCCCCATTAACTTGGTCTGAAGGTTGCCAAAGGGGATCACATGACCCTGGGACGCGGCAACCGTCATAAATACGAACCAGTTGCCGAGCATGGGGAGGTTGCAACGGTCATAAATGTGAAAAACGGTCATAGGTCACTTTTTTCAATGCTGTTGTAACGTTGGTCACTAAATGGAACTGTTGTAAGTCAAGGACTACCCGTATGTCTAGGAGCACCGTATGTCTCCTGGTACCAATCTAGTTTAGGGTTTCTTTTTTAAAGATTATTTTACTTTAATTAAAACAGAACTTTGCAGGGCTGCCAACAAAGAGACAGCCACAAGCATGATTCGATTTCCAGTAATGTGTCCCCACCTCCAAGATTCTAGATGCTTTTTGTGTTAAAAAGAGAGGGGAGAAGTTATCAGGAGTGTTTTGTTTCATGGTTTGCCCATTTGCCTTTTTTATATTTAAAAAAAAGCAAAGCATTAAGAAAGCATTGTCACTTCCTGTCAGTGGATATTTTACGTTTGCCATGCTTATTGCGGCAGTTGTCCCAAAGGTGCCTTTCTTTCAAAAGACCACTGGACTTTCTTGTTTTGCTAGAAGGCGTTTCGCTTCTCCTCCAAGAAGCTTCTTCAGTTCTGACTGAATGGTGGAGAATGGAAGGATTTATGTTCCTTGCAGTCATCTGGTTGCATGTCCTCTTTCTCAGAGTCGTTGACCTTGGAGGCTTATCTGTGCCCTCAGGGTCACCTGAATCCTATTGTCCAGTGATGGCGAACCTTTTAGAGACCGAGTGCCCAAACTGCAACCCAAAACCCACTTATGTATTGTCGGGTGCCGGGTGGATGTGGCCCATTGGGTGGGTGTGGCCAGTTGGGTGGGTGTGGCCCATTAGGTGGGTGTGGCTGTGGTGGTAACGGCAGACTGGGTGGGATTAAAAAGTTCAATCAATCAATTCCAACTTTGCAAGATCTTTATTTCCTACGAGAAGTTGAAATTGATTGATTGAACCTTTTTTTTTTTTTTTGCACAGTGTGGCGGAGGCCTAAAGCGAAAAGGTTTTATAAAATGCAGCTGAAGGCCTAGGACTGGGGCGACGGCGCGCGTACCCACAGAGAGGGCTCTGTGTGCCACAGGTTCGCCACCACAGCTATAGTCTGTTGTGGCAGTTGTTTTGTGAATGCTCTTAATAACCTTAAATTCCAAGGGTGTTGGTACGGTAGCTTAGTAGGATCGGAGTCCCCGCAGTATGCAGGTGGATGAGTTGAAAAATAATCTCAGCTGATGAGACACAAACACAACAAAACCCTGTATTGCATTTTATGGGAGAGAAGTCGGTTCTTGTTTTAACGCAGATCTATCTCAGTATATGAATCCAAGTAAAGCTATTCGGCATTTGCAATTCTCACATTTGTAGTAATATATGTACTACTGTGCAAACATGAATATGCAAAAGGAGAGAAAGAGAGAGAGAGACAAGTAGAACTGTTCAGAAAGGAATATATTAGCAAAAATAACTGAGGACAAAAAAGTATACAGTGGGAGAATCATATTAAAATGCATTTATCCTTTCACAAATATAGAAATATAAAATTTTATTTTTTTAAAGGCAACGCTGAATGTGGAAACAATTCAGGATGGATTTAGGATGGGAAAATTGATTTATGCTTGACCATCTAAATCTGACTAAATTACACACACATGCTTTTGAAATGCTTATTGTGGTGTTAATGTGTTCATGTCTGCTTCAAAGTCTTAAGTGGCCCCAGTTGGGTTTGTGGATGGAACAAATCAACAAGGAAGCCACAAAGTCAACTTAAGATAAATTGCTGAAAATAGTAATGGATGATGATGCCTTGCGCTTCTAGTATTTCATGAGTTCCAGAGATAGAAATGGTGTAAAGTAAACATCATTGATATAATGAACAGCTTTGATATTTTAATAATGAAAATTCAAACAAATGCAAACAAGGTTTTTACTAGAGACTGGTGAATAAATCTGGTATAGATTTTCATGACTGTGTCTTGAATATCACATCAGTTGGAGTTGAGAGCAATTTACCCATATAAAACCAGTCAAAATACCAAATACTCAAATATTTTTTACATGCTTCTCTTTCCTTTATTTGTTACTTATTTATTATTTTTTTATAAATAACTCAAGGCGGTGAACAAAGCTAATACTATTTCTGCCTCCTATTTTACCCCCACAATAGGTGAGATGAGTTGGCCTGAGAGAAAGTAAATCGCCCAAATTCAGCCACCTGGCTTTCATGCCTCAGGCAGAACTAGAACTCATTGTCTCCTGCTGATTGGCCCAAAGTCAGCTAGCCAGCTGTTATGCCTAGGGCAGGATTAGAACTCACAGTCTCCAGTTTCTAACCTGTTGCTGTAACCACTTAACTTTAACCACCAGACCAAACTGGCTTTTTAATGGTTATTTTACAATGAGTGTTTCAAAACAGATTGATTGGAGTGATTGGGCCAATTACTTATCCCTGCAATTGTTAAGTTAGTAACACGGTTGCTAAGTGAATCTGGTTTCCCCATTGACTTTGCTTGTCCGACGGTCACAAAAGGGGATCACATGACCCCGGGGCAACGGTCATAAATATGAACCAGTTGCCAAGTCGGTGATCTGAATTTTGACCACGTGACCGTGGGGTTGCCACAATCGTTGTAAGTGAAAAATGGTCATAAGTCATTTTTTTTCAGGGTCATGGTCACTGTGAACAGTCACTAAATGAACTATTGTAAGTGAAGGACTACCTGTACCGTCTTTGACCAACAATACTCAACCTTGTGGGGTTAATTTTGTGCTGTATTTTCTAGATGAAAATGTGGTTTATTGAAACTTGTCTGTGGAAATAGATTAGCCAGCTCTTTTGTAATTAATTCTGCAACTTTTTAATAATACAAATTTTTTTCCTTGAAGGATTCCTAGATGAAGTAATAAAGAAATACGGCAGCTTAGTTCCGCTTTGTGAAAAAGACGTTATGGGAAGATTAAAGGAAGTCTTTAATGAAGATTTTTCTCATCGGTTAGTAACTCTATAATTTTCTGCTTTGCTCATTTCTGCTCATTCCAGATTCCATGTTTATGGGTTTAGGTACCTGTATCTCACAAGTACTGGGATTATTTAACATTGACTGTTTTAATTTTGTTGCAGAAAGCCATTCATCACGAAAGAAATCATGAAGTATCAGACTAGGCATCCAAAATCTCCCACTTGTAATTTCCGGGTCTTTTATAATAAGCACATGCTGGATATGGATGATTTGACAACGCTAGATGGTCAGAACTGGCTAAATGACCAGGTGAGACTCTGCTGTAAAAAGCCAGTAAGATGTAGCTGCTTGAAATGGTGCTTGCTGACGACCGGGGTGGTTGCATGGGATGCTGGCTTCTTTGGAGAACTTCCTAGGAAGCACCAAGCAATGATGGAGGGGAACATTTTGGTGGATTTGTATCTTGTTGCTGACCGTGCTTGGTTATTAACCATTCTGTGAAAGAGCCCATAAGACAGTCAAACTTTTGTGTTCACTTGTCCAGAAAGGTGGAGGGCCTCAGCTTGTACGTATTAGAAGAATGTGTAGGAAAGAATTGCTAGTGTTACACAACTGAGGCCTTTCTAAAGTGAGGATTCTCTAAGGTCAATGAGGTAGTAGTAGTAGTAGTAGTAGTAGTAGTAGTAGTAGTAGTAGTAGTAGTAGTAGTAGTAGTAGTAGTAGTAGTAGTTGGAAGGGATCTTGGAGGTCATCTAGTCCCAACCCTCTGCTCAGGCAGGAAACCCTATACCATTTCAGACAAATGGCTGTCCAGTCATTTCTTAAAAACTTCCAGTGTTGGAGCATTCACCGCTTCTGGAGGTAGGTTGTTCCACTGGTTAATTGTCCTGACTGTCAGGAAATTTCTCCTTAGTTCTAGGTTGCTTCTCTCCTTGATTAGTTTCAATCCGTTGCATCTTGTCCTGCCTTCAGGCGCTTTGGAGAATAGCTTGACTCCCTCTTTCAGGGAGCGGTGTGGTGGCCTAGTGGTGAAGACGCTCGCCTTCCACTTGGAAGGTTGAGAGTTCAGTCCTAAGTAGTGGCAGATTTTTCTCTCCTAAGGCGCAAAATAAAAATATCTGCTGTGAACTCCCGTGTGACATCAGGAAGGGCATCCGGCCAGTGAAGGCTCAGCTCCATCCAGTCTCCCTGACTCTACCCTGAGTAGGGTCTTATAAAGGGAGTTTGATGAGATATTTTCAGCCCAGCTAACAAAAGAATATCCACCATAAAGATATATAACAAATCATCAGAATGAACTCTTATAATTTAGATCTGAACATACCGTACAGACGATACAGTAAACTTAGAATAAACAATAAATGCCCATTCAGATTATTATGAGCCCACTGATCTACAAGATAGGTGACAGCTATATTTGAATGAATTCCGAATTCATATTGGATAGGTTGTCTTGGTGGGAGAAGATGGCTTGATCTATATAAACGTGATTTCTGAATTAACTGGCCAACCGTGTGGAATAAAGGGAAATGGGAGAGCTAAAATGTCAGATTCTAAGGTGGGCAGTTGAGAAAAATATGTTCAGATAGAGAAATGATGGTGAACAGATGAATCTCTAAAGAGAATAATACAACAATTCCTTTTTCCTATATTTTGAATGTAATAAGTGATGATCTCTATCTCTACCTAAAAATGGGAAGGAATGTTTTTTTTTTAAAAAAAAACATGATTTAAATCAGTGTTGGGATTCAAATATGTGAACAATCGGTTCTCTGTGTGGATGCCGCTTCCGGAAGTCCATTCCGGGTCTGGGCAACAAAAAATTACCTACCGGTTCTGCCGGAGTGGTGCGAACCGGCTGAATCCCACCACTGATTTAAATGCTTATTTGCCAAAAGTGTGTGTGTGTGTGTGTGTGTGTGTGTGTGTGTGTGTGTGTGTGTGTGTGTGTTGGAAAATCTAAAGCAAATGATTTATTATTATTATTATTATTATTAATTAGATTTCTATGCCGCCCTATTCCAAGAACTCAGGGCGGCTCACAGCATGAATACTAACATAAAGAAATCTAATATTAAAATACATTATAAAACCCATTAATTAAAAAAAAAAACCAATCATCCAGAACCAGACATACAAACATACATACACTGGCTGGGGCAAGGTGTTAACTGCCCCAGGCCTGCCGGCAAAGATGGGTCTTCAATAATTTGCGAAAGGCGGAGAGGGTGGGGGCAATACGGATCTCCTGGGGGAGTTGATTCCAGAGGGCCGGGGCCGCAACAGAGAAGGCTCTTCCCCTAGGCCCCGCCAGGCGACACTGTCTGGCTGACGGGACCTGGAGAAGGCCGACTCTGTGGGCCCTAACCGATCGCTGGGTTCCATGGGGCAGCAGACGGTCCCGTAAGTAACCTGGTCCGATGCCATGTAGGGCTTTATAGGTCATAACCAACACTTTGAATTGCGTTCGGAGACCAATTGGCAGCCAATGCAGCTCGCGGAGTGATGTTGAAATGTGGGCATTTCTAGGTAGACCCAATACTGCTCACGCAGCTGCATTCTGCATTACCTGATTAGTTGTGAGAATGTGTGTGGAAATAACCCACTTTTTCCTAGAATTAATGTATGCTTGTGAGCATGTCTCTATTCAAAAAATGTGTTAATTTGTGTTACATTGGGCCACTAAGTGATATATTAGTTCTAGAGTATTAATCCTGTAAAGGAAAGTATCTTGCTTGTTTCTGTAGAACTCCAGTTTAGAAGTAGGGAACCTCTCAAAAGAAAGATACTTTGCTGGCTGTGGAATTCTGGGAGTTGAAGTCCACATGCCTTAAAATTGTCAAGGTTGAGAAACACTGCTTTAAGTTTTAGCTAATTGATAAAAAGTTCAGTACAAAAGATTCCATTCAGAGCACATTTTATTCTTATCTGTATACTGTATACTTGCTCAGCTCAGAGAAGGCCGGAGAAGTAAACAGGTTATTTATCAAATTTTTATCTTGCATTTTTCCCCCAAGGAGTTAAAAGTGGCTTATTTGTTGCTGGGCAGTTCCTTTTTTTTTTATAAGATTGTTATTGAAACTTTCAAAGAACAAGATTAAAAAAAAAAAGAACTCTGGCGATAATATAATTATAACTGCTGTGAAGAGGCAGGGGTTTTCTTTCCTTTTTTTCTTCCTTTATTTTACATTTGTTTACATTCTTTGCTTGCAGAGTTCCCAGAGAATTCATTATACAAGAATGGCCTTGATTTAGCTGCTCTGCTTAATGTTTGTTTGTTATCGGGATGAGAGGCTCACAAACTGTATGAATTCTAAAAGATGCTTTAGTATGCAAAGGCTAGCATGGGTCAGTGTTTCACAACCTTGGCACTCCCAGAAGCTTTGCTGGCTGGGGAATTCTGGGAGTTGAAGTCCACACATCTTCAAGCTGTCACGGTTGGGAAACTCTGGATAACTTCTGTTGTTCTCCACGCCCGATGAATCTCATTTATTTTATTTTTAGCACAACCCCATTATTTAATACCTTAAGCATGTTTTCTTGTGAGACAAAGTATTTCAGACAGGAGCAACAGGGTGAAGGCAACTTTTGAGATATAAGGAGTCCTTGAGTTATGACTGTAATGGAGCCAGCCATTGTTGTACTGGTTGTAAAAATGACAACCAACTTGATTTCATGATTTATTTATTTTTGGGGGTTTTTTTGTGGCAGTTGTTAAGCAAACATGACAGTTCAGCAGATGCATTGTTTGCTATGCTGCGGTTTTGCAAAAATCTGGAATGAAGGGCTGGTTTTCAGCAAAACCATTGTAAAACAGGTGACCACAGGACGCTGCAAACAGCTGTAAATAAGGCCAAGTTGCCAAGCATCCAAAGTGTAGTCATGTGACAACAGTTGTAAATAAGGCCAAGTTGCCAAGCATCTGAAGTGTAGTCACGTGACAACAGCTGTAAATAAGGCCAAGTTGCCAAGCATCCGAAGTGTAGTCACGTGACTGTGCAGGGGTCACTGTCAGAACTTCGGATCTGGGTCATAAGTCCCCCCTTTTCAGGTAGGTCTTAACTTTGAATGGTCACAAAGTGACCAGTCACAGGTCAAGGACTACCTATAAGCGAATAATTTATCTGAACCAGCAAATGTGAAATGCAGTGATTTTGTGTGTGGTGGACACTGGTGACTCCTTTGTGAGGTGGTCTCCCCAAAATGTTTGCAATTCACCATATTATTTATTTAGCGCATGGCATATCATAGATGGACTAGCATGATTAGCATTTCACCTAGATTAGTAAAACCCAATCAAATATAAATGTTAAAAAGATCTGTGTTCAAATACCAATGTCTAGGCCAGGGGTCTTCAAACTTGGCCCTTTTATGACTTGTGGACTTCAACTCCCAGAGAGTTGAAATCCACAAGTCATAAAAGGGCCAAGTTTGAAGACCCCTGGTCTAGGCCGTCTAACCACTGAAGGGCAGCATCGTTTATATTAAAACAAAAACAAAAAACCCAAAACACACATACTGGACCTGTATATGTTCTCAGCTTAACAGCCGGCCACGATATGATCTGAATGATTCACGATACAAAATCCGTAAGTGGAACTTAAAAACAAATCACACACCCACCCTAAACCAGAGCAGCTATTCATGACAGCCTTTGATTTTAAAATCTTTTTATCTAGAGAGCTTTGAAGGGGATGCATTCGTATGCCTCATTTCAATGTAAGTGTAGAAAAATATGCAGAGTGGAGCTTTAGGCAAATAATAAACTGCTGAAGAAGTACTGGCTTTGTCATTTATGCCTGTAGAAATATTATTAGATTCAGGTACTAATATCTAATACTCTACACAAATGTAGGACATCCCAACATTTTTTGACCGCCTCCCCCCTCAACTATTACCAAGTTATTGGTATAAAAAAAATAAACATTTTTTTAAATCAATATGAGATACTTGTAATTTTCTCTTTTCCTTTGCCTAGAACTGTATTGTGCATGTTGCCTATATTAAATTAAACCTATGGAACTTGATATATACTTCTTTACGTTCCATGAAATGACTATGCATTGGACTTAATAGCCTTTCCGTTTTTAAAATATTTTTTCTAAACTGTTTCAGATTATCAACATGTATGGTGAGCTAATAATGGACGCAGTCCCTGATAAGGTAGGAATCCTTCGTTTTTGTCTTTTTAGGTAAAATTAGCCAAATAAGATCCAAAACAAGCGGGAAGGAGAATAAAGAACTATCTTGAGCAAAAAAATGGAGAATTAATTTATTTATTAAACAGGATTATTTATAATCAGTCAAATCACCTGGAAAGCTGGGTGATGGTCGGGACAGAGTAGCTGAAGTGCTGCGTCTAAACTGCCTATGTCAGTGATGGCGAACCTTTTAAAGACCGAGTGCCCAAACTGCAACCCAAAACCCACTTATGCATCATCGGGTGCCGGGTGCGTGTGGCCTATTGGCTGGGTGTGGCCAATTGGGTGGGCGTGGCTGCGGTGGTAACAGCAGACTGGGTGGGACTAAAAAGTTCGATCAATCAATTCCAACTTTGCAAGATTTTTTTTCCCGTGAGAAGTTGAAATTGACTGATTGATTGAACCTTTTTTTTTTTGCGCACGGCGGTGGAGGCCTAAAGCGAAAAGGTTTTATAAAACCCAGCTGAAGGTCTAGGACTGGGGCGATGGTGCGCGTGCCCACAGAGAGGGCTCTGAGTGTCGCCTCTGGCACCTGTGCCATAGGTTCGCCACCATTGGCCTATGTTTTGTATGTGTATTTTATGAATATTATTTAAATGTTTATGCATAGGCTGATTACCTGGTTTATGAATAGAAGAGAATAAAAGAGAATAGAGAATTGAGTAGGAATAGAATGGAATGGAATGGAACAGAATGATTGAGCATAAAGGAAATTGTCTCTGGTCCATAAGCTGTCAATATACCTACAAACAACGATTGTATTATATATAATAGGAGAAGGTAATAGGAAAGATGAGAAGGATAATAGAAATACAGCTATATTACATGGCAAATATCCTTAGTCATAAGACAGTGTTGTGGGAATTAGGTGTTTAACAGAATGATGGCATGGGGGGAAATTATGTCTCCTTGTGTCTTCAATGCCCTATAGCAGCATCCTAAAGGGAGGAATTGAAACAGTTTATGTCCAGAATATGACGGGTCTGTAGATATTTTCTCATCCCTCTTTCTGGCTCATGCAGTATACAGGTTCTCAATGGAAGGCAGGCTGGTTGCAATTGTTTTTTCTGCAGTCCTAACTATCTGTTGAAGTCTGTACCTATCCTGTTTGGTTGCTGTATCAAACCAGATAGATAGATATCTAAAGATGAGCCCTTTTCCTTCTCTTGTTGCATGCAGTAGCTTTACTGTTGAGGACTCAGTACAGCATTGGGATTATGAACTCTGATTGGACCAGTAAATTCACTGATCACCTTGTCTTTATAGGTTCATTTCTTCAACAGCTTTTTCCATAGACAGCTGGTAACCAAAGGATATAATGGGGTGAAACGATGGACTAAAAAGGTATGATCCTATTTGCTGTTCTTGACAACCCTTGACAACAGGTGAAAAGTGTTGAGAATTGGAAAAAATGCATCTAAAATATATGAAGTTTATGAACTTTTCCCATTCATAAAAATATGAACAGCATATGTTTTGGTTTGTCAAAACCAAAACATATGCTTCCAGGGTACCATTTTTTTAAAAAACATATTTTATTGGTTTTTTAATTCTTAAGAAAAGGTACTCAGGACACACCGTGGTGTTTGGGTAATCAGACTTTCAAAAGTAAAAACATATATAAACAACTCAACTCAATACATTCACTGTCCCCTCTCTATTTCCCTCAAATAACATAATACGTTTAAAATATTCCATTTCTAAATTAATTTTCTATTACTACTAAACCTGTTTTAAAACTTTATCAGTTTACAATTACCACAATCAAATTTAACTTTAAATCAACAAGTTGTCAATTCAGGTATCCCTTCCAGATGTATTCTAATTCTTAATCTCTCTCATCCCTCATTTTATCACCAATCTCATTTATTTCTTCTTCCACTACACAATAGATATCCTAGTTAAAATAAAATATTAATCTACCCTATACATGTATAATCTCACAGTCGATCAATCTCTTTGTATTAACAAAATAATGTTAAACCTTAATTCATTTCAATTCATTACACAAACTTCAAATTTCATCCAATTGATTATCATGCCTTATCACATCTATGTTATCGTACAAAAAGGTCATCTTACTAATTTAAAACACTCTATTAATTATTGAAACCATCCCAATCTAAAAGAATCAACATTTTTTCAATTCCAATATATAATTTTCATGAAAATAAATCTGTTACTCCAAAAAGTACATTCTTAATCTATTTAAAATATCTGTTCTAATAATCACCCTCCTATATATATATTTATATTTTTTCTTGCTTCTAACTCTAAATCATAATCCTTAAAATAATCCATAAATCCAACATTGCCTTTTAATCCATTACACAATTTTAAATTTCTCTTTTCAGTCTGATTCTGGCTTTTTTTCTGTGCCAGGAAGGTTTCCATAAACACGCTTCCCTTTCAGCCAGTAGATCTATTTTTGTTGCTTGCAGTAGCCTTTGAAAGGATAGGAATCCCATCCTCTGCATTAGACATCTATTTCTCTCCTCCTTGAAGCATCGTTGCTTTGTAGTTTGAAATCTCAGTCTTTGCTTCTTCTGTTCCTCTAAGTTGCAGATGGAAAGTTTATAAGATAGAATAAGTTCCTCTTTTATCTCTGTTGATTCCTCTTCTAGTATGTTTTGATTTATACAATAGTCGGATGTAGACTGGACATCCATTTGAATGTTTGAAATGAAATCTCTGGATCTTAGTTCTGTAGTAAACTCTTTCATTGTAGCACATATTTCTGCAGTAGCCTCATAAATCTTTTCCAATATACGTTTACAGTTTAATTGTGACTGAGGTTTCTCCATTTTGATAGTGATTAAAAAGAGTCTCTTTTTTCTTTTTTGTGGAGGCTATATTTGATATAAATTAGGCAATATCCACCCCCACAATTCCCATAGCTGCACAGCTTATCTTTTCTCTTCAAAGATATTTGAAGGTCAGGTCTGTTCCATCTTCAAAAGTAACCAGAAGTTGCAGTATTAAATTTTTGCCACTAGATGTCCTCAGTAGATTAAAAAAGATCTTTTCCAGACACCATTTCCTTTTTTCTATCTTTTAAAGTATAATGTGAAAAAAGAAATAATCTTCCAGCATAAGATGATAGTACAGTTCTTAGAAAGAGAGGGAATCTTTTTTCTGTACCCCCAAAAATATAAAAATAAAATATAGTCTTTAAAATTTTGTTCTATTTTTATACAATGCCTTTCTTCCCAAAAAATGTAGAAGCTGCCTTTTCAAGCCAGGGAAATAATTCCAACAAGGCTCTTACAGGTACAAAAAACAAAATAAAATAGAGAGAGTAGCAAAGAAAAATCTCACCCGGATTCACCACGGGGGTTCTTACAGCTTAGATGTTCTTTGACTTGTGGTTTGAAGCAGCAGGGTGATCGGCCATTTTACTGGCCGATCTTCTTCTCCGTCGGCCCTCAGAGATAGCTCGGACAGCTGGAGGAGCCGCCGCTCCTCAGCAGCCGAGCAGAGCCTCCTCGACAGAAGTCGCACCCTCCAGGGCGACTTTCGACCCGCATAAGGGTGTACCGGCAGAGGGAAGGCTAGCTGATGAGGAGATGAGTCTCCCTGTGCAACTAGGGATGCCGCAAATTGGAACCGGAAGTGCTTCCAGGGTACATTTGACGGCATAGCTGGTGAGAATATTATTCTTTGGGGAACAGACCAAGTAAAAACCTTTTTTGCCTTTTGGCTAAATTCAAGTGTGGTATCAACAAAAAAATGATTACTTTAATCGCTCGTGTAGGCCAACTTCAAATTCTTTTGTCGTTAAAATAGCTTTTGTAAGTATTTATTTAGAACCATAAACGAAATGTTCCATTCTGCTCTTTGGAATTAGAAATTAAATTGGATTTTGTTACTTGACTTGTGTAGTAGAACTTTTGTTTTGTTTTGTTCATGCTTTGTGTGGAGCATTTTGAGCTCAGCCGAAAATGGCAGTTCCACCTGGCTGGATTTTAATTAAACTGAGAATGTGTGCTTTTCCCTCCTTTTTTAAAAAAAATAAAAACAAAAAAAATCTGAGATCAAGGGTATCTTATTTTGCCACTTCAGCTCTCAGTTACTTTCCAAGTAAGCCATAGTTAATTCTCATTGTACAATTTTTATGAGCTGGAGTGATGTAGCTCTATCTCAATGGTCAAGTTAAATTTACTATTTGAAAGCTGATTTGATTTCCAATCTTATTAACCATCTTGATCTGACTATTTTGGTCTGAACTCATTCCATTTTCTCTCTTCTCTTTTTTTTAACTGTGGTGCCCAGTATTCCTAGTAGGTACTAATCATCATCATAATCATTGGCTTAATGATGTTGGAGATGGCCTCTGCTCTGGTGGTTTGAGTCCTAGCACTGCATGGTGGGGAAGAGCTCCCGTCTCTTGCCTAAGCGGCTGCCTACCTAGCAATTCGAAAGCATATTCTGTGCAAGGAGATAAATAGGCTCCACTTCGGTGGGGAGACAACCGGGGTGCTTCACGCGGCGGTTAAATCCTGCCGGCAATGAACAGAGCTGGTAAACAGGAAGCCAAACTATTACTCTGCATTAGCATTGTAGTTTCCTGGCTAATGTAACAGTGCCATTATGCTAAATAAATAAATAAAATCATCGTCACCATCATCATCCTAGTGTTATTCCCACAAGTGCAAGGTGTGCTTTTTGGGACAACAAGGGCCATCTTGTGGTGATCAAATGCAGCATCCGGGTCTAACTCGCTCATTACCAGTTCACTATTGGACCTCCTTGCCCTTTGGGTTTTCTCCCACGTAGAATTTGAAGTGTCTTGGCGATGTTTCGACGAAGTCCCATTCGTCATCTTCAGGCTGGTGCTTTCGGCTTCGTGCTTCTAGCAGCAATGTGTGATTGCAGCTGTTTCTTCCTTTTAACTGCCACTGGGGGTTTGAACTGATTGGCTGGGAGCTCGGCTGTGTTCTGATTGGGTGGAGGTGTGTTCTGATTGGTTAGGGGCTTGGCTGTGCTCTGATTGGGTGAGGGGTTGGCTGTGCTCTGATTGGCTGGGGGAGTGTTCTGTTTGGGTGGGAGCTTAGTTGTGCTCAGGTTAGTCTGAGTTACAGGGGGATTAGAGATGGTGAGCTGCATAGCTGTTTGGCTCCACGTTCGTGGTCGTGCCTTATCTTCATGGTGGGTGTCAGTTTGCTTCATGTATGGATTGGAGGGGTTTAAGGTGGCTAATGATGCAGCTGTGGTCTGGCTTCTGGTTTATGGTCGTGCCTGATCATCGGTGTGGGTTTGGGTTTGCTTTTTGCATGGATGTGTGGTGGTGACATCCTGTGTGGTTTTTGTGAGTGTAGGTCTGGTGTCATTCTCTGTGTTATGGACTCGTTTGTCAATAAGGCTGGGAGAAAACCCGAAGAACCAAAGACCTACATACAAACACCCGCGAAAACCTCAGAAAACACACACACACACACACACACACACACACACACATATTCTTCACATACAGTGAAATGTCCTCATCCCTTCTGCTAGATCTTATTCTTCTGAAAATCTGTAGCCTTCCAATGCTATAGGATCATAATCCCTGTCAAGTTTATATAATGTCTTATCACAACATCTTTGTCTTCTGTTTATTTTTCATATTCTGTGTAGAAACATCAGAGATTCTGAGTATCACCTGCCAGTATTTGTGTTGTAATACCCTACAACATGCTGAATGCTCATCCTGGGTTTCTCCCTTTGTGTTTTGCTTTACTTGTCCCACACCTTGTCAGTATATTAGCTTCTGGGCTATTCCTATCCTCCATCTTTGATTCTTGTTTTATGCCATTCTCATAAGACGGGAAAGTGCCTGCCAAACCATTTCTTCCCAATCTTCCTATATATTCACTGAAGTCCATTGATGTAGAAGCTAAACTCTTCTTGGTTTCACTATCTACAGTACAACAGATGCAGTCTTGTTCTCTCTACTTGCTTGGTGACCTTCAACTGAACAGATCGATGAAAAAATGACTTGTCCTCCCAGTTCACTTTCCTGGCAATAGATTCTTTCAGATATATTCTGGTCATGCTATACCAGGGGTCTTCAAACTTGGCAACTTTAAGACTTGTGTGGACTTCAACTCCCAGAATTCCTCCGCCAGCCCTGGCTGGCTGAGGAATTCTGGGAGTTGAAGTTCACAAGTCTTAAAGTTGCCAAGTTTGAAGACCCCTGTGCTATACATTCCCACATGAATTAAAAGGAAAAGAACATTGAATAATCTTGTCCCAAAAGTGCTTTTCAAAAGTCAATTGAACTTTCGTAGGGTTTTTTTGGGGGGGGGGAGCCCAGGAAAATAAGTCAAGAAGCTTCTTGGATGATAAGTGAAACATTTTCAGGGGAAAATCTAGGTAGGTCCAGTTGACTTTTGAAAAGCACCTTTGGGGCAACCATGACCTGGATGATTGAGAATCTCCATAGACATTGAATAATTTTGGTAACCTCTTTGTTCAGCTCTATAGAGATTGGCACTTGGAAGACAACACACCTCTCATGATGATGTATTGTGTCTGCACACAACTCCCTTGGATCCTATTAGCAGGGAATTGCTCATTATCATAATGTGGTCCTTTTTCCCTAAGTGGCTCCTGGTTTTGTTTCTTTTCTATTTAGGATTTGGGCCCCAGGCTCTTGGGTAGCTCTTAAACTTGGGTTAATGTAGAGGTAGAACATTGGGTTCTGATTGAGAAATTCTGTAAATAGTTTCATTTGTTCATCAGCTTCTTCTGCGATTATTCCGTCCACTCTATAGTGAAGTGACTTGATCCTTCCCTTTTGGTAAGAACAGTGTGTTTGCCTACGTCACAGTGTTAATTCTTTAGAGACAAGATCGCAGATGCTGGTGGCGAAAAGTTGGATGTTCTACCATTTCTGTATCTTTCTCCTTCTCCACATTCTTCTTCAGGCACCAAGACTTTTGTTCCCTGATAATCGCAAAGAAATCAGAACCATTGTTTGGCGTTTTCATTGAGTCTTCTGAAGTTGTTAAGCATATGTCCTTTTGGCATGTTTCAGAATTCTTTCCCGGTTTTGCATCCTTCCAAACTCACAGTATGTTCAGGGTGCTCCGTGCCAGCTAATAAACAGGAGCCTACATTTTAGATTAATTAAAGCTTCATCCATAAATGGAAAATAAATCTAAGATTTATTCAAATACTTGGCTTTGTTTGTAAATATGTTTCTCCTCTCGATTAAGCTGCTTGCCTTGGACATTTTCTATCTCTCCTAGGCACCACCTACCAGATCTTCACTCTAGTGGGTTGGGTTGCAGAATTAAAGAGTTACTTCGGCCTTTAACATCATGAACTGATGGGCATTTCTCTCTGTGGAGCACCTTGCATAAAAATGCTAATTTTATACTTAACACCATCACATTGTATGCTGTCTAATATTTCTGATTTTTGAATAAGTCAGCACAGGGAAGATTTTTTTCACCATTTTTTAAAAAACAAATTAAAAGTTCTGATTTATTTGGGTAATTGCATCAAATAAATGACCGCTGAGAAGGAGTTTTGACTCCCATTTGACTGGGTCAAGAATATGCATTCTTTTATTGAGGGAGGGCAGTTTTTTTTATCCTTTACCAGGAATTTCACTGGCCAAGATCATCATGCAGAATGGGTAAATGAAATGGAATAAAAAATGTGAATGACAGCACACTCTTTCTTTAAAAAAAAAAAATCTACCCCCTCCTCTGCCATCTGAGCCCCAGATTCCTCTTTTTATCACTTCACTAAATTTCAGCAAACATTTTTACTGATTGTACTACCGTACTAAAATGCTGGAAATGTTTAAATTGCTGTTTGGTGGCTTGATCCCCATGAATGTGTAAACAGTTGGGTGATGATTGAGGAGCCCTGGGTTCAAGTACTCCCTCAGCCATGGAAATTTCTGGCAATTTCCCCAGGGGACTTGCTGCTAGCCAGTCGCTCTCGGCCCAGCGTACCTCACAAGGTTGTGGTGGTGAAAAAACTCTGAGAATACTGCATTCACTGCTTGCCTTTCCTGGGGGAGAGGCTGGATATAAATCTAAAAAACAGCTTTAAAAGTTATCATTGACCCAGAACCACACACTGTTTCAACAAGGGTCTCTCTTTGTCCTCTTGTGTGTTTGCTCTCTGCCTTTCGGAATGAAATGTGTCTAATTAATTGGAATTCCAAAAAGCGTAGGGGGGGGAAAATAAATATAATGTGTTGTGTGATTTTTATTGGTTCCCTAATGATCTTTTTGTCAGGGATATTCTGAAGAAAGAAGGGTTCAGACAGCCGTGTGTTCTCTCACCCATTTCTTTTCCCAACAACTGTTGGTATTTTTCTTTTTCCGCTGTCTCCTGTAAAAAAAAAACCCACCTTCAGATATCCAAGGAGGCCTTCTTAAGCGGCTCTTATTTCATCAAGGCCAGAAGGAGGCAGGAGGCCACTACCATCAGCCTGATTTCAAGAGTCCTCCTTGGTTCAGACCATATCCTTGCCCGTGATTGTGAGAACGGAAAAGAGAAAGATAGTACAGAGAGCAAAGGTTCTTGGAACTTGTCCTCTACTAGTTTTTTTTTTCTTTTTAACCAATAGAAGAAAATATTTCTAGCTTGGGATTGAACTGTGGGATCCTTGGTGCTTTCTGAGCTTGCTGGTTTTCTTGCAGAGGTTTCACTACCCAGCTAGGTAACATCGTCAGTGCTGGACGGGAGTGGGATTTTGCTCGCCATTCCCTTCCAGCACTGACGATGTTATCTAGCTGGGTAGTGAAACCTCTGCAGAAAAACAACCAAGCCGAGAGAGCAACAAGGAGCCACTAGTATGTTTACAAGTTGGGCACTGTTTTTGACCTGCTTTGGGAGATACGTTGGGACACATGGTGGCAGCATAAACCCAGCGCCTGCCTGCAGCTCTACCATCGTACCTGCATCTGCAAGGGATATGGCCTTGTCCATGCTCCTGTGCCTTCCAAAGTACTTCTTTTTTATATATATATATATATAAACTTTTTATTATTAGATATCCGTTTGTACATGTAAACAAAGAAAAAAAAATTCAAGTTAAAGCCATTCAACTTAATACAATCATTTTAAATTTGTAGACCTTCTTCACTCCGTATATCCAAGTTTAACTATAAGCCAACTACATTTTAAACATTTTAACTTTCACTTCTTTTCAGATCAATCCAATGGACATCAAACAAACAAGTCATCTTATTAAAGTTAATAATTTCCATGTCGATACACCCATCCCTTCAACGAGTACATTCTTAGTCTATTTGAAATATATCTTCCAATAATCAATAGATATATATTTGTATATGTAAACCAGGGGAAAGTTCAAGCTAACTGCTATCCAACCCAATACAATCGATTTAAATTTGTAAACATTCTTCACTCCGTATGTCAAGATTTAACTATAAGCCAGATACATTTTCTTTGATTGGTGTTTCTCTTGTATGTAGTCTATCCACTGTTTCCAGTCTATCATATATTGTTCATTTGAGCGATCCTTCAAATATGCCGATATTTTAGCCATTTCTGCCAAATTTATTACTTTCAAGGTCCATTCTTCTATAGGTGGTATTTCTGGCTTCTTCCAGTATTGTCCCACCAGCAGTCTCGCTGCTGTGATCAAGTTCAGAATTAAGTTCGTCTCTGTGGTAGTGCAGTCTTTTATGATCCCTATGCTTGCTCTGAATTGTTTCAGGTTCTCAAATGTTGCTTATCCTCTAACCTGGCCTTCAGTCATCTGCATTACAGCTTGGCTGGTCTGCTTAAGTTTGTCCAGATCAGGGGTATTGCTAGAATCTGGGTCAGCCTGCGTGCAGCCGGCGCTCTTTTAGAGAGGTTAGGATTGTCATCAAAGCTGCAGTTGTCTTTGGCAAAAGAATTGCGCCTTGCAGTCCAGGCAGCGCTTCTGCCTCTTTGAGTGGGACGGGGGAAGAGAGGCGCCGCTATCCATGTGGAACTGCTGCCCGAAATGTATAGCCACTGCTGTCTGAAGAAGTAACCTTGGAGTTATTAATTTGTTCTGTCGGAAAGTAATTTGTGCCTCAACCCTTGCATTTCCTCCTTTACAGCCCCTGCCGTGGGGAGCTCAGGTTTGACTGCAGCTTTGGGTGGAGAATGGAAAATTCTCTTCACAGGATCTCTGTAACGTTGCAGATAGAACTCGGCTTGAGGATGTAAGGGTTGCTTTGAGCTGGAAGCCATGCTCCTGGTTTTAACACCTTGGTCCTAAAGTCATGTGCAAGCAAAAGAAACAAAAAAAAAAACTGGCTCCCAGAATCACAAGTTCCACCTTTCTTTTCTGTAATAAAATAGATTGGCCTTCATCAGAAATTAGCCCATCTTGGAATCATGGCTGCCTAGGATTTCCAGACCAACTGCATTTACCAGTTCCTCATGATAAATTAAAGGAGTACAAGACAGGAAGGGAGCTTTGTTTAGGTTTTGGGGCTGTTAAGTTTCAGTATTCCTGACGATGGTGCTGATGCCAGTTGCCGTTTAAGATCCTCAGAGCAGGGATGCAAAATGTTATGTGACCTGAGAATCAGAAATGGGGACAGTCTGTATGTGAAGGGCCAAAATAAGCCTTGCAGATACACATTTCCCCATAAAAGGCTGGCCTGCCCTGTAAACCTTGGAAAGGTTATATTAAGTTGATGGAGATTCCAACCTCTGGCCTGGAAGGCAGTAATTCCTCACCCCAGGTAAAGAGGAAGGAGGCATAGGGTGTTTGTGTGGAATTGGCAGGCAGCGTACCCTGCATTTCCTCTGTCTCTTTGTCTTATTGTATCCAGGGAGGGCCCTGTTGGGATCCTGGTGGGTTTTTTTTTTAATGTTTCTGTAGGAATTAATGAGGCATTCAGCATTGTGGGCAGATGATGTATTGCTTGCTCCTGGTGATGGATGACCTGCACCTTTTTTTTTTCTTTCAGGTGGACCTCTTCAAAAAGACCCTCTTATTAATTCCTATTCATCTGGAAGTTCACTGGTCCTTAATTACTGTGAATCTCCCTAACCGAATTATTTCATTTTATGACTCTCAAGGCATTCATTTTAAGTTCTGCGTAGAGGTAAGAGGGACCGGGGCTCTTCTAATAAAAGGTGACCATCGTTTCATACCCCAAGGAGCTTGGTCGTCCCCTGGTCGTCATTCTGATTTACAAAACTCCAGCCGTCTTGCGTTAAAGCAGCGGTTCTCAACCTTTTTCAGGCTGTGACCCCGACCTACACCATGCATGCACGCGCGACGCCCCGCATCGCGCATGTGCGGTGCGCGCATGACGCCCCGCATCGCGCATACGCGATGCTGCGCCGACCGAGGAGAAAAGGGGAAAAATGGCGGACTGCGTTGTTCGGCGACCCCCGTGAAATGGTCGTTCGATCCCAAATGGGGTCGCGACCCACAGGTTGAGAACCGCTGCATTAAAGGGATAGAGCAGGGGTAGGCAACCTTGGCTCTTTTATGACTCATGGACTTCAACTCCCAGAATTCCTGAGCCTTGAAGTCCACGAGTCATAAAAGAGCCAAGGTTGCCTACCTCTGGGATAGAGCATCAGTTGGTTAATGCTTTGGGTATTATTGTAGCCATTAGATCAGGGATTCCCAACCCCCTGTCCGTGGACCAGTACCAGGTCGCGGCATGCCAGCAACCGGTCCGCACAAACAAGCAAAGCCCCATCCTTGGGATGCAGGCAGCGCACAACACCACGCACCCTCTGGTCCGTGGAAAACCTCCTCTCCACGGAACTAGTCCCTGGTGCCCAAAAGGTTGGGGACCTCTGCATTAGATTGTTGAACTTGGGGAAATGATAAAAGCGTTGTAGCATCTAAATACCAAACTCAATGCCACAATTTTTGTCTATGTCTATACCAGGCCACCTGTTACAGGTAGTCAGGTAGTCCTTGACTTACAACCATTCGTTTAGTGACTGTTCAAAATTGCAATGGCACTAAAAAGTGACTTATGACCGTTTTTTACACTCAGGACCGTGGCAGTGTCCCCCATGGTTACGTGATCAAAAAATCGGATGCTTGGCAACTGGCTCATATTTATGACGGTTGCAGTTATCTTGGGTTCATGCAATCCCCTTTTGCAACCTTCTGACAAGCAAAGTCAATGGGAAAGCTACATCGACTTAACAACTGTGGCAGGAAAGGTCGTAAAATGGGGCAAAACCCTCTTAACAAAAGTCTTGCTTAGCAACAGAAATGTTGGGCTCAGTTATGGTCGTAAGCTGAGGACTCCCTGTACTTTAGTAGTCTAAAATCTCTTTCTTGCAATTTGGCTGGAGCCATCATCGATAAGCTTTCACCTAGACCAGGGGTAGGCAACCTTGGCTCTTTTATGACTCGTGGACTTCAACTCCCAGAATTCCTGAGCCAGCATGGCTCAGCTTGGAAACTCTCCCTTTCCCCTCAGCATGGCTGGCTCAGGAATTCTGGGAGTTGAAGTCCATGAGTCATAAAGGAGCCAAGGTTGCCTACCCCTGGCCTAGGCCTAGGCGCTTTATGACTCGTGGACTTCAACTCCCAGAATTCCTGAGCCAGCATGGCTCAGCTTGGAAACTCTCTCTTTCCCCTCAGCATGGCTGGCTCAGGAATTCTGGGAGTTGAAGTCCACGAGTCATAAAGGAGCCAAGGTTGCCTACCCCTGGCCTAGGCCTAGGCGCTTTATGACTCGTGGACTTCAACTCCCAGAATTCCTGAGCCAGCATGGCTCAGCTTGGAAACTCTCTCTTTCCCCTCAGCATGGCTGGCTCAGGAATTCTGGGAGTTGAAGTCCACGAGTCATAAAGGAGCCAAGGTTGCCTACCCCTGGCCTAGGCCTAGGCGCTTTATGACTTGTGGACTTCAACTCCCAGAATTCCTGAGCCAGCATGGCTCAGCTTGGAAACCTCTCCCTTTCCCCTCAGCATGGCTGGCTCAGGAATTCTGGGAGTTGAAGTCCACGAGTCATAAAGGAGCCAAGGTTGCCTACCCCTGGCCTAGGCCTAGGCGCTTTATGACTCGTGAACTTTAACTCCCAGAATTCCTGAGCCAGCATGGCTCAGCTTGGAAACCTCTCCCTTTCCCCTCAGCATGGCCGGCTCAGGAATTCTGGGAGTTGAAGTCCACGAGTCATAAAAGAGCCAAGGTTGCCTACCCTTGGGCTAGACTATATTATTTACAAAATATACAACGTATCCTTGGCTATATATTGTTAATTCGACCTGGGCTATACTTACCACTTTTTCCTCAGTTCTTAATATCTTTTACCAATCTAGTATTCTCCAAACTTACTGTGATTGGAAGTCTCAGTGGTCCCAGCCGTTTTGGCCCAAGACCAACATGGTTAAAAGATTTTGGGAATTGTAGTCCATAGTAACAACAAAGCGAAGGTGCCTGCCCATTCTTAAAGCTGTCTTAAATAACTTGCAATGTGTGTCCGTTATTGATCCTTCTCCTTTTGGTAAAGCTCTGCAAACTACATAGACAGGTTTGTTGCAAAGATGAAATGAATGAAAACCCCGTGAGGTTAATTACATTGAAAGCTAATGATTCCTGCAAGCTTTACCCCAGGAGGTTTTTAAATCGTGGCCATTAAGGGAGCTTTCTCTTTCAAGCCAAACACCTTTTATTGTATCCCACTGACGCTCCGAGGGCGCAATGTGTGGGGAAGTGCTGGTTTAAGAAACTTACGGCCGGGCCAAACAGGCTTCAATTCATATTCCTCTTCCCATATTTTTTTTTTCCCCTAAAAGAACATACGGAAATACTTGCTGACAGAAGCTAAAGAAAAGAATCGCCCTGATTTCCTTCAGGGTTGGCAGACGGCTGTTACAAAGGTAAGTGCTATTCATGCAGGCAAGATATTTTTGTGGTAATACCTGGCGGAAGGTTTGACTTTGTCTAAAATGAAAGCTTTGCCTTGAGACCAGGAATTGAATAATTGGGAGAACTGCATTTGACAACGGCAGTGTAGGGTCAGGGAGAGGGCCTCACTGGGCAGGGTGAAAAGGGAAGCTGGGGTGGGGGGGGAGATGTTAAGGTTCCCCCTTCCCCACAACTTTGGAACTATTTTAAATTTTTATTGATTTTCTAATTTCACATTTAAACATTTGAAAAGCAACATGGCGGCTGAGTTAGCCAATTATTCAATAACATACAATACTTTGGAACTAATTTTCTTACTGTGTTGGGTCTTCTTTAGGACACGTAAGTCGGTAATCCCCGACTTAGGGCAACAGTTGACCCAAGATTCCTTTTGCGAAGGGTTGCTAAATGAATTTTGTCTCATTTTACAACCTTTCTTGCCCCAGCTGTTAAGTGAATCACTGCAGTGGTTAAGTTAGTAACGAGGTGGTTAAGCGGATCTGGCTTCCCCATTGACTTTGCTCGTGAGAGGTTCACACAATGTGATCACATGACCCCAGGACACAGCAACTGCCATAAACATGAGTCGGTTGCCAAGCGTCCAGTATTTTGATCACGTGACCGTGAGGATGCTGCAACGGTCGTAAGTGTGAAAAACGGTCGTAAGTCACTTTTTTTCAGTGCTGTTGTAACTTCAAACGGTCACTAAATAAACTCTCGTAAATCAAGGACTACCAGTACCGTATTTTTCATAACTTCCTCGGATCGAATGATGGAGAATCACAGAGTTTTAATTAGAGAAGGATTTCAGTACCTGGAAGAAAAAACAAATTGGTGTCTATAATCAGTCCCGGGGCTGCTGATTGCCCAGTCCTACTCTAGACCAGGCACCTTCCAGATACTTACCTTGTGAGTGCAAGACTAGAGGGAGGTTGCTGTGATCCAGGCAACTTCCAGATGTCTGAATTTCAGCCCCAGAACTTCCAACCAGATGTTCATCGCCTCCAATAATGTATCATTTAAAAGTGGAGCTCTGTCTGTAACGTCAAACAGAAAAATGAAAATTAGAACCTTTCAGTAGCTGAAGCAGCTCGCAGCTGCCAAAAACATAACCATCGTGGAATCGGAGCGTAACCTGCCTACCAAATCTTCTCTTTAGAAAAATGCTTGTCTTGCCTGCAAAGTACAGCTTAGCTACTGCTTAACCATAGCATCGTTAACGCTAATTCCCTATAATTATAAAGATGGATTGAATACAAATCAGACTTATGTAGCTTGTTCAGGATATCTCTGAATTTGCGGGCTGGTTAATTTTATGTTCGTTGCTTGCAAGGAACAGTACACATCTAGTTTGCCTGGGTGGGTGTCCCTCCCTATAAGTTGGAAGCAAAAGTCAGAATTTCTAGCCAGATATGAGAGTTCTTCCCCCTCCCCATTTATCTGAGGGGTACCTGGTTGGGAAAGGTTTCTGCATAGTACGGCTCAGAGATATGTACTGTTAATTATTATTATTAGGAAGGGGGTTGAAGGGATAGTTTGAAAGGTGGGGGATGTGACTTTTTCCTGTAGGGTATCAAGCTGCCAGATTGGTCCAGTACAATACTCATTTGACACTCAAAGATAGTCCCTAGTCCTCGGCTTACGACCACAATTGAGTCCAAAATTTCTGCTGGTAAGTGAGACATTTGTTATAAGTGAGTTTTGCCCCATTTTAGCGACCTTTCTTGCCACTGTTGTTAAGTGAATCACTGCAGTTGTTAAGTTAGTAACACGGTTGTTAAGTGAATCTGGATTCCCCTTTGACTTTAATTGTTTAATTAATTTAATTTAATTGTTTGGACTTATATGCCGCTCCTCTCCGAAGACTCGGAGCGGCTTACAACATATATAAAACAATATTCACATCTAAGTCCACATTAAAAGAATATTAAAAATAAAAACCAACACACATTCATCATTCACACAACAATCCACAATCATCCCCAGGCCTGCCAGCAAAGATAGGTCTTAAGATCCTTTCGGAAGGCCGGGAGAGTGGGAGAAGCGCGGACTTCAGGGGGCAGTTGGTTCCAGAGGGTGGGCGCCACAACAGAGAAGGCCCTCCCCCTAGGACCCGCCAGACGACATTGTTTCACTGACGGGACCCGGAGGAGGCCGACCCTGTGCGCTCTCACCGGTCGAAGGGAAGTATGTGGCAGAAGACGGTCCCGTAAGTACTTTGCTCGTTAGAGGTTCGCACAAGGTGATCACATGACCCCAGGACACTGCCACTGTCATAAATACGAGTCGGTTGCCAAGCGTCCGATATTTTGATCACGTGACCGTGAGGATGCTGCAACGGTCGTGAGTGTGAAAAGTGATCCTAAGTCACTTTTTTCAGTGCTGTTGTAACTTCAGAGAGTCATTAAAACGAACAGTTGTAATTCGAGGACTAGTCGTAAAAGGGAAAGAATTTGTATGAAAGGAAACCGAGGGGTTTTGTGACTTGCATAGCTACAGCTTGCAGTAGCTTTGGAAATAATAAAATGGGTCATTGAACATTAGCTGGTTTCTTAGTGAGATGCCTTGCAGATTTCTGGCTGTCTAAGAATGAATAGAATGGAATCGAATGGAAAACATTCAGAGAAGAGCAACTACAATGATCAAAGGCCTGGAGACTAAAACATAAGAAGAATGGCTGCAAGACTTGGGTCTGGCTAGTCTAAAGAAAGGAAGAAACAGGGGAGACATGATAGCAGCATTCCAGTATTTGAGGGGCTGCCACAAAAAAGAGGGGGTCAGAATGTTCACCAGAGTACCAGAGGGAAGGACAAGAAACAATGGTTGGAAACTGATCAAAGAGAGAAGCAACCTGGAATTAAGGAGAAACTTCCTGACAGTGAGGACAATTAACCAGTGGGACAGTTTGCCTCTAGAAATCGTGGGTGCTCCATCACTGGAGATTTTTTAAAAGAGGCCAGACAATCACTTGTCTGAGATGGAATAGGTTCTCCTGCTTAAGCAGGGGGCTGGACTAGAAGACCTCCAAGGTCCCTTCCAGCTCTACTCTAAGAATAATAAAATAATAACTTTATTGTCACTTTGAATGTACACTAATCGGCATGCATTAAAGTGAAATTTTGTTGCATGCAGCTCTCAAAGGGTCACCACCTCTGATATACACTACATAAATACGACAAAAATAAATAAATAAATACAGAATCATGCATATACCCACATATACTATATGACACAAAGAAACAACAGTCTCGTTCGGGTTATGTATACATCTACATGGCGAGAAAAACGAATCTTGCGAGTTTACCAGACGGCATAGGGAACAAAGCCATTACAGAATTGGGTAGTCCTGCTATAAATACTTCGAAACCTCCTCCCAGAGGGGAGCAACAGAAACAGACCGTAAAGTGGGGTGTGTGGGGTCTCTAACAATGCTTTGAGCTCTAAGCATGTAGCGCTTGTAAGCAGCATCCTGCATACCAGGAAGCGAGCTTCCTATGATCCTAAGAATGATTTTCCAGTTGTGCCCTGTTCTCGTCCTAATCAATGACCCAGTCCTTTTGCGAATGGGGGAGAGGATATTGTGGTTTCTAGGACATGTCTTGACCTCAGGAATATCAGATGGTATTTATGTGAAAAAGTTTTTGGGAGGGATATAAAGGATATAGGCCACATGATCGGGAAGGTTTTAATGTGTGTGAGCAATGTGGTGGAACTAAGGTAACATACGGCCGACAATCTTTGCAAGTTTCTAGCTGTTTCGGAACTGTTGGTGAGACCGTTAAAAATCATTTGAAATTGTTCTGCCAGCAACAAGATCTGACTGCTGGCCCAGGGACGGATTCTATTGCAAATCAGGATTCTTTCCGAAGGAGGCAAGAGGAAGAGAGGTCCCAGGGCTTATGGAGCGAAGGAACTGGAGGAGGCTGTCGGCAGGCCCAGAGGACGGGAGAGAGGCTTTTGGAGGAGTTGGTGGCAGTGGCAAAAAAAAAGCAAGGCCTCTTTAAGGAAAAGGTGGATCAGAAAAAGGATCAGAAAAAGGATCAGAAAAAGGAGGCGAGGTTGTCATGCAGGAATACAAGCTAATTTGATGGCTAATCCACATGGAGCTCCGTTTCCATCTGTCCTGTCCTGTTTACCATCGTTAGCTCCCTAGAGATTAAAATGGATGATCTGAAACTTGAGCTGGCCAGGTACAAGGAGTGTATATCGCAGGTGGTGACCCTTTGAGAGCTGTATGCAACGAAATTTCATTTTGATTTATGCCAATTGGTATACCTTCAAAGTGACAATAAAGTTGTTGTTGTTGTTAGGACAAGCCAGCGTAGACTGGATGGGCTGATGAATATATCAGTGAATGGAAAAAGGCCAACCTAAATAATCATTATTTTCTTTACAACATAAACATTTGGAGGATAGCCTCCAGCAGAAATTAGGATCCTGGGACATACCAATGTAGAACTTAGTTAGGATGTTACTCATTATTCAGGAAGCAGGTTTTTGAAGTAAGGGGGGGCTTACTTTCTCATAGACATTGCTATTTATTGAATTCCCCATAAAAGTCATCTAAATTACTGCTCTCGTTCTGTTGGATGACAGTTCATTGAATGGTGCCCTGTAAAGCAAATCTCTTAACACATCTCCTAGTTATCCCTCTTGCCTCACAGCCAGTACATTGTTAAGATGCTTTCATAGGGTCTAGTAAGTCTGTAATGGTCAAATGGGCAATCTTGCTTTAAAAAATGCCTTAATGATGCCCAAATATATTAAGCTACTAAACTGTAAAAATCTGTGTTCTGTGAAGAGAAGGTTAGGAGTAAATGTTTCCCTGAAACATTGTGTGTTTGGGCATGTATGTGCATCTCAGAATAAATTGAGCCTGTGTAAAGGAGATAGCAGTATTCAAATATTTGCTTAACATTGGAAAGAAGCTGCCCTGTCTTGGTTATTAAAATTTTGGCATGTGGTTGGGAGGTGGAATTTATTTTCCATTACAAAATACATGTGTGTTTACTTACATGGCCAAATCCACACAAGAATCTGCCATATTTTGGAGCATAGAGACCTTGCAACCACATCCTTTCAGTTGGATCACATCAGGGGAAGTGTTATCCCTAAAAGAAAGACAGCATTGCAACCTCTTTTTAAAACAATGTCCCTTTCTCACTCTCATTTGCACAATTCCAAGTGAGAGTGCATGTAGTCCTCGCTTAAGGACCATCCATTCAGCAACCATTCAAAATTACAACAGTACTGAATAACGATACTTATAACCTGTGCCTGAACCTATGACTGTTTCAGTGCCCCTGCAGTCACATGAATGTGGTCTGGGCGCTCGACAACCCATTCGCAGTTATGGTGAGTTGCCAAGCATCCCATAACCATGTGGTCACCATGTGTAGTCTATCCTGCTGGCTTCCCCAAAAAAATCAATGGGGAAGCCGGCAGCGAAGGCCACAAGCTGCTGCTGCCACCTGCCCAGATGACACCCTTTGAATCCAGGGGAACGGCTGAAAAAGGTTCCTCACAAAATCCAAACCAAGGAAATCCTGCTTGAATTTCGGAAGGGATCTTTTCACACAACCTCTTTGAGACTAAAAACGTTTGGTGGAGAATTTCCATCCTGCAAAATCCTTCAGGCAACACTTTTGCTCTCAAAGAGGCAGAATGGAAAAGTCCCTTCATGAGGTTCTGGCTGGAGAATTCTGGGAGCTGAAGTCCGCCCATCTTAAAGTTGCCATGTTAGAGAAACGCTGGTCTCGCTGGACTCGTGCTCAGATGCTTCAGCATTCTTCTTAATCCTAACATTGTAGAACTTCAATTTTATTTGGACTGGGGAACCTCAGCCAGTGGCGATACTGACAGGATTCTGGAAATTTTGCTGGGAAGGCCGCTCTAAAAATGTGGGCAGCACCTTTATTTTATATCTCTGGCTGTATTTCTGCAGAAAAAGTTTCCAAGGGGCAGGAGATGGTCAGGGTGGGTTACATATGCCTTCTTAGGTCATGTGAACAGGAGGAAACAGAATGGAGCACTGAGCAACATTTGGAGCATCTATCCCAGCGGCTTTCTCATCAGGATGCCCTGGGAAATTTAGATAAGGAGACTTGCCTTATCTATTCTTAACTTACTTCTGTGCTGCCCATTAACAGTTAAAGTCAGGAAACTATACATTTAGAATCTTGACCCTCCCTCTATAAAGATTTGGGCCAATCAGAAAGTTTCCTGACACCCTCCCTAGCTCAGTAGTCTAGTCTAGGGATCTCCAAACTTGGCAACTTTTAAGACTTGTGGACTTCAACTCCCAGAATTCCCTAGCCAGGAAGATCCCTGGTCCGGTCTAGCCAGCAAGACTTCTCAGTGATCTCCAGGTTCTGGAGGGAGAAATCTTTTTTTATTATTTGCTACCTGGTTCTCTTAAACGGGTGACACAAATTGGATCTTTCTGAAAGCAAAATGGTTGGCACAGTGTTGAGATACACACCATAATTAGAGGTTAGGGGTGGTTTCTGACAGTGTGGGCTTCCTCTGCGTCAACAACCATTATGTCGCTTGCAAGTTGGTGATCTGGAAACGAGCAATTGCAGAATGCAGATCAGTTACGTGGAACCCAGTCTGCATATTTGTGTTAAACTCTTGTTTTGTTTCTGTGGTTTTTCCAGTGCATTCCACAACAGAAAAATGACAGTGACTGTGGAGTTTTTGTACTCCAGGTAAGGCAGTAACCTTTTTCAAAAATTACCAGCCTTTCCCTTTTTTCAGAATCTGCTGGAACGTTGTTTCTCGTCCCTGTTTCTAAGATGTGTTTCCTTCTTGGTTTTCCCCCCGCAGTACTGCAAGTGCCTCGCCTTAGACCAATCCTTTCAGTTTTCTCAAGAGGACATGCCCAGAGTGCGAAAAAGGATTTACAAGGAACTCTGTGAATGCCGGCTAATAGACTAATAGAAAAGAAAAAAAAAAGAAAAACAGCCTTTGGTATTTTCTGAAGAGTCCCAGCTGGTATTTGTGTACTTGAATTTTCTGAGAAGAAAGAAACTTCCATGAATTTCAAACAAGTCTTGGTGGAGTGGTTATAGCCAACAGAATTACCTCAAGCATTTTTTTTTTCTTTCAACCTGTACCATTACCCAGTGAACCTGCCGCAAAATATTCCCAACGCCACGGGGGCTTTTTTTTTCTAATGTTCTTTCCTGTATTTAATATTTATTATCTTAACGCATGCGCATAGGCGAAGCATGCGACTAAAAGCAAAGAGAAGTATAAAACTGTAGAATTGGTGCACCTTTGAAATGTAGCTAGAAGTGACAAGAATAATACAGGTTAAACGTTTTTGTCCGAAAACATGAAACGTGCATGATCCATTTTTTCTGATGCAATAATCTTTGAATGTACAAAAAAAAGGAAAAGAGAAGAAAATCCCAATTTCACGAAAAGAAATATCCAGAATCTTTTTCTTTTTTTAAAAAAAATAATAATTTTTTTTCTCCTTCCTATTCCCTTCCCCATTAAATTGGGAAGAAAGATAGTTGGAAACCGGACTCTGTATGTAGTTTGTGAAAATCCATTCTAATTGGTCATTTTATTTTTTATTTGCCAAGTGGTGGTACTAGATCACAGTCTTCATACCATTTGGAAGGAATTCTTTGTACCACAGACTCTTAGTGCTAATAAAATAAGGAGATGCTCGTTCAGTTGGATTTGGCAGTCTTGCTTGTAGATTTACACTGAAATGTTAACATTTGCTCTCATTTGTAAGCAATTTCGGGGTCACTTCCTCAACTTGGCAGCTTCCAGGTGTGTGGACTTCTTCCTCAGCCAGCTGAGTTGTCACATAAAGTTGCCACGGCTAAGAAACTCTCATCTGGGTTCATCAAGCTGCTTAGCTAACTCCTGTTCCCTTCCCTTGCCCTGCCCTGCCCTTGCCCTACCCTACTCCACCCTTCCCTACCTTTCTTTCCCGACTCTACCCTATCTTGCTCTTCCTTGCCCTACCCTACCTGCCCTTCCTTGCCCTACCCTACCTACCTTTCCTTTCCCTACCCTGCCGTATGCTATCCTATCTTCCCCTACGCTACTTACCCTTCCCTACCTTTCCCTACTCTTCCCTTCCCTACCCTACCCTACGCTATCCCTAGTCTTCCCTACCCTATTCTGTCTTTCCCTACTCTTCTGTACGCTTCCCTACCCTACTTTTCCCTATTCTTCCCTTTTCTACCTTACCCTACCCTCCCTACCCTACCCTTCTCTTCCCTACTCTACCTTTCTCTACTCTTCCCTACCCTACGCTATCCCTAGTCTTCCCTACCCTATTCTGTCTTTCCCTACTCTTCTGTACGCTTCCCTACCCTACTTTTCCCTATTCTTCCCTTTTCTACCTTACCCTACCCTCCCTACCCTACCCTTCTCTTCCCTACTCTACCTTTCTCTACTCTTCCCTTCCCTTCCGTACCTTTCCCTTCCCTTCTCTACCTTTCCCTATTCTATCTTTCCCTACTCTTCCCTTTCCTGCCTTACCCTACCCTCCCTACTCTTCCTTACCCTACCCTTCTTTTCCCTTCCCTACCCTTCCCTACTTACCTTACCTTTCTCTACTCTTCCCTACCTTTCCCTTCCCATCCCTATTCTATCTTTCCTTACTCTTCCCTTTCCTACCTTACCCTACCCTCCCTACTCTTCCTTACCCTACCCTTCTTTTCCCTCCCTACCCTTCCCTTCCCTACTTACCTTACCTTTCTCTACTCTTCCCTACCTTTCCCTTCCCATCCCTATTCTATCTTTCCTTACTCTTCCCTTTCCTACCTTACCCTACCCTCCCTACTCTTCCTTACCCTACCCTTCTTTTCCCTTCCCTACCCTTCCCTTCCCTACTTACCTTACCTTTCTCTAATCTTCCCTATCCTATCTTTCCCTTCCCTTCCCTTCCCTATTCTATCTTTCCCTATTCTTCCCTTCCCTACCCTACCCTACCGGTTGGCAGCCTGCAATCTCCAGAATAATTTTTGTTCTCTCGATTTTCCAAAATATTTTAGACCTTTTAACCTATGATGTCACTGGTGATAAGCTTCTTGGGGGCTTAAAGGGCCAGTTATTTCGCCTTTTTAAAGGAAAAAGGCTTCCTTGTGTCCCCCCCCCGCCCCAGATTTTAAGTGGCTAGATATTTCAGCTGGAGACTTTCATTGGTCAGGACCCCTGTTACAGTATATTCAAAAACAGCCCCCCCCCAAATTAAGCATTTTATGGAGAAATGTCCTTCCCTTTCTATTGCCTTTGCATCTGTGTTAATAATGTACATGGCAGGTTCAAGGGAGCAAAAGGCAGCCTGCAGCCTTTTTACAGTGGATGTCCCCTGGGGTAAACCTTGGATACAGGCTGTCTTCCTTCTCAACTCTGGTGTGTTTATTTTCAGATTTAGGCTCACTTCCCCAGGTGAGGTCTCTGGAATACAAGTTTCCAACATGGATAAGCTCGTTTTGTGTAATTGCGGAACGAGGGACTGGCTTTCTAAGGCTCTTAAGGACAAAGGGGCTCAGCACTGACGTTTCCTGCCATTGGAAGGAGAACTGTACATGGGAGAGAGGAGGAGGAGGAGATGATGAAACCTAGTATAAATTGGCTTCAGTATTTTGGGGCTAAATGGACACGGATGTGCCAGCTGCTAGCAGATCCCACACTTTCACTTTGAGGCATTGGGGCATGATGTTAACTGTTTTGACAGCACTAGTACTGTCTGTATGCTGATGGCTCTTGATGCTCAGAGCAAATGGATTTATTTTGGATTGCCTAGGTCAGGGGTAGGCAACCTTGGCTCTTTTATGACTTGAGGACTTCAACTCCCAGAATTCCTGAGCCAGCGTGGCTCAGCTTGGAAACCTCTCCCTTTCCCCTCAGCATGGCTGGCTCAGGAATTCTGGGAGTCGAAGTCCACGAGTCATAAATGAGCCAAGGTTGCCTACCTCTGGCCTAGGTCATTTTTTTCCAAATCAGGTTGACTTGGGTTCCCACCATCCCTTTGGCTAGGAATGGTTTGAACTCCAGCACATCTAGATTGACAGCAGGTTGGGAAGACCAGCTGGGGCATCCTTTCAAGTCTTATAGTCCACGTCAGCCCGCCCAGCACAATTAGATCTTGGGGATAATGGGAAATGTAATCGGGATCGTGCAGAGAAAGCCAACACCAGAGGAAGGGAAGAGGGACCAGTGAGACTGACAGGGAATTCACTTGTCCTTACCAGAGGAGATGCTTCCCACATCTGGAGCTCACCAGTTGAGAAGTTTGCCTGGAGCCACTGAATTTGTGTCTTTGTGCATGTGTGCGTCTAGCACAGTTTTAAGAAAATTCGATTTCCTTCTTGAATTCCTTCATACATTATAAAATAGAGAGATAATTTCAACATAAGAGTTTTAGCATTTCTGTGGAACGGATTCCCTAAGTGTGTGATGGCCCCCTTGCCATAGGCTCCTTTGACTCCAGTACATGTAGTCCTCAACGACCACGGTTGAGGCCAAAATTGCCATTGCTAAGCAAAACAGTTGTTAAGTGACTTTAGTCACTTAGCATTGCTGGCTGTGGAATTCTGGGAGTTGAAGTCCACATGCCTTAAAATTGTCAAGGTTGAGAAACACTGACTTAGACTGATATACATCTCCCTAGTGCTCTACAGCCCTCTCTGAGCTGTTTACAAATGTCAGCATGTTTCCCCCCCCCCAAAAAAATCTGGGTCCTTATTTTACTGACCTCAGAAGGATGGAAGGCTGAGTCAACCTTGAGCCTGTCAGGATTGAACTCCTGGCTGTGTGAATGCAGAGTTAGCCTGCAATACTGTCCTACTTGAAAAATCCAGCCGAGGTGGGCGTGTGAGTATCTTTTACAAGCTGTTGGAAATGCATATCTCGTTTTACTACTTCTGGAAACGGAAGGCTTACACAGAAGGCATTTTTGGCTGATGCTGCCTTCTAGCAATTCATCATGTAATCCTTGGAAGAGCAATATCCTTATTTTTGTTGCATTCATTGCTTAAAAGGGGGGAAAAAAAGACTGATTACAACACAGCCTGGTCTGTGAGAAAGACTATTTACACTTTTTAGATATTTCTGACAGAGGCTCAACACTAGAAAAAAATGACGATTAAAAATACGAACTATACAGCCTTGGCAGAATTCATCATTGCATTTATGTGTAATGATAATCAACATTAACAGACAAGCTGCCTTTATACTGAAGATTAACAGGGTTTACAAGGAATGATCTAGGAGAACCTTGACCTTCGGTGTCATAGGCTAAATTTGTGATCTACAGTATGTGGGATTCAAAAAAAAAAAAAAAGGTTGGGAGTATAATGTCTGACTTTTTCCTTGGTAAATAATCTTCTGCTTCCATTAAGATTCAGCAATATCTCAACTACGAGTGTGTAAAAGGATTGGATACTAAAAATTGTTTTAAAAAGGTCTTTTCAGTTGCTCCAACCAACTTCCTCAAAATGTTCCAAGATAGGACAGAGATTCTGTTTTCCTAGCCCAGTTCTGAGACCCTAACCATGGACCCCATGATGCCTTTGTATTTGAGGCTGTGTGTTATGTGCTTCAAAAACAGAATCTTCCATAGCAATTCAGATTCTGCCTTACAGTCATGTATTTTTTATTTTGGAACTTGGGAGGGCTATTACTTTTGCCAATGCCTATGTTTTGAGAAGTTGTGTAATTTATTGCCAAACAGACAAGTTTCTGTAGCTATTGCTAGTAATGAAGGCAAAGGGAGGAAACTGCGATCCTTGTCTTGATTTCATCCCCTTCTCAACACACGGTACAGCTCTTGTAAGCTTTACATTTATATTCGTAAGTATCCTGTCAGAAGTAAGTCTTCATCCTGGTTCATCCAAGCCGGGATAAATAAGCAACATGGCGACTGCTTTGGGAAGAAGGTTACAGTTTATTGAAGAAGCAGAAAGATGGTCCTTGCAAGGAGCAGAGAGGAAAGAGAGGACTTGAGCACATGGGCAGTAGGTTTTTATACCCCCTCTAGCCTTGTTTGGAATAGTTTCCTGTTCCTGTGGCATGAACCTTGAGGCTATTTCTGAGTGTTTTTCTAGGCCTTGGCACCTGTGGTTTAATCCTATTATCATATCCTGCTTCCCAGGTGATGGGGCTTATGACTCCTAGAGTTTGGGTGGGGCATGCGGATTCTCTTTGTCTTCTTGAGTGCTCTGGCTTCAACTTTCTGATGGTTCTACATCTGCATTTGTATGGGGCTAGCTCTTGCTTGGGGCAGAGAGATAAATTTGGGGCCAGGTTTGGTTTTAAAAAAATCCTTTTGAGGAAAAATATATTTTTCTGCCCTTTTAATATTTCCTTCTCTGGGCTAACTTCCCTCAATCCCCAGCATGTTTTTTCAAGTCTGCAGTTCTTGAGGCTGGATGTTCTACCATAGTAAGGAATGCTAAAAGACAGGATGAGATTCGGGCAACTTGGGGTCCCAAAATATTCCACCCTCCTGCAATTGGGATCAAAAACTACCAGGTCATCAACTAGAAATGCAATGTAATAACTAAAATGTAATGCATAATAAACATTTTTACAGTTTTCATATGTATGCAAGGTTACCGCTGCAAATGGTTATTCTGTCCTATGCTTGTTGGAATGTTTACAGACCCAGGAAACATGAAGAAAAGTAAAATTTGTTACAGAAGGAAACGGCAATTACAGAAAAGATTCCTAAATCTGAATAACAGCTGGAAGGGGCCTTGGAGGTCTTCTAGTCCAGGCCCCTGCTCAAGCAGGAAAACCTATACCATTTCAAACAAATGGTTGTTTAATCTCTTCTTTAAAACCTCCAGTGTTGGAGCACCCACAACTTATGGTAGATGAGGGGATGTGGAAATGGGGGAAAAACCCAAATAACTCCACCTTAACTATATTAGGTATAAGTTGACCTGGAGAACTTTTGATGGGCTTCCAAGCTTCTCTTACCTTGCCCTATTAGCAATAAAGTTCATTCTAGAAATCCAGGTGGTTCTTATATCCTGAGTTTGCCAACTTTGAGTTTCTTGACACCTTCTCATGGACTTAGCAATCTTAAAGCCAGCAAAGCTGGCCCATCTGGTCCACAATTGCTTTTTTCAGGATCTTCCTCTAAGCTCCCATTCCTGTTGTAATAGCACCACCTCTCATAAATGAGCAACAGCTAGACCGTGGCTCTTTTTATCTGCCTTAATCCCTTTCTTGCATTAATCATACCATCTTTCTTGTTACACCAATAATTCCCAATGGGGGAACCTACAGGATCTTCAAAGGAGATATTTGAGAAGAATGAGTGTCTTTGGCGAGCCACAACTTAAATGTGCATATCCCAGTAACATCTATTATATATGGATCCATAGAGATCTGCTTTCCTGTCTGAGCTCTGAACTGCCAGGTATGGTGCTGATTAAGCCTGTGATATGGAAATGTTAACTGTGCCAGGGATTGGCTATTTTGGTATTCCTAGCTTGTATAGAGGCATAAACCTGTAACTGAAATACAGTATATAGCTTCATGCATGCATGCACAGTGTCTTGGTTTTGTTTGGATGTGGGAGCTAAGCAAGGTTAAGCCTGGGGAAATGGAAGACCACTGGGAAATCCCAAGCCTGCGGGCTAAATTGGGAAAATAAATGTAAAAAGTCCTTTCCTTTAAGAAGGCGATAGAGAGCTAGTTCTGTAGGTTTTCAAGAAAAGTCCATAAATGTATCTTATTTATTTATTTATTTATTTTACGGTTTTTATACCGCCCCCCTCCCGAAGGACTCAGGGCGGTGTACAGCCCAATTAAAAAACATCAACATACAAAAGGTAAAATTATTAAAAATAAATAATTTGGCCCAATCATTTAAAAACCCAATACATAAATCTTAAAAACAATTAAAAACATCAAAAGATAAGGTTATTAAAAATAGATTAAGTAATTTAGTCCGATCATTTAAAACCCAATGCTTAATCTTAAAACTCAATCCCCTAAAAACAATTATGGCCTTGTTGGAACCGGAGCTACTATCCCAGGCCGTTGAAGTTGGAGTTGGAGTTGAACAGAACTTAAAGTTAGGAGTTGAACAGAACTTAAAGGAAGTAGATTGATGCTTAATTTTGACTTTCTTTTTTTAAAGAATATTATTCAAAAATTCACCTTTGGTAAGAGTAGGGATCTAATCATCTATCTGTAATCAGCAAACTATTTTAGGATCTCCAAGATTTTGCTAGAAGTGTGAAAAATTCTATTCATCACACAGCTTGCTTGCTTTGCTTATGTACCATAAAGTCGAAGTCAACAATTAGTGGCCACATAAATCAATATCCTCCATGATGACCTGAAAGATCTAACTTGGGTCTTTCAGGTCTTCTGATGGTGCATCTCTCATCACTATAACTGAGTCTATCCACTTTGCTGCTAATCATTTTATCTTTCCTTTCATTTAAATATGAGCCAGCAGTGTGCTGCAGCTGCCAAAAAAGCCAACACAGTGTTAGACTGCATCAACAGAGGGATAGAATCAAGACACGCGAAGTATTAATACCACTCTACAATGCCTTGGTAAGGCCACACTTGGAATACTGCATCTAGTTTTGGTCACCAAGATGTAAAAAAGATGTTGAGACTCTAGACAGAGTACAGAGAAGAGCAACAAAGATGATTAGGGGATTGGAGGCTAAAACATATAAGGAACAGTTGCTGGAATTGGGTATGTCTAGTTTAATGAAGAGAAGGACGAGGGGGGACATGATAGCAGTCTTCCAATATCTCGGGGGCTGCCACAAAGAAGAGGGAGTCAAGCTATTCTCCAAAGCACCTGAAGGCAGGACAAGAAGCAATGGATGGAAACTAATCAAGGAGAGAAGCAACCTAGAACTAAGGAGAAATTTCCTGACAGAACAATTAACCAGTGGAACAACCTGCCTCCAGAAGCGGTGAATGCTCCAATACTGGAAGTTTTTAAGAAGAAACTGGACAGCCATTTGTCCGAAATGGTATAGGGTTACGTGCCTGAGCAGGGAGTTGGACTTGATGACCTCCAAGGTCCCTTCCAACATCATCATCATCATCATTATTATTATTATTATTATTATTATTATTATTATTATTATTATTATTATTATTTCCCAGCATTAGAGTCTCCTCCAGAGAAACAGGTCTTGTCATAATTTGTCTGAACTAGAGTAATTTGAGCCTGGCCCTTTCTGCCTTGAGTGAGAATTATGGAGTGATTTGTTAGATGGTCCGCTGGCTTGTTTTCTTGGCTGTCCATGCTATTCTCAGGAGTCTTCCAACACTAATGTTTAAAAGCCTCAGTACTCTTCCTGTATTACTTCTTCAAAGTCCAACTTTTCCAGAAAGTGTCACAGGGAATACCATGGTCTGTATGAATCTAGGTATAGACACATTGCAGCATCTGAATACTTTTTCCAAGGCCTTCATAGCTGGTCCACACAGTTCTAGTCTGTGGCATATGTCTGGATTGCTTCTTACTTTATTGATGGTTGATTCTAAACAGCTACCCACTTTCTATTGAACACTTCAATGTCTCATTGCCAAATCACATTACGTACGATGGATTAAGGTGGTTTTCTTCCATGTGAAACTTATCAACATGGATTTGGATTACAAAGCCCATAACCTTTAGCCAGAACATGTAGCAAGTTGTTTAGGACTAATGGCAATCAAAAATTAGCATTATTTGTTGGATGAAAGCCACATTAAAAAGTTTCTCAGACTCAGGCTATTTTTCATTTTTCTGAATTTAAAATAAGAAACAAATGAGACATTTTAGGCTCCTATTCCAGGAAAAAGGGTGATCACCCTCCAGACACTTTGTCCCCAGTCACTATTAAGCATGAATTAGAAGAATTAATGTTTTAGAGGAACTGGAAGATTCAAATCCAGCCAGGAGGAGAGCGGTGAATTGTACAGAGAGACATAAGGTAATTTTTAAGGAATCCAAAATAAACGTGTTTGTTCTAGACTTTTGGTAATTCTCTGGCACAATACTATTTTAGCAAATATTAGTCTATGTGATGTAACTGTTGCCTATCCTGGCTAAAAAAAACCTTAACAGATCATTGTAGAGCTCTGAACCTTCAATTTTGCTTTCTGCTGAAGTCAGGATCTTAGAAGAGACTACGTTTTTCTAATAGGCTTATTTCTAATTTACACAGGAGCAGGGATCCACATTGCTGAAGGTGAACTTGTGTAAGTAAACCTGTAGGAGCTGTCTCAACAAAAGTTGGTGGATATTAATGCAAATTAAACACAGAGAGACCCGGTGTCTGGTTTTTTTTACATTGATCTGATCAACCTCAGAGGTCAGTTCTGAAATAGGTGCCCTCATAAGGCCTAGAAACCAAATTGTAAAAATTAAAAACCCTGGATTCTCCAAGAGGAAAATTCTGCACAGTATTATGTTTTATCATGTCTTTATAACTATGGCTACCACCCATAAAGGGTTTTCTTTGAGCTTTTTTTATTAGAGCAGGGGTCTGCAACCTTGACAACTTTTAAGACTTGTGGACTTCAACTCCCAGAATTCCTCAGCCAGCTTACGTATTAGAGCATTCTTTTTAAGATATTGAAATGTTAGGTTCATCTTTCCTGATATACCTAGAGCAATGGTTCTTAAAATGACGTAGCTGCAGCATATTTAGGCATATCCTGAGGAAAATGAAGCAATTTGAATTGAGTACAGGTAGTCCTTGACTTACAACCACCCATTTAGTGACCATTCGAAGTTACAACAACACGGGGGAAAAGGGACTTCTGGCCATTTTTCACACGACTGTTGTAGCATCCCCATTTTCATGTGACCACCTTTTGCGACCTTGTGACAAACCACGTCCAGGGGAAAGCCAGATTCACTTAACAACTGTGTAACTGACTTAAAAAGTGCAATGATTCACTTAACAACTATGGCAAGAAAGGTCGTAAAATGGGGCTAAATTTAACAACTATCTTGCTTAGCAATGGAAATTTTGGGCTCAGTCGTGGTCATATGTCGAGGATTACCTGTATCCAGTTTGAGATTGCTGCTCACAAAACCCTTGTTTAAAATAAGATACTGCCTTTTTTGAAGGAGTATTAGATCTTGAGCAGGGGTCTTCAAACTTGGCCCTTTCATGACTTGTGGACTTCAACTCCCAGAATTCCTCAGCCAGGCACGTCTGAGGAATTCTGGGAGTTGAAGTCCACAAGTCATAAAAGGGCCAAGTTTGAAGACCCCCGGTCTTGAGTAACTTACAAATTAACTGAGGCAAGATGAAAACCAAATGAATAACTAATGAAATAAATAATTACATTATTTGAGTGTAAGAAAGAGGGTAATTGGGTCAAACAGTTTAGAACCACTGGTCTAGAAACCGTTTCCTTGCATGACATTGGTGATGTCCAGGGATGTGTGAGGGAGAGTCAAAAACATTCAAGATGGCAGCTACTGCTGTGAGGTCAGAGCACCTGTCCCTTTTTTTATGAGCATTGACAATCCTGGATAAGGTACAGCTTGACTTTTTGACACCCACCTCCTGTGAGTGCTAGTTTGTTGTTGCCATGATTTAAAGGCCCTGGGATAGAAACTGGGAGAATTCTAGTCCTGCTGCCTTAGGCATGAAGGCAGCTGGGTGACCTTGGGGCCAGTCATTCTCTCTCAGCCCCAGGAAGGAAGCAATGGCAACCTCTTCTGAAAACCTTTGCCAAGAAAACTGCAGGGCTCAGACCAGGCAATCTCCAGGAGTCAAGAGTGACCAAAGACATGCATGCACACACACACACATATACATCTTTCCTAATAATAATAATAATAATAATAATAATAATAATAATAAAGTTGGAAGGGACTTTGGGGGTCATCTAGTCCAACCCCCTGCTCAGGCAAGAAACCCTATACCAGGGGTAGGCAACCTTGGCTCTTTTATGACTCGTGGACTTCAACTCCTAGAATTCCTGAGCCAGCCACGCTGAGGGGAAAGGGAGAGGTTTCCAAGCTGAGCCATGCTGGCTCAGGAATTCTGGGAGTTGAAGTCCACGAGTCATGTAGTGGCCTAGGCCTAGGGCAGAGGTAGGCAATCTTGGCTCTTTTATGACTCATGGACTTCAACTCCCAGAATTCCTGAGCCAGCATGGCTCAGCTTGGAAATCTCTCCCTTTCCCCTCAGCATAGCTGGCTCAGGAATTCTGGGAGTTGAAGTCCACGAGTCATAAAAGAGCCAAGGTTGCCTACCCCTGCCCTATACCATTTCAGACAAATGGCTGTCCAGTCTCTTCTTAAAAACTTCCAGTGTTGGAGCATTCACCGCTTCTGGAGGCAGGTTGTTCCATTGGTTAATTGTTCTAACTGTCAAACTCATTTGGGCAGCTGCACAAGGAGGAATTTCTGTGCAAGGGGCAAAGACGTTTAGAATTTCCCCCCAAAATGAGACTGCTGTTCCTCAAAGAGGACTTCCGTCTTTGCAAAAGCAAACAGTTGCCCATAATTTCTGCATTTCCCAACAATGTCCATTCATCAGAAGAAACTCTCTTGCTCTGCCTGGAAACTTGCAGACATGAGTTCAATTGCCCTGTGACGGCCTCCATCTTGACTGTTTTGGACCAAAAGGGCCCTGAATAATCAGGGGGCTTTCTGGCCTCTTGAGACCTATCTGATAACATCGCTGAGATTTGCCAGCAAAACTCCCCAAATCCGCAGGGAGCTTTTCAACTTCTTTGAAGTAGGAAATGAATATGCTAAACACAGGGCAGGCTTGTATAATAATGTAGACAAAGGTTAGGTCATTTGTGATTCAGAGTTATGGAAGTCAGCCAGCCTTTTGGCAGTGTTGTGCGCCTTTTATGTTAAACCGTTGAATGGTTTGTTTGTTTATTTCCCTAGAAAATTTATATGTCTGCCCATCTTAAATAAATTACTCTGGGTGCCTAACTAACCAGTCCACAAGAAAACAAAGGAAGAAAGGGGGAACAAAACAAAACAAAACAAAACAAAAGCATATAAACAAAGCAAAATCCTCACCCCAGAACATTTGTTCCAGGCAGAAATGACCAGGTTTAAATTATCCCACTTCGGACACGTTATGTGAAAACCCAGCATTCTGGAGAAGGTGTTGATTCTGGAAAAGGTGGAAGGAAAGAGAAGATGAGGAAAACCAGAGCAAGATGGACACAATTACAGTCTTGATGGCTGCTCTGTTGCAAGACTCAGAAGGACCACGTTAAGGGCAGATCATCATGGGGGAAAAATCTATGTGGTTACTAAAAACCAACACTTACTTGATGGCAGGTAATCAATAAATCAATGTAGTTTAATATATTCTGAAAGCAATTCTCTCTTATGGTAAAGATGGGTCACTTCAAGTGGACAGCTGTCCAAACCATAGAACATACAATCTTAGAGCTGAAAGGGACTTCAGAGGTCTTCCAGTCCAACCCCCTGCTCAAGGCAGATCTTATACCAACCTCGTCAAAAATGGTTGTCCAGTCTATTTTTGAAAACCTCCAGTGATGGACCACCCACAACTTCTGGGATATGAATAGAATAGAATGCTTTATTTGGCCGTGTGATTAAACACTGTCCCTGGTGCAGAAACTCTCAGTGTACATACTACGCAATAGAGCAATAATAATCATAATTTTTTAAATTTAATTTATATGTCAGGTGTTAAGTTCACAACGGTAATAGGTGCAGTGTTGGATGATCTAAAAGACCAGGTTGGTCATATAATCACTCGGAATTGGCACTGAGTTGAACATATATAAAACAAAATGCACATTTAAGAAGCAATAATTATAATACAAGAACCAAAGTGTGACATAACAAACTCATAATAGCACCCTGACCCTTTTCCCAGTCTTTGTGGTCTTCTGGAAGGTCTTGGGACCTTCTGAAGATCACAAGGGTGGCTGATCCATAGGGAAGGTGCCAACCCTACTAGGTAGATCATGCCAGAAAATCAGCTGCATGGAAAGACCAGACTTCATTGAGATAGGTTGCAATGAAGAATTTTACAAGGCTGTGTAATTCACTCCTTCTTTCTTCTATCCCAATGAATCAGGGAGATGTTTGCCTGATCCACTTCTGAATATTATCTTCTCCCTAGCACTTTTAAAGAATGTTTTGGTCTCTTTGCCAAAGTTAATCATTCTTGCATATCAGAGAAGGAACATCTCACTCCCTCAAGATAACATTGTTTGATGGAGAGGGCCTGGAACAGGCCCACCTTTTCAGATCCAGAGCCTGAGTAGAGAGCCTTGGAGACAGGTAGTAACCTGCTAGTAACCTGGCTCTGTGCCATGCAGGGCTTTAAAGCTGATAAGATACACCTTGACTTGCACTGGAAGCTTATTGGGGTTCACACTGATGAACCTCGGTGTGTGCAAAATCTACTGAACAGCTGCACTCTCAGACTGCTAAAGCAGGGCTTCTCAGGCTTGCCAACTTTAAGATGTATGCAACTCCCAGAATCCCTCACCCAATCATGTTGGCTGGGGAATTCTGGGAGTTGAAGCCCATGCATGTTTAAGTTGCCATAGTTGGAGAACCCTGAGCTAAAACTTCTGAATGTTTTTCAAGGGTAGTCCCATGCAAACTGCAGTACAGGTAGTCCTCGACTTACGGCCATTCATTTAGCAACCATTCAAAGTTACAACTGTGCTGAAAACACTGACTTATGACAGGTCCTTGCGCTTATGACCATCACAGCATCTCCCCAGTCACGTGATTTTGTTTTGGGCACTTGGCAACTGGGATGTATTTACAATGGCTGTGGCATCTTGGTGCCATGTGATCATCATTTATGACCTTGCCAGTCAGCTTCTGACAAGCCAGGTCAATGGGGAAAGCCAGATTTGCTTAACAACCACATGATTTGCTTAACAACTGCAGTGAAAACAGTTGTAAAATTGGGTATGTTCGCATGATGACTCCCTTAGCAACTGGATGAATCATTTAGTGATGGAAATTCCGGTCCCAATTGTCATTGTAGGTTGAGGATTACCTGCAATCTTTTTATTGGGCATAACAGGTTCTGTGAACATTGGTTAACATTAGGTTAAGGTGGGTCTAGACCAGGGGTAGGCAACCTTGGCTCTTTTATGACTCGTGGACTTCAACTCCCAGAATTCCAGAGCCAGCATGGGAGTTGAAGTCCACAAGTCATAAAAGAGCCACGGTTGCCTACCCCTGGTTTAGAATTTGTTACCTATGTTGTGTGAACATAGTTATACTTAAGTAAGCCCCATCCAGCTCCCTCCCAGGTTAAAATATGGAAAGTCCTTGAATGATGGTAGACAATCTACTTCCTCATCGTCACAACTGTCCTGTGTCACGATATGGGGATGCGGTCTACGCACGTCCCAGATGGCATCACCTTGTCTGTTTCACTTCAGCCTCAGTCCTGAGACAGAAATGTCTGCAGGGTATGGTAAAAAAAAGTCAAGATGGTGGCTACCATGAAACTGCGGGTTTTTTTTAATGACCATTGCTTCAGATCACACTGGGGCAGCTGCCATCTTGATTTTTTTTTAAAACCATATCTTGTGGTGGTCCCTGCCCTGAGAGGCTTAATTGCCTGAAAAATGAGCATTTGACCAAATTGCATGGGGGTGGGTGGGTCAAAATCCAGGTCTCTCCTCCCCCCCACCCCCTCAATCATGTAATGTGACCTCTCTGGTGCTCCCTTTAAGTATTTGCTCTGCAGACCTGGGCAGACTGCCATACAATTGTGCAGGCCTGCACTGTGTAACGCACAAATTGGGCCTCTGAACCGTAATCTTTCTCTCCCCCCCACACACGTTTTTTTTTTTTTTAAATAAAGTACAAACACAGGAGCAGCTGCTTTGAATTCTGGATGTGCACAGAGCTTTACAGTCTCGCTGCTAAACTGAGGCGGGTTGAAGGGAATTGATAAAGAGGGTTAAGACGAATGCAAATCACGGCCTTACCTCGAAAGCTGAAAGATGGCAAGACCTGGAAGAGAAAATAGTCATGCCAACAAATTGGATCTGTTTCTTTCAGTCAAGCTGTTCAAATAATTGGGGGCTCGGCTTCCTTCTTTGCAAATGGAGTGGGGGGGGGGCGAGGCAAGCTCTCCCTTAGCCAGGAGGAGGGGAAAATCAACAGCGTTTTCATGGAAAAATGGGCCTACAGACGCACATTTTCAGTGATCCTGGCAGGTTTTCTCTCTTCCCTCGTGGGCAGTTTTTCATATAATCATAAAATTCTATTGATTTTTTTTTAATTTAATACAGAAGATTTACAAAGCATCTTGAGTTGAACTGAGCTGGGGCTATTCTTTAACAGCTCAGCCCAAGTATTTGCTTTGGTTCCAGAATGACAAACAGGTTACATCAATTTTATTTATTGTTCCCTAACATCTGGCATTTAAAAAAAAAGAAAAAAAGAAAGAAAGCACTTAAGTTTCCTTGTTAGGAAAATACATTCGCCCCCTTCTTCCCAATTGGGGATAAAAATGTGCATAGCCATATAAAGGCAACATTAACATGGTTTGTTCGACTAGTCTTTCCTTGTTGTATGAACACTGCTCCTGGAGGTCTGCAAACCATGGTTTGTGATTTATTGGGTTCAAACCCACCAACTGTGGCTTAGTCAATAAACCACATTCAGACAAATCATGTTTTAAAAATGAAGTGCAAAATTCTGTTCTTTTCCCCTCCCAGATTAGGTATTCATCCATCTTAATTTTATTTCTTGTAAATGGGCCACTATATGAGTGACATCATTATGTATGTGACCTCATCATGGCTGTTGGATGCCTATGGGCCCAAGGGGGGGTGTCTTTCTTGTTTTCCAAAGGAAATGAGGCTATTTCTATCAACTAGACAAGCCATAATCTGGCATCTGAGCCAATAAACCTGCTTTGTTTTTCCTTTTCAGCCTCAGTATAAAATGAGTCAGTGATTAGAATAGAATAGAGCAGGAAGGGATCTTGGAGGTCTTCAACCCTCTGCTCAAGCAAGAGACCCTACACCCTTTCAGACAGGTGGCTGTCTAGTCTTTTCTTAAAAATCTTCAGTGATGAAGCATCTACAACTTCTAGAAGCAAGCTGTTCCACCGGTTAATTGTTCTCACTGTTAGAAAGTTTCTCCTTAATTCCAGGTTGCTTCCCTCCTTGATCAGTTTCCATCCATTATTTCTTGTCTTGTCTTCTGGTGCTTTGGAAAATAAGTTGACCCCCCTCTTCTTTGTGGCAGCCCCTCAAATACTGGAATGCTGCTATCATGGCATCTCTAGTCCTTCTTTCCTCTAAACTAGCCAAACTCAAATCCTGCAACCATCTCCAGGCCTTTAATGATTTGTGTTGCTCTTCTCTGCACGTTTTCCAAAGTCTCAACATCTTTTTTTTAATGTGATGACCAAAACTGGATGCAGTATTCCAAGTGTGGTGTCAAGACTGCTAACATTGGATGTTCTTGCTTGCCATATATGAAGAAGCAAGCCTGGTTTTTATTTAGCCCAGCGGTTCTCAACCTTTTTCAGGCCGCGACCCCGACCCGCGCTGCGCATGCGCAGTGCTTTCCCCTGCGCCGGCTGAGGAAAAGGGGGGGGGGAATGGCAGACTGCATTGTTTGGCGACCCCCGTGAAATGGTCGTTCGACCCCAAATGGGGTCGCGACCCACAGGTTGAGAACCGCTGATTTAGCCTGTATACCGTAGCATTTTTAGAGTTAAAGCAGATAATACTAGTGGATGGGAAAATATGCAGCTATCCATAACAATATCTGAGCACAGTATTGCCAAGGTCATCTGTAACGGGAGGGGCACTTTACCCTTCACATTAATTGGAGAATGTGATGGATGACTGTACAATGAAGGAGTGAATTATGCTTTGTTACGGGTGATTGGGGGTGGGAAGATTCAGTTTTTGGCTTAACTTTAGTGTGTGCTGTAGCTATGCAGAAATAAAAGGATTCTTTAAGGTAAATAAGCCTCAAAGTTCTTTGAAAAGCTGCTTCTTTTCGGAACCATGTCATGTGGTCTTACTAAGGCTTTATAAAGCAATACTAATACTTCATATGATTTTGATTCTGTGCCTCTGTTTATGCAACCAAGGATTGTATTAGCTTTTTTAGCTGCTGCTGCACACTGCTGGCTTATTGGAGCACGTTGATGTCCCAATGCTTTATGTAAACCCAGAGAATGGATTTAATTTCTCAGCTAGCTTGTGTGAACACAGCCTCAGAAATGTTTTTCTTCCACTCAATCATATCGGATTGTCAGAGACTGCCTGCCCTTGTCCCTGCATTTTTCTTGGCAAGGAAGTGGCTTGCCATTGCCTCCTTCCTAGGGCTGAGAAAGACTGACTGGCCCAAGGTCACTCAGCTGGCTTCAGGCCCAAGCCAGGACTAGAACTCAACAATCTCCCAGTTTCTTGCCTCGATGCCTTCACAACTTCACCAAGCTGGCTCTCTTAGCCTATCTCAGAGACATAGATATAGAATCACAGAGTTGGAGGTCTTCTAGATCAACCCCCTTCTTGAGCAAGAGACCCTATCCATTTCAAGTGGCTATCCGGTCTCTTCTTAAAAGCCTCCAGAGATGGAGCAATCACAGCTTATGAAGGCCAGGCACTCCACTGGTTAACTGTTCTCACCATTATGAAATTTCTTCTTAGCCCCTTTAGAAGACAAATAAATGAATTAAATACCGCCTTTGTTAATTTTTGAAGTTTTTTTTAATAATGATCTTGTAATTTTAAATTTGGAGCAAAATTATCCCAGTGGGGGCAAGAGAAACCTTGGATGTGATGCTTTAATGGGGGTTCTGACTTTCTTCATTTATGTGCAAATGCAGTGTTGGTGTGTACGTGATGGACTCTAAATTTCCCCCCGGACCACCGTCCCCTAACCAGTGGGAAAGCAGAAGAGTTGCTTGGCCTATTGGCCTACAATCTGGAGCAGGGTTTCTCCACCTTGGGGATTTGACAATGTGTGGACTTCAACTCCCAGAATTCCCCAGCCAGCAAGGGAACTGAAGTCCACACATCTTCAACTTCCCAAAGTGCAGAAACACTGATCAATGTTCATCCTTCAGGCTGCAGATCTTTTGTGCGAGGACTTCCACTTGGGGGAAACCCCACCCCAAACCGAAGGAAGTTAGCCCAGAGAAGGAAATATTAAAAGGGCAGAAAAATATATTTTTCCTCAAAAGGATTTTTTTAAAAAAAACCAAACCTGGCCCCAAATCTATCTCTCTGCCCCAAGCAAGAGCTAGCCCCATAGGAATGCAGATGTAGAACCATCAGAAAGTTGAAGCCAGAGCACTCAAGAAGACAAAGAGAAAATCCTCATGCCCCACCCAAACTCTAGGAGTCATTAGCCCCATCACCTGGGAAGCAGGATATGATAATAGCATTAAACCACAGATATCAAGGCCTAGAAAAACACTCAGAAATAGCCTCAAGGTTCATGCCACAGGAACAGGAAACTATTCCAAACAAGGCTAGAGGGGGTATAAAAACCTACTGCCCATGTGCTCAACTCCTCTTTCCTCTCCTCTGCTCTTTCTTTGCAAGGACCATCTTTCTGCTTCTTCAATAAACTGTAACCTTCTTCCCAAAGCAGTCGCCATGTTGCTTATTTATCCCAGCTTGGATGAACCAGGATGAAGACTTACTTCTGACAGGATACTTATGAATATAAATGTAAAGCTTACAAGAGCTAATGACTCTAGGAGTCATTAGCCCCATCACCTGGGAAGCAGGATATGATAATAGCATTAAACCACAGATATCAAGGCCTAGAAAAACACTCAGAAATAGCCTCAAGGTTCATGCCACAGGAACAGGAAACTATTCCAAACAAGGCTAGAGGGGGTATAAAAACCTACTGCCCATGTGCTCAAGTCCTCTCTTTCCTCTCTGCTCCTTGCGAGGACCATCTTTCTGCTTCTTCAATAAACTGTAACCTTCTTCTCAAAGCAGTCGCCATGTTGCTTATTTATCCTGGCTTGGATGAACCAGGATGAAGACTTACTTCTAACACTGTCCACACAAAATGTAGTGATGCCAACTGTGTGAAAGGAAAAAGGCCCCTTTTGGCCACCAGATGTCTCCCGAGTGCCACCAAGCTGTGTTTGGTATGAGTGTTCGGGACATGGTATTTGTCAAATGGCTAATTAACAGCAACATCTTCTGATGTTTGTAACCTGTCATATTAATAACCAGTGTGTTCGCTCACGAAGCCTGAAATATGCAAGTCTGGTTTTGAAAACGTTTGGCCATCTGTCAAATTCTCCAAACACACAAAGCACATGCTTGTTTTGGTGGTAAAAAGTGGAGGGGGTGAACTGTTCCAGGCCAGAGTCACGCTCTTTGTATTTTTTACTTTTTAAAAAAAAAAAATAATCACTCTCCCTTGTAAAAAGGCATAATGGCAACTTCCCACAGGCCTTCAGATCTGTGGGACTGCCCTAACCTTTATGGGTTAAGGGGAATTGTAGTCCCAGGCCAGAGTGGGCCACCCCAATCTGCTTTTATTTTTTTTCCTTTGCTGAATTCTTCGGTAAAATTCCTTCCTAAAACATATGGAGAAAACTAGGTTTTGCCAAAGATGGCTTATATAGGAGGCAGAACTGGGACTGCAGAATGCATTATTTTAATCACTTTGTAAAAAAAAAAAAAGGACTTTAAGTGGATTCAAAGGAAGTTTTTTTTTTTAAACAGGACAAGAAGTCACTAGAATAAATGTCAACGAATTGCAAAATACGATTGATAAAAACTCTGAAATTGGACAAGATAGTTAGCCCACTTTTGGTAGATCATAGTTTGTTTGATCAAGCCCATGATTCCTGATTCAGTCCTTGGCAATTCTAATTAAAATATTTTTAATTACATAATGCATTTATATTCTACATTTCCTCTGGGGATCCAAGGCAGTACATAGTCCATTGTTTGGAACAAACTGCAAATTACTATCTAAAACCCACTGGGACTGAGCTGGTGGATAGAATGCATGAATAAAATAAATACAATTATTTTTATTTATTCCTCATTCTGTGGCACTTCTACACAAATTTTTGCATTACTCCAGAGTCAGCTTTTTATACTGGTTGCTCAGTTGTAGTGTACAGGTGGTACTCGACTTACAACAGTTTATTTAGTGACCGTTCAAAGTTACAACAGCACTGAAAAAAGTAACTTATGACCATTTTCCACACGACCATTTGCAGCATCCCCTTGGTTACGTTATCAAAATTCAGACATTTGGCAACCGACTCATATTTCTGACGGTTGCCGTGTCCCAGGGTCATGTGATCCCCTTTTGTGACCTTCTGTCAAGCAAAATCAATGGGGAAGCTAGATTAGCTTAACAAATGTGTTACTAATTTAACAGCTGCAGTGATTCACTTAACAACTGTGGCAAGGAAAGTCATAAAATGGGGCAAAACATATTTAACAAATGTCTCCCTTATCAGCAGAACGTTTGGGTTTAATTGTGGTCGTAAGTCGAAGACTACCTGTATTGGAAACTACATTTTTTTTAAAGTTGTCCATTTCTTCCATTTGCAGGAATTTTGGATTCTCCCTGTTCCGTTGTTTTTGATCCTAGCAGCTCTTTCAAGGAATGGGGGCTTGATGGCTTTGCAGCTCCCCCTTGTAAAATTTTTGCTATACACCCCCAGACAAACACACACAGCATAAATCACAGATGTAAATAGGTGCGAACAATTCAAATTATTTCTCTTTGGCATGGAATGGAGGGAGGGCTGATGGGATTTTGGTTACTCCACAGGAATTGAAGGGTGGGATGGGACAGGGATTAATTGTCATTTCTCCCTTTTCTCACCCTAATGCATTTTGCAGAAGGGAAGACAATTGTGCCATTGCCTTCAAAATCCTTTTGAACAGTTGGACTAGTCTGAAATATTTTGTAATGTAAGAGGCCGACACAAAGAAGAGGGAGTGGGTCAACCTATACTCCAAAGCCCCTGAAGGCAAAACAAGAAACTAAGCAAGGAGAGAAGCAGCCTAGAACTAAGGAGAAATTCCGTGACAATTAGAACAATTAACCAGTGGAAGGACTTGCCTTCAGAAGTATAGGTAGACCTTGACTTATGACCACAGTGGAGCCCCAAATTTCTCTTGCTAAGTAAAACATTTGTTAAGCAAGCTTTGCCCCATTTTATCACCTTCCTTGCCACAGTTATTAAGTGAATCACCGTGGTTGTTAAGTTACTAACATGGTTGCTAAGAGCCCTGGTGGTGCGGTGGTTAGAAAGCAATATTGCAGGCTAATTCTCCTGGCTGCCAGCCGTTCGATTCTCACTGGCTCAAGATTGTAAGCGAAGGACCACTGCAGTGAGTGCTCCAACAGTGTAGGTTTTTAGAAAGATATTGGACAATGATTTGTCTGGAATTGTATAGAGTCTCTTGCTTGAGCAGGGGGTTGGACTAGAAGACCTCCAAGGTGCCTTCCAACTATGTAATCCCATAATTTGGGTGGTGGGGGGGGAGAGGAAGGCCTATTTTTTTCTATTGCATGTTTGGAGCTGTTTATGTGGTGTGCCCGCAAAATGATCTAGAAATATAAAGAAAGAAGCAGCCACTGTATGATGTGGTCCCAAATCTTTAGTTTTACAGATTGGTTACCAAACCAGCCAGATGCTTGATCCCAAGGATGATCATAGCACTAGAAAGCTGTGAGTTTTCCAGATTTTAAGGCAAGCGTAAGAACCAAATGCCTTGCTGGAGTTTGGATGTACAGATCCTGCAGTCCATGACGATTAGACATCCTCAAAAGGATGGCCTCCGAGGTGTGAGAAACCAGGAAGTTTGCAAAATGTGGGGAAAACTTTTGCTGGCTGAAAGAAGGGATACTCAGACAGTGTCCTTGCCCTCGTGTGAATAAGAGCAGGATAAGAACCCTCCATTTTAATGAAAATGGGAAAACAGTTTCTTTTCTGCTCAGTTGAATGCAAGCGATCAGTAAACAGAAATGAAATCTTCACATAAGTGGGGTCATGAGATCAGTGGAAAACCTGGTTGCACACTGTACTCGGCTTAGTTAGCCCTGACCTTGGATTTTGAGAAGGGGAATACAGTATTGTGCAAACACAGCTTGATTAGTTTAGAGTTCACACTGTTGTGAGAACCAGGAGGAGGGTTAATCCATGAATCAGGTTAAAGGTGCTGTGTGAATGGAGTTCTTCATTATCCTGCTTAATGAGAACCAGAAGGTTAGCTAGATGGCCTGATCAGAAGCTGAGACAGTCCTTTCTGTACCAAATAAAGGAGAATATTTGTAGCTCAGGGTTGAAATGAGGGGTCCTTGGTGATCTCTGAGCTTGCTTGTTTTCTTGAAAACATTTCATTGTTCATCAAACTAGCACTGATGAGGTAACCTAGTTTGGGTAATGTAATGTTTACAAGAAAACAGCCAAGCTCAGAGAGCACCAAGGGCCTCAGGTCTGCATGAATAAAAAGTCTGGGAAACAATGTTCTAATGTTACATCCTAGCTCCCTTCTTTCCACCATGTCTAGTCATCAAATGCAACAATCACAAGTTTATTTCCCCCCCAGTTTCGGTAAAAAAAGTCCATAAACGGTTTCCGGTCACTGACAAATGTAGTTGTTGTCTTTTTTCTAATCAAAGAAGTCAATTTTGCCATCTCTGCAAATTCTGTCCTCTTCACCAGCCGTTCCTCCATTGTGGGTAGTTCCCACTCTTTCCATATAATAATCTCTCTGCAGTTATCACGTGTAAAAACAATCATCCAACTGGTCTTTTCTAATTGTCTTTCCATTAGTCCTCATGATTTGTGAAAAGGATGGGTGGTTTTTAAATTTGATATATAAATAATAAATATATAAAAATGCTCACGTTTGGCTGGAGTTGGGTCTCAGTTGTGGATTGAACCTTAAGAATTGAGTCAAACTCATTGCTGCTTTTAGTAAGCAACCTTACACTACACAACTGTGTTCATCCAACAACAAACAAAACATGGTATAACGACGACGATGATGATGATAACAATAATATTACCAGTAGGAATCTCACCAAAGATAAGAGGGGTGGACAAAGAGGCCTTCACATTTTATGGTTCCCTGGACCTAGGGAAAAAAATGATGTCAGAATAGCCAAGTATCGGATTTTATAGCGGACCGTTGATTTCAGTGAGGAGTGTCAAAAAATCAAGATGGCAGCCATAACGGTGCAGTTGAAACTCCACCTGGTTTTATGTACATTTCTGCGCTTTGTTTGATTGGTTGTGGCTGCCATCTTGACTTTTTGGACCACACCCTGCAGATAATCTTAGTTCCCTTTCTGGGGAAACTTCTCTGTGTATGAGAGGCTAAAACAAGGTTTTTCCAATCTTTGCAAGTTTAAGATCTGTGGACTTCAACTCCCAGAAGTCTTCAGCTTCCAGAATTGGACGACTTCAACCCATGCTAACTGGGGAATTCTGGGAACTGAAGCCCATGCCGTTTAAGGTTGCTAAGGTGGGGAAATCCTGGGCTAAATCATCTAAGCTTGCTATAAAAAGAAAGAAAAGCCGTAATAAAAAAGAGAACAGTGGAACCTTGTAAAGCTGAGCGTACACACAGGTCAGCATATTCTGCATTTGGAGCAAACAGTAGGTCCATTTAAATTCTGGTCATTATTTGCAAAATATCACCTCTCTCTGTTGAAGGCCTTTTCTTGCCCTTAACCTTGGCACAAACACACCCTGTCAGCTTCTTTCCGCAACAGACGCTGGACTTTGCTGCGCCTTGTTCCCATCACAGAATGGAGACAAGCTTCAGCCTTTCCTTAGTGGTGGCTTTGTTAAAAGAGCTTTTTCTCCTCTCATTCCAGCCCTGTCCAAGGTTAGTTGCACAGAATGTGAAACGTGTTCAGCTTTGTCACCCATTCCTCTGACAGCTATCATGTCACCGGGACAATTGAACTGGGGGAGGATAGGCAATGGAGAAACACATTTAATACGGTACCAAGTTAGGTTTTTTTTTTTTTTCTGGTTCCGGGATGGATGGAGAATACTGTATAAGCACGTAGAAAGTGCAATGCAGCTGCCTTGATTTAATTTTCCCTTCAGGGCCATCTTGGCTGAATCAAAGCAAGATGGACACCCTCAGGAAACTCTAGGACTGTCACTAGCCAGTTGTGGGATGGGGGGCACCAGGGATGAAGGAGCAAGGAGACCCACAGGTTGAGCTTTGCAGCACCACCCCACACTCTCCTCCTCAAATGAACAGGGGGCATACCCAGCTCTGGGGCCAAGGGCCACCTGTCAGGGCTTAAATTAGTAAAAACGGCCCACGTGTCCTGCAGAAGGTGATGTCAAACCCAAGACTTACACAAAACATATTTTCCGGTAAATTATTCATTCGTCAACCCATCTTAAAACTCTCCAGCGTGAGTATAACTGACAAGGGTAGGAGAAGAGGATTAAGAGAAATTCTTTTGAGCTTCACACTTATGCAAATTTTATTCAGGTTTTTCTACCCCCTCCCCCTCTTATTCTCCAGGCACGGCCCTTCCCCCAAATCTAGGGCGCATATGTGCAATGTGGCTTTGCGGGCTCTTCTTGGGGCTGCAGCCCTGCAGATGCACACATGGTGGGGCTCTTGCCTAGCCTGAATTCTACTCACTGGATGCACCGAGGTGCACATACCTATCATTGCCACAGGATGGACAGGAATTGAACTGCACAGAGGTCAAGGCTGCCCACAGAGATGTGTGCCGTAAGTTTTCAAATCATTCCAATTTCTCTGGACGTTACTTTAGTGTATCTCAAGCTTAGCAACTTTAAGATGGGTGACTTCAGTTTGAGAAATACTGGTTTAAACCATTTCTTTGATTTTGACCCATTCTCTTGTCTTAGGGAGTAGGATATGCTGTCAGCAAAGGAAGTATTGGAAACAAAGATATATGCATGCTGCAACAAATCCAAATAAGAAATTACAAAGAGGAGGGGGTCAGCTCATTTTCCAAAGCACCAGAGGGCAGGAAAAGAAACAATGGATGGAAACTAATCAAGGAGAGAAGCAACCTAAAACTAAGGAAAAACAATTAACCAATGGAACAACTTGCCTTCAGAAATTGTGGGTGCTTCAGCACTGGAGGTGTTTAAGATAGGACAGCCTCTTGTCTGGAATGGTATAGGGTCTCCTGATTGAGCAGAGGGTTGGACTAGATGACCTCTAAGGTCTCTTCCAGCTCTGTTCTGAATTACAAATGTTCAACATTCAACAAATGCACAATGTATTCCAGGAAAAGGAAAGGAGTTTTAAATATGAGCCAGCAGTGTGTGGCACAAGAATGCCGGTGCAATCCTAGGCTGCATTCACAGGGATAGAATCAAGATCACCTGAAGTATTATAATGCCATGGTAAGACCAAACTTGGAAAACTACAGCCTGCTTTGGTCACCATATTATAAAGAAGATGTTGAGACTCTAGAAAGAGTACAGAGAAGAGCAACAAAGATGATCAGAAGACTGGAGGTTAAACATATAAAAAACAGCTGCTGGAATTGGGTATCTCTAGTCTAATGAAGAGAAGGATAAGGGGGGACATGATAGCTGTGTTCCAATGTCTCAGGGGCTGCCACAAAGAAGAGGGAGTCAAGCTATTCTCCAAGGTGCCTGAAGGCAGGACGAGAAGCAATGGATGGAGACTCATAAAGGAGAGAAGCAACCTAGAACTAAGGAGAAATAAAGAAGTGGAGCAAAGCTTAGTGAGAGAAATCATGCTTTGTGAGCTAAAGAACAGTTACTGGAGTTGCAATGTTCATATAAGCCAAAGACCATGTTGTCTGCTTCACATATAGGTAGTCCTCGACTTATGACCATAATTGAGTTTGTCAATTAAATCATGAGGGTTGTTAAGCAAGTGACTGACCTGATTTTCCAATCTTTTTTTGGGGGGGTTGCTAAGAAACCACCACAGTGATTAAGTAAATACTGCAGTCATTAAGCGAATCCATTGGAACACATAGGAGAGCTGGAAGGGACCTTGGAGGTCTTCTAGTCCAACCCCCTGCTGAAGCAGGAAACCCTTTACCATTTCAGACAAATGCTTGTCCAGTCTCTTCTAAAAAAAAACCCTCTAATGTTGGAGCACTCACAACTTCTTTTTTGTTATTTTTGCCAGAAATGGAAAGTAATTGTGGGTTTTTTTGGCAAGAACATTGTAAATTGTGAGTGCAGGATGCTGCAGTCATAAATGTGGGCAGAACTGGGAATTACCTTTTGGGGATTCTATTGTAACTTTGAACGGTTATTAAAAGTGACTGGCCATGCTTGGAGGATTACCTGTATTCAGAATAAGCTGCTGCATTTTCCTGTTGCCTCTAACGCAGTTTGGAGTTTGGGCCTCAGCGTGCATTTCATGATCAAAACCTCTGCATTTTCCAGCATGGCAACTGGGGATCTCAGCATGGAGACACATGTTCTTGAACATGCATATTTCCTGGTGATGAAGCTAAGTTAAGCTGGCCAAACCGGATCGCAAAGGGAGATCTCTGCTGCTCTATCCCCAAAAATGCATTGGCAAAATCTGGACTGAGCAAATTTATCCAGTTAAAAAAAAGGGGGGAGGAGGGAAACTCATGATAAATAAAATTATCATTGGAAGATAATTTCTCTCAAGGGCTGATAAATACTATTTTAATGTGACTACTTGACTATACCCTCCCTTCCCTTCCCTCCCTTCCTCCCATCCTCCCTCTCTCCTTCCTTCTTCCCATCGTTCCTCCCATCCTCCTTCCCTCTTCCCATCGTTCCTCCCATCATTCCTCCCTCCCTCCCATCCTTCCTTTCTCCCTCCCTCCCATCCTACTTCCTTCCTTCCTCCCATAATTCCTTCCTCCGTCCCTCCCTCCCATCCTCCCTCCCTCCCTCCCATCCTCCTTCCTTCCTTCCTTCCTTCCTTCCTTCCTTCCTCCCATCCTACTTCCCTCCCTTCCTCCCATCCTTCTTCCCTCCCTCCTCCCTCCTCCCTCCCCCCCTCCCATCCTCCTTCCTTCCTTCTTTCCTTCCTTCCCTCCTCCCTCCCATCCTCCCTCCCTCCCTCCCTTAAAAATCACCTTTCCTTTCACTTGATATTTTGTTAATAATGTATTCATATATATTTCTACGGACTGTTATAGAAATTTCATTTTATATGTGCATTTTACTTTTCAGAAGAGAGTCTTACTTATAAACATTCTTACCACGTGTGTTCTACAGCACAGACAGCAATTTTCTTTCTGGTTTTTTTTTACTATGTAGTTTCAATTTCCCCCCTTCGTTTTTCTAATTACTTCCACAAACTTGTCTAATTTCTCTGGTTCCTTACACTCCTGTTGTGGAATTCTAGGGTTGCTACTGTTTCTAGATATGTCCCTTAGGTGATGGTTTTTGGTTGTTTTTTTTAAACTTCCTTTAACTAAAAAAAACTAACAGAGGAGAAATTTCATTTCTACAAATCAAAACAACTGCCTAAAGCATCAGCTTTATTTTTAAGATCTCATCAACTTGAGAAGCTTTTTTTTTTAAAAAAACAACAACAAAAATGATAGGCAGGTTTGGTTCATTGTTTTGTTTGGAAGCATATCTATTTGCTTGTTAAAAAAAAACCCCAAAACAACATCAAAGGTTAACTGGCTTCTGAAGAACATGCAAGTGGGTGTTTCCTAGTTGGTTACGCCCATCACGTTATCATGTTTTGTGATAGGCTACAGGCCACACTCTCCAAAATTTGGGCATCCTCCCAAAACTGTCCACGGCCACTCATGGGTACAAAGTAACAACAACAACAACAATAATAATAAAGTTGGAAGGGACCTTGGGGGTCATCAAGTCCAACCCCCTGCTCAGGCAGGAAACCCTATACGATTTCAGACAAATGGCTGTCCAGTCTCTTCTTAAAAACTTCCAGTGTTGGGGCATTCACCGCTTCTGGAGGCAGGTTGTTCCACTGGTTAATTGTTCTAACTGTCAGGAAGTTTCTCCTTAGTTCTAGGTTGCTTCTCTCCTTGATCAGTTTCCACCTGTTGCTTCTTGTCCTGCCTTCAGGCGCTTTGGAGGATATCTTGACTCCCTCTTCTTTGGGGCAGCCCCTGAGATACTGGAAGACTGCTATCATGTCCCCCCTCGTCCTTCTCTTCATTAGACTAGACATACCCAATTCCAGCAGCCGTTCCTTATATCCTTTAGCCTCCAGTCCCCTAATCATTTTGTTGCTCTTCTCTGTACTCTTTCTAGAGTCTCAGCATCTGTTTTACATCGTGGTGACCAAAACTGGATGCAGGATTCCAAGTGTACCCTTACCAAGTTGCCTGTCTAACTTTTCAAGATAGCATTATGCTTGTCCCTTGCCTTGTTCAAGTCACTTTAACCACTAATGAAAAACTCTGCAGAATATTATACAGGTAGTCCTCGACTTACAACAGTTCATTTAGTGACCATTCGAAGTTACAACGGCACTGAAAAAAAGTGACTTAAGACCCGCTTTTCCCCACTTACGACTGTTGCGCCATCTCCACGGTCACGTGATCCAAATTCAGGCACTCGGCAACTGGCTCACATTTGTGACGGTTGCCGTGTCCCGGGCTCACGTGATTCCCCTTCTGACAAGCAAAGTCAACGAGGAAGCCAGAGTCACTGACCCATGTGACTAACTGAACAACCGCAGGGATTCAAATGTGTGAAGAAAGGTCGTAAAATGGGGCAAAATTCGCTTAACAAGTGTCTCACTTACCAGCAGAAATTTTTGGACTCATTTGTAGGTCGTAAGTCGAGGACTATCTGTAATCTTCTCAAAGTATGTCAAGACTCTTTTGATTCAGAGGTCTTCTTCCCGTAACACAGCTACAGCGTCTTTACTTGATTTGATTAAGGATGCTCTGTGAACACCCTGCAGTGTATAAGGATTTCATAATTTTTTACCTGCTGCTCTGCTTTCCTATTGAGACCAACAACACAATAGACTAAGCTCCTTTAGTCCACTCCCTTGGGAAGTCCAGGGGTTTCCGAGTGCAAACTCAAAAGCACTCTGATTGTCTGACTGAGAAAGAGGGCACAGAGGAGCAACAAAGATGATTAGGGGACTGGAGGCTAAAACAGTTGCAGGAATTGGGTATGTCTAGTTTAATGAAGAGAAAGACTGGGGGTGACATGATAGCAGTCTTCCAGTATCTGAGGGGTTGCCACAAATAAGAGGGGGTCAACCTATTATCCAGAGCACCTGAAGGCAGGACAAGAAGCAACGGATGGAAACTAATTACCCTGACACCAACTGGGAGACAAACCCTGCACCAAGTGGAAGATCCAACAGATTCCTGACAAATCTAGCAGACAACTTTGTCTCCCAAAAAGTAGAGAAGGGAACTAGGGGATTAGCCATTTTGGATCTAATTCTCACTAACAGAGATGACATGATAGAAGGTGTTGAAGCCACAGGAACCTTGGGAGGAAGTGATCATGCAACATTGGAATTCAACATTATGGAAGCACAAGCAATAGAACACAGTCAAACTAGAGCCTTGGACTTTAAGAGAGCTAATTTCAATAAACTTAGAGAGGGCTTGGGAAGGATTCCATGGGTGAGAATCCTCAAGGGGAAAACAACTCAAGAAGCTTGGGAAATTTTGAAAAGTGAGATAATAAAAGCCCAGTCTAGCACAATACCAATAAAGAAGAAAAATAACAGCTCTCAAAAGAAACCAGCATGGCTGCATAAAGAACTCTCTGATAAATTGAAAGATAAAAATGACAAGTATAAAAAGTGGAAAGAGGGGCACATAAGTAAAGCAGAATATCAGCAAATATTCCGAGCTTGCAAAGATGAAATGAGGAAAGCTAAGGCTCAAAATGAACTAAGTCTTGCGACCAAAGTCAAAAATAACAAAAAAAGCTTCTTTCAACATGTAAAAAACAAGAAAAAAGTGAAGGAAATGATTGGTCCATTAGTGGGGGGAAGTGGCAAGAAGGTGACAAGCAACGGGGAGAAAGCAGAACTATTTAACTCATTTTTTGCATCTGTCTTTACACAAAGGGAAAAAAATAGTCCAACCTATCAAAAACAGTACCATAAAAAACAGATTAGAAACACAAGTTAAAATAGGCAAGAAAATGGTGAGCACCTGTCCAGCCTAGACAAGTTCATATCACCAGGACCACCAGGATTACACCCCAGGGTTCTCAAGGAACTGGCAGATGTGATCTCAGAACCACTGAACTATATTTTTCAAAGATCCTGGAGCACTGGGGAACTACCAGAGGACTGGAAAAGAGCTGATGTAGTTCCCATCTTCAAAAAAGGAAAAAAAGTAGATCCAGTAAATTACAGAACTATCAGCCTGACCTCAATACCTGGGAAAATTCTGGAAAAGATAATCAAACAATGAAACAATGAACACCTAGAGGCAAACCAAGTCATTATTAAAAGCCAACATGGGTTTGTCAAAAACAGATCATGCCAGACAAATCTTATTGCATTCTTGGACCAAGTGACAAAATTAGTGGACCAGAGGAATGCTGTGGATATAATTTACTCGGACTTCAGTAAGGCATTTAATAAAGTAGATCACAACCTACTACTTGATAAGATAGAAAAATGCGGGTTAGACAGCATCACCACCAGATGGATCCGTAGCTGGCTGACCAGCCATACTCAGCGTGTGGTCCTCAATGGAACCGCATCTACATGGAGGGAAGTGTTTAGTGGGGTGCCCCAGGGCTCTGTCCTAGGCCCAGTGCTCTTCAACATCTTCATCAATGATTTGGGCGAGGGGATAGATGGGGAACTCATCACATTTGCAGACGACACCAAGCTAGCAGGAATAGCTAACACTCCAGAAGATAGGCTTAAGATACAGGAGGATCTGAACAAAGTGGAACACTGGGCGCTATCTAACAAAATGAAATTCAGTGGTGAAAAAAGTAAGGTTCTACATTTAGGCAAGAAAAACCAAATGTACAGGTATAGTATAGATGGTACCTTGCTCAATAGTAGCAACTGTGAGAGGGATCTCAGAGTCCTAGTGGACAATCACTTAGATATGAGCCAGCGGTGTGCTGCAGCTGCCAAAAAAGCCAACACAGTGTTAGGCTGCATTAACAGAGGGATAGAATCAAGATCACGTGAAATATTAATACCACTTTACAATGCCTTGGTAAGGCCACACTTGGAATACTGCATCCAGTTTTGGTCACCACGATGTAAAAAAGTTGTTGAGATTCTAGAAAGAGTATAGAGAAGAGCAATAAAGATGATTAGAGGACTGAAGGACATGATAGCAGTGTTCCAATATCTCAGGGGCTTCCACAAAGAAGAGGGAGTCAAGGTATTCTCCAAAGCGCTTGAAGGCAGGACAAGAAGCAACAGATGGAAACTAACCAAAGAGAGAAGCAACCTAGAACTAAGGAGAAACTTCCTGACAGTTAGAACAATTAACCAGTGGAACAACCTGCCTCCAGAAGCGGTGAATGCTCCAACACTGGAAGTTTTTAAGAAGAGACTGGACAGCCATTTGTCTGAAATGGTTTCCTGCCTGAGCAGGGGGTTGGACTAGAAGGCCTCCACGGTCCCTTCCATCATCATCATCATCATCATCATCATCATCACCACCACCACCACCACCACCACCATCACTACTACTATTACTCTTGTGGAAAACGAAAGGACTCTTACGAATTTTCCAGAGGATTTTAGCAGAGAGATTTATTGCGCAGGTTCAGAAGCAATAGCAACAAGCAATTCTGAACCCCGAGGGCGGGTTCAGACTTCAGTTTTATATCTTCCTTTTCTTTTCTCAAGAACAAAGGAATACTCATTGAAATACACATTGTAATACATTAGGTTCATTTCTCACAGGTATACAATGGAGAGTTTGCTACATACATTATATCCAAGTGCAATGCGCATTAGGTTAGTCACACACTATTAACACAGCACTGTTCCAGTAATTATGCAGACACATCATTATTCTAATGATTGTTCATTATTCCACATTACTACTACTACAACTACTACTACTACTACTACTGCAGTTGATTTTGTAGATTGCATTGTTTCTCTCATCCTTCTGTGTCTTGTCTTTGGTTCTGGGTAATTCCCGGCAGAGTCCGGCTGTGGGTTTTATTATTACTGATTTGGAGGAAAATGGCTGTTTCAGAATGTCTGATCGTCCCCAGAGTGGCTTGATTGGGGGCAGAATACAAAGGTAGGTAACAAATAAGTTATGTTGCCTGAATGTTGAATCTCTCATAGGTTTAGTTCAGGGGTCTTCAAATTTGGCCCTTCTATGACTTGTGGACTTCAACTCCCAGAATTCCTCAGCCAGGCACGCTGGCTGAGGAATTCTGGGAGTTGAAGTCCACAAGTCATAAAAGGACCAAGTTTGAAGACCCCTGGTCTAGTTAGCTCTAATCTGGCTTAGGATTCTTGTGGTTTCCCCACCTCTTTGCATATCCAAAACAGAATAAAAATGTATGTATTAAAAGAAAGAGCAAGTGCCTGTCAATTTCCTGGAGCTGCCAGGATTACAGACTTAATTTGCCAGGGTTCAGAAATGCCTACCAAGAACATAGCAAAGGTTTCCAGCAAGCGTATTTTGTGACAACCGAAATCAGGTTTGGGGTATTATTGCAGAATCAAAGCCCTGTCTTTTGAGCTTATTCTGTTCTTTCTTTCAAGAATTTCTAACCTGATCAGCATCAAGGATTCAGGGGTGGTTGTTTTGAGGATAGGCTGTGACTTCAGTGGCCTGATGGCGGCCACGTGGATTTGCTTGTCCCTTTGATTGTGGGTTCCTGATAAGAGCACAAAGGATGCTTCTTAGTAAAGGCTTTGCTTGCTGGAACGGCTGCCATAACCCCTCTTTCTGGTAGCCAGCAGCTGTTTGTTATCCTTAAACCACTCAAGGCTATCTTGACATAAAAAGCCGGCATAGCAACGTAAGTAGAGCAGTGACAATAAACAGAATAGCTTGATAAAGAACAAACTGAGCCAGACCCAGGCGGCTTGGTTTTGTTTAGATAAAACAAAGCGACAAAAATCAGTAAATTTTGCCAGGCAGCTTTTGGAAGGAACCAACAGCAAAGGGAGTCCCAGTGGGCGGATGGAAGATTTTGCCATGCTTATCGGTTCCGTGGTCTCCTTTTGACTTGGGTTTTTCAGCTCTTGGAGACAGATTGTGAAATGATCTCATGCTTAAGTCTGGGCCTGCAAAGGGCACATCACTGTCGCCCCAGATGACTGAAAGCTTTGACAGGGCGGCTACGTCATTTCAGAAATCTGAGAATACAGAATAAGAGAATTGGAAGGAAACTTGGAGGTCTTCTTGTCTAACACCCCTGCTCTGGAAGGAGACTCTATACCAGGGGTCTTCAAACTTGGCCCTTTTGTGACTTGTGGACTTCAACTCCCAGAATTCCTCAGTCAGCGTGCCTGGCTGAGGAATTCTGGGATTTGAAGTTCACAAGTCATAAAAGGGCCAGGTTTGAAGACCCCTGCTCTGTACCATTTAATACAAATGGCTACCCAATCTCTTCTTAAAAACCTCCAGTGATGGAGCACCCACAACTTCTGAAGCAAAGCTGTTTCAATGGTTAATTGTTCTCACTGTCAGGAAATGTCTCCTTAGTTTTCAGTTGGATCTCTCCTTTTTAAGTTTCCATCCATTGCTTGTTGTTCTGCCTTCAGCTGCTTTGGAGCATAGGCTGAACCCCTCTTCTCTGTGACAGCCCCTCACATATTAGAACTGCTATCATGTCACCCCGATTCTTCTATTTGTTAGACTAGACTAGATATACCCAGTTCCTGCAACCATTCATTCTATATTTCAGCCTCCAGTCCCCTAATCATCTTTGTTGCTCTTCTCTGCACTCTTTCAAGAGTCTCAGTATCTTTTTCGTACCACGATGACCAAACTGGATATATTATTCCAAATGTAGTTTTACTGCAGTACAAAGCAATAGTAACACTTCATGTAATCTTGATACTATCCCTCTGTTGATACAAACAGGAAGTGAGCAAGATCCTGACTTCAACTGTGGTGGATGGGATTCAGGTAGCCACCACAGACAGCCATTTCAAGAAGTTGGGCCAGGAAGAGGCCTTGGTCTCTTCAGCCTTGAAAGACGGCGTTTAAGGGGTGACTTGATCGAAGTGTATAAAATCATGCATGGGATAGAAAAGGTGGATAGAGAAAAATTCTTTTCTCTATCACACAATACCAGGACAAGGGGGCACTCCCTGAAGCTCATAGCTAAGAAAGTGAGGACAAATAAAGGGAAATATTTCTTCACCCAGAGGGTCGTTGATTTATGGAATTCACTTCCAGAAGGGGTCATGACAGCTGTCAGCCTTGACAGCTTCAAGGGAGGGTTAGATAGATTCATGGATGCCAAGTGTATCGGTGGTTATTAAAACGGATGTCCATGTGCCGCCTCTATGTTGGTTGAGGCAGGCAGGATTCCCTTGAGTACCATTTGTTGGGGGTCAAGGGAAAGGGAGGGTTTTGCCTTCTCTTTCTGCTCAAGATCCCCATGTACAATTGGTGGGCCACTGTGTGACACAGAATGCTGGACTCGATGGGCTTTGGCCTGATTCAGCATGGCTCTTCTTATGTTCTTATGTTCTTTAAGAGGTTGGTTCTTCATTCAAGGATCTGACAGATTAAATACTAGAGATGTTTGGAGGGACTGGAAGTTGAGACACAACAAGGGAGAACCTCCAATTGTGGGTTAAAATTTCTCCTTAGTTCTAGATTGGTTCTCTCCTTGATTAGTTTCCATCCATTGTTTCTTGTCCTGCCTTCAGGTGCTTTGGAGAATAGCTTGACTCCCTCTTCTTTGTGGCAACCCCTAGTCCTTCACTTCATTAAATTAGACATACCCAATTCCGGCAACCGTTCTTCACATGTTTAGTCTCCATCCCCCTAATCATCTTTGTTGCTCTTCTTTACACTTTTTCTAAAGTCTCAAAAAAAATACAGTCTTCTTTACTGAGTTTGGCTTCTGGATCTCTAGTAGCCTTGTAGGTTTATATAGAAGGCTTATATAGTGAGTTTTCTTAGCCATAGGACCGAAGTGGTTTGCCATTGTCTTCTTCTGGCATTTTTGAAAAACTTTCTATTCTGCAGCTTTGGCAGCATTCTTGCAGTTCCCCATCCAAGGGTTCCCCATGTTTGATCCTGCTTAGCTTCCAAGCTAAGACATGGTTCACCCAAGCACTGCCTCCTGAGAATACCTAAATGTTGACAAAGCTTCAGACTTTCTGACCTTTTATAAGAATTAATGTGGATATACTTATATCAGAGGATGCACAGTCTTATTGTGCTGAGGTAATCCAGGAGTAAATACAGTAAACAGTGGTTTGTATTAAATGGTGGTTTATCAAACACTATCTACAAATATACACTATCTACAAATATACACTAGGAACAAAATACATACACATGATAATTCAGCAAACCCCAATACACAGCAATTACAGCAGGAAACAGAGGAGAGAGAGAGAAAGAGACTCCAGCAAGGCCTTCCCTTTTATACTCAAGCTTTTAAAGGGATACAGACTCCTGCTGAGTCATTCCTAATATTGCATCATTCATTTCACATTATACAAGCTGGTTAACTTCTAAATCATTACCTTGGCAACTTCAATATACTAACATTAAATTTTTTTACAAAATGATCGAAACTAGGAACCTTGATGATGACATGGGAGAATACAGATAGCCAATCCCGACTAGAGCACCTATCGTGTACGGAGGACCCTGTGTTCAATGTAAATTCATTGGGTGAAACACAATTCCATTTCACACAGTGGTTTGTTTTTCTTAATCTTGAGGAAAATTAAACACAGTTTAGAGTTCAGATGACCCTTGAAAAATTATTGTTAACCTAAATAGAATAAGCAACTTTCGAATTCACGGTAGTTTGACTGTTTACCTAAGCTCATGTTAGTCTTTGGCACAAATGTCGGTTGGACCTAACATACCTTTGGCGTGGAAATATTTCATGCATGCTAAGAAAAAGATTCTGGCATTTTAGCTATCAGAAATCTATGTTCCGAATGAATGAAACTGTTAACAGCTCTTGGCTTAAACGTCGCTTCTTACATAAGTGTTTCCAATGAGCTGGACGTATATCATGAATGAAGTTTACTTGGCTGATGCATTGTGATTAGTCATTGTTTGCGAAGTAAATTTCCACTGATGTGGGCCCACAATACACTAAGCCCAAACCCACAAAAATATTACAGTTTAGTAAAAGGCATGAACCCATTCATAAAAAAAGAGGTAGGTATTTCAGTTCTGATGAGAATCTTCAAAGTTTTTTTATAAGAAAAATATCTGGGTATATTCTATGTAAAGTGGTAGTTCTTTTTCTGCTTGGTGCTCTCTGAGCTTGGTTGTTTTCTTGCAGAAGTTTCATTACCCAAACTAGGTAACATCATCAATGCTAGATGATGCTATCTAGTTACCTAGCACCTATTTATCCATCGCTGATGATGTTACTTAGTTTGAGTAATGAAACGTCTGCAAGAAAACAACCAAGCTCGGAGAGCACCAAGGACCCCTCATGTCAACCCTGAGCTACAAATATTCTCCTTTATTGATTCAAATCCTTTGCAAAGGTTAGGGAGACATCCAGCATATGTAAGCCATGGTACATTTGGCCAATGTTCTCTGAGCTTGGTTGTTTTCTTACAGACGATTCATTACTTAAACTAGTATCAATAATAATAGACTTTTTCTTCCTCCTCCTCAGGAAAATGGAGACGCTCCGTCTTCTCACTCCTGGGCGGGAGGCTGCCGAGGATTTTTCTTTTCTTTTGCCTCCCTGGTTGGATTTGTTTTCAGCGACCATCTCTTTCCATCTCGTATTCATTTTCACCGCGTTTCTAGCATGGGTTGCGCTTTTTGAGGGGGATTCTTTTTTTTCTCTTAATTTCGTTTCTTCTTACTATTTTTTGTCTCCAGTTTCCTCCTATTTCTTGTCTTTGCGTCATTGTTTCAAGGAATGGAAATGGTGATTTGTTTCGGTGTATGTAATACTGGGTCGGTAGGATTTAAATCCTTTTCGGTTGTAATTTATATTTTTTAAGCTGCAAGTACAATAAATATTCTACATCTGTAAATAATAATAATAATAATAATAATAATAATAATAATAACAACAACAACATCAAACATCCACATCTTCCTGTCCCAGGTCCTTGGTAAGGACTCGATAGGTAAACAAAATGCCAAATTCAGTCTGAACATCTGGCTGATTGTGCGATGATCCATAATAATAATAATAATAATAATAATAATAATAATAATAATAATGTACAAAGACCTACAAATAGAAATTTATTTATTTATTTATTTATTTTGACTTATATGCCGCCCTTCTCCCCAGACTCAGGGCAGCTTACAGCAGAAATACAAGTACAAAAATATATAAATCATTTAAAATAGTAATACAGTATAAAAAATATAAACTATACCCACTCATACAACATACAGTCCCAATCAAAGGCCCAGGGGCAGAGCGCCGCTCACATGCCCCAAGCCTGTCTGCACAGGTGTGTTTTTAAAAGTTTTCGGAAAGCTAGGAGGGAGGAAGCAGTACGAACCTCTGAGGGAAGCTGGTTCCAGAGGGCTGGGGCAGCAACAGAGAAGGCCCTAGTTCTAGGTCCCGCCAAACGGCACTGTCTAACAGACGGGACCCGTAGGAGGCCAACCCTATGTGCCCTAACCGGTCGCTGGGATTCATGGGGCAGAAGACGGTCCCGCAAGTATCCTGGCCCATTGCCATATAGGGCTTTATAGGTCATAACCAACACTTTGAATTGTGTTCGGAGAGCAATTGGTAGCCAGTGCAGCTCACGAAGGGCTGGAGTAATATGAGCATGTCTTGGGAGACCCAAGACAGCTCGCGCGGCCGCATTCTGGACTACCTGCAGTCTCCGGACATTCTTCAAAGGTTGCCCCATGTAGAGAGCATTACAGTAGTCGAATCTCGAGGTGACAAGGGCATGGGTGACTGTGAGGAGTGACTCCCGGTCCAAATAGGGCCGCAACTGACGCACCAGGCGAACCTGGGTAAATGCTCCCCTCGCCACAGCCGAAAGATGGTATTCTAAACTTAGCTGTGGATCGAGGAGGACACCCAAGTTGCGAACCCTCTCCGACGGGGATAAAACTTCCCCACCCAGAGTGATGGATGGACAGATGGAATTGTCCTTGGGAGGCAGAACCCATAGCCACTCCGTCTTGTCGGGATATAGTCTGAGCCTGTTGGCACCCATCCAGACCCCAACAGCCTCCAGGCACCGGTTCATCACTTCCACTGCTCCGCTGTAATGACGCGGGGTAGAGATGTAAAGCTGAGTATCATCAGCATATTGATGAAAACTCACCCCGTGTCGACGGATGAAATAGAGAAATAGAAAGACTGTGGCAAAAGCAAGCAAGGGTAGTACCAATAGTAATAGGTGCCTTGGGTGCAATCCCAAAACAACTGGAGCACCACTTGAACACCATTGGCATTGACAAATTCGCCATTAGTCAATTGCAAAAGGCGGCATTACTAGGAACTGCTTCCATCCTGCGACGATATCCGTAATACCATCAAACATCCACGTCTGCTATCCCAGGTCCTGGGTAAGGACTCGATAGGTAGGCAAAATGCCAAATCCAGTCTGAACATCTGGCTGACTGTGCAATGATCCATAATAATAATAATAATAATAATAATAATAATAATAATAATAATAATAATAATAATAATAAGAAGAAGTTGGAAGGGACCTTGGAGGTCATCTAGTCCAACCTCCTGCTCAGGCAGGAAACCTTATACCATTTCAGACAAATGGGGGTTGGACTAGAAGACCTCCAAGGTCCCTTCCATCTCTGTTATTCTGTTCTAAATATCACGGACAAAATAGCCCAAAGCATACACTCTGCTAGAGAGAAGTTTCCAGAGGATGGGCTCCAGCACAAGTTGAAAAATTTGGAAGACTAAACCTCTGGTCCTGGTTGCTGACCCAGATTGGGTTCTGTGAAGATATATACATGGATCCTACATTCATAAAAGTCCTACCTAGGCATTTCAATAAATATTAGTCATATTTCATTACACCATCCATAGCTAGTATGCATTAATAAATAATTGGTTCGTGTGTTGCTAATATCATCAATTTTGCAGAGCATTGAGTAGCTGGGGCCATGTATTTATCTTTCCCATGTTGCAAACTAAGCCTTTTAGCTATTAGTGCAACACATTTTCTTTGTCCAGATGTCAATTTCCATGCAATAGAAACATAGTTCAAAAGAATTTGATCCCTGAGAACATTAAGTCTTGTCTCAAAGTTGGTTAACCCATGAAAGATTCTTTAAAAGAACGATTATAGGACGTTGTGCAAACAATGCGCTATTCAGTGAAGCATTGAAATGACATTAAAGCTCAGAACTTATAAAGACACATAGAATAGGTCACCTATGAGTCTGTTTCCCATCTGGAGAAACAAGCTGTCATCATCTTGGCTGGGAATACTGGAGCAGGTGTCCTGACACATTTTGATGGATTCGTGGAAAACCAAAGTCTGTCGGCAACTCGGGGGCAGGTGGATACATTTGGAGTGTCAAAAGTTATGTGCTGGGCGGTCCTTGGTGCTCTCTGAGCTTGGCTGTTTTCTTGCAGATGTTTCATTAACAAATGAACCTCTGGATCCGATTCTTTATCTTCATTAACTCTGGATGGGGTTGGGCTACCCCAGACAGATCTGATGTGCAACTTGGGAGTCATCCTGGACTTACAACTCCTAATCAACGAGCATATGGCTAGAAGGGCTTTTGTGCAGCTTTGTGTTGTACACCAGTTGTGCTCTTACTTGGATCCTGAGGCCCTGTGCATGGTCACTCATGCCCTAGTCATCTCCTGGCTGGATTACTGCAATGCATTCTACGTGGGTCTGCCCTTGAAGAGTATTAGGAAGCTACAGCTGGTGCAGAAGGAAGCGGCGTGCACAGTCCCGGGGCTGTGCATGTAACACCCTTATTATGCGACCTGTATTAGTTGCCAGTTTGCTTCTAGATCCAATTCAAGGGGTTGGTTGATGCTTTTAAAGCCCTACACGGCATGGGTCCAGGTTATCTGAGGGTCCATCTCTCCCCAATAGGACTAGCATGACCCATTTGCACCAGCGAAAGAGGCCTGGTGAGGATCCCATCTGCTGAGGAATTCCAGCAGGTGGGTTCAAGGAGAAGAGCCTTTTCTGCTGCGGCCCCATTCTGTGGAACACGCTTATCACTGGAGGTGAAGAACTGCCCCCTCCATTTTGGCCTTCTGGAAAGGTATCAAAAATCTGGCTTTACTGGTTGGCCTGGGGTCCCAAAGGGGGCACTGGAGGTGGCTGATGGGGTAAGAAGACCTCATCCCTGTCACTTTCAGCACTTAACTCCCTTAGTTTGGTTTTAGTATAGTTCTTAATAATATTTTAACTCTGCGGTGTTCTAATCGTTTTTACTTGTTTTATAATCTGTGAGCTGCCCAGAGCCACCTTATAGGGTAGATGGGTGGCACAAGAATTGAATAAACAAATGAACAAACAAACAAACAAATCTAGGTAACATCATTGCAAGCTGCAAATATTCTCTTCTAAAGTTTACATGCACTCTCCCTGTCACAAGAGACCAGAAGGAGATCAGAAGGCAAACTCTCCCAGGTTTTTCTGCCACCTAACTATCCTTTTTTTGGGGGGGGGTGACATGGGGAGACAAATTTCTTAACCATGAAGCAGTCTACAGCAGTCCCACCCAAATGGAATCTCAGCACTAGTATTGGAAATGTCATTTATGCTGGAAGCGTTTTCCTTGCTTTGCACAATCTGGCCTTCCTTCCTTCCTTCCTTCCTTCCTTCCTTCCTTCCTTCCTTCCTTCCTTCCTTCCTTCCTTCCTTCCTTCCTTCCCTCCTCCCTCCCTCCCTCCTTTCTTTCCTTTCTTTGTTTCTTGTTTTCTTTCTTGTTTTCTTGTTTTCTTTCTTGTTTTCTTTCTTTCTTTCTTTCTTTCTTTCTTTCTTTCTTTCTTTCTTTCTTTCTTTCTTTCTTTCTTTCTTTCTTTCTTTCTTTCTTTCTTTCTTTCTTGTTTTCTTGTTTTCTTTCTTTCTTTCTTTCTTTCTTTCTTTCTTTCTTTCTTTCTTTCTTTCTTTCTTTCTTTCTTTCTTTCTTTCTTTCTTTCTTTCTTTCTTTCTTTCTTTCTAAAAATATCAGGGGAGTCTTGTGACCTCAGAAGCAGGAATTTCCAAACATTTGGGCACCTGCAAACACACTGCTGGGGATTCAGGAAGGAAGACAAAATGATACAAGCATGTCACAGCAGGTTGCTGTGAAGTTTTCAGCAACCGGTGCAGTGGTCCGGTTGTAAATTATGAACTTGACTGTGATACTCTGCAAAGGAGCAGACAGAGGGAGTCCTGCACTGATTTTTGTAATTTATGACTTCATCTGATGCTTGCGATCTCTGAGTCTTGTTTTGTGGGTGTCCTTTGTTAAGGAACATCCATCTTAACCATCTTAATTTGATTCCTATTCTCCCAGTTGTTCATTCATTCTGGCTCTGTTTTGTTCGCCTCTTCATGTTTGAGGGCCACCAGTGATATATTCTTTTATTGACAAGAACAATTTCTACACGATAAAGTGATTTGATCTGGAGCCCTCCTGAGAAAGTATTAGGCAATAAATACTGGGTTAATGTCCCTCTGCAGCTGTTTGGTGTTACAAAGAAGACAACTTTTGCTGAAGATTTAGTAATTGAACATTCTCCATTAGCAACCCTAGGCAACCAATGTCTCTCTCCAAACAATCATGTTATGACAGTTTTGCTCGTCAATGGCTTCGATGGGAAATGGAAGAGGGAACAGAATGGCGCTAATGAATCTTCAAATATATCTAGACAGAGGTATAGCTGGAGGACTTGTATCCAACCACACACACACACACACACACACACACAAATTTATAGGCTTCTAGGTAGATTTCTCTAGAAAGCAGTACTGAGCTGCTAATTCTTTTTTTAAAAAAATTGTAAATTGATCTTTTAACAGAGCCCTCTGCTGGTAAGATGCCCAGTGAAAGATGGAATTTAAATTTTACTTGCCTAAAATACATATTGCAGAGAAATCACCTTGCCGACAAAGATCCGTATAGTCAAAGCTATGATGTTCCCAGTAGTAATGTGTGGCTCTGAGAATTGGACCATAAGGAAGGCTGAACACCGAAGAGTTGATGCTTTCGAATTGTGCTGTTGGAGAAGATTCTTGAGAGTTTAATGAAGAGAAGGATGATTGGGGACATGAGAGCAGTCTTCCAATATCTCAGGGTCTCCCACAAAGAAGAGGGAGTCAAGCTATTCTCCAAAGTGCCTGAAGGCAGGACAAGAAGCAACGGATGGAAACTCATCAAGGAGAGAAGCAACCTAGAACTAAGAACTTCCTGACAGTTAGAACAATTAACCAGTGGAACAACCTGCCTCCAGAAGCTGTGAATGCTCCAACACTTGACGTTTTTAAGAAGAGACTGGACAGCCATTTATCTGAAATGGTATAGGTTTTCCTGCCTAAGCAGGGGGTTGGACTAGATGACCTCCAAGGTCCCTTCCAACTTCTTCTTCTTCTTCTTCTTCTTCTTCTTCTTCTTCTTCTTCTTCTTCTTCTTCTTCTTCTTCTTCTTCTTCTTCTTCTTCTTCTTCTTCTTCTCCTCCTCCTCCTCCTCCTCCTCCTCCTCCTCCTCCTCCTCTTCTTCTTCTTCTTCTTCTTCTTCTTCTTCTTCTTATTATTATTATTATTATTATTATTATTATTATTATTATTATTATGGATCATCGCACAGTCAGCCAGATGTTCAGACTGGATTTGGCATTTTGTCTACCTATCGAGTCCTTACCAAGGACCTGGGATAGGCAGATGTGGATGTTTGATGGTATTACAGATATCGTCACAGGATGGAAGCAGTTCCTAATAAGGCTGCCTTTTGCAATTGACTAATGGTGAATTTGTAAATGCCAATGATGGTGTCCAAGTGGTGCTCCAGTTGTTTTGGGATTGCACCCAAGGCGCCTATTACTATTGGTACTATCCTTGCTTGCTTTTGTCACAGTCTTTCAATTTCTATTTGTAGGTCTTTGTATTTGTTGTTGTTGTTGTTGTTATTATTATTATTATTATTATTATTATTATTATTATTATTATTATCCCTTGGACTGCAAGGAGATCAGATCAGTCAATCTTAAGAGAGATCAACACTGTCTTGTTCTTTGGAAGGCAGGTTACTGAAGCTGAAGCTCTAATACTTTGGCCACCAAATATTATGGAGTATGTATCAACTCTTACTAAATTCTGTAAAAATCTGGAGGTTTTTAAGAAGAGACTGGACAGCCATTTGTTTGAAATGGTATGGGGTCTCCTGCCTGAGTAGGGGGTTGGACTAGATGACCTCCAAGGTCCCTTCCAATTCATTATTCTGTATAAGGTCTCAGGCAGTAGGTAGCCTGTGGGGAACAGTACCTAGGGTGTGATTTTTGTCCCCCTCTCTTATAACTTGTAATTTAGAGACCCCCAAATCAGCAAAAAAATTTTGACAGTCAGATGTTTTTGTTGGTAATATGTGTCTAAATGGAATGGAAAAAAACCTGAACAATGCATTTCAAAAGACAGAAGGTTTGCTGACACTAAGCTGTCCTTTGTCTATGGAGATTCTCAGTTATCCAAGTCACGGTTGTCCCAAAGATGCTTTTTTTTTTTTTCCCCAAGAGGCAACTGGACTTTGTTTTTCCTTGAAGACGTTTCGCTTCTCATGCCAGAAGCTTCTTCAGTTCTTCAGAACCTTTGGGATAAGCTGTCCTTTGTCATTCCGAAGGATTTCCCCTCCTTCTGAAGGGAGCAAGTTGAAAAGTCCTTTCAGGAGGGCAACTCCTGCTATACAATTAAAAGAAGCATCCAAGGTGACACTCCCGGGGAAGACTGTACTAAACCACTGCCTGGAAAACGCAGGGTGGGTGGATAGGAAGTGGGAAGCAAATCCCACTCACGGATTCATTGAAACAAAGCAAAGCCAGAGGCTCAGCAAGATGTATGTAAATCAGTTGTTCATGCAAGGATGCTCCTGAATAAACTCGCTTGGTTTACAAACCTGGTAATGAATGCGGAAGTGGAGATTGGAAGGTTGGGGAGATTTGGGAAGCAGCAAGTAATTGGCAGGAGGGTAGAAAAAAAAACCCAGAGCAATTAAAGGATACTATGAAGGTTGGAGAAACAGTCACAAAAGCCCGGCTCTGGGCTTCTACGGTATCTATTTTCAGGGACTATCATGGCTTTTGCACACAACCAAGAGAATAAAGGCTTGGGAAATGGAGACCATTAATAATCAGCTCAGGTCTTCTTAAAAATATATATCTTTTTGCAGCACTTCCTGGAATTTTCCTGTTGGTGGGAACATTGCCTCATCCTGCCAGCTGGGATTTCCCCTCTGCCACAAAGGGCAAGGCATTGTCAGATCACCAAATCTAGACCCTTCTTCCTTCTGGTCCCCAGTGAGCTGCTGGCTGGGGAATTCTGGGAGTTGAAGTCCACAACTTACGGTTGCCAAGGTTGGACACCCCTGGTCTAGACTATCAGCTTTTCTGCTTCTCCATTGACCTTCGTTCCTCCCCTTTCCTCATCCCTCACCCACTAGCCAGAACAGTGGAGCCATTGACAGGACAGGAGGGAAAAGAAGTGAGGCTGGTAGCTGTGTGGAAGTGCCCTAAATATTTTGGAGGCAAGAAAAATGGGGAGGTCTTAATCCCTAACTTTCTAAAGTGGTCAGGACTATCAAATCTAGGTTGCTGTAATTGAAGGTGGATCCCCAGGAGGGAGGGGCTGCCTCCCAGAGAAGTAATAGGCAACTCAGTCCAGATATCCTGTGTGAGAGAAAGGATGAAGACAGCCTCTCCCTAGCAGTTCCCAGAATATGTTATAAATTGCAGATAGTAGAGTTCTCAATCTGACAAAATTTTGTCTGTAGGTGTGAAACAGTAAAGAACTCAGCCTAGAGGAATTTTCACCTGTCATTCTCGAATTTGGCCTGACACCAGTTGATTGATTGGTGGGCTGGATGGAGTGGGAGGGATCTGTTTCAATGGGCTGGATGAGAGGAGAAATAAAGTGAAAAGAATCTGCCACTTAACTGCTGCAAGTCATTCCACGCTGTATAGTTAGTCTTCGACTTACGACTAACATTGAGACCAAAATTTCTGTTGAGACAGTTGTTAAGTGAGTTTTGCTCCATTTTATGACCTTTCTTGCCACAGTGGTTAAGTGAATCCCTGCAGTTACGTTAGTAACATGGTTGTTAAGTGAATCTGGCTTCCTGATTGACTTTGCTGATCAGAAGTTTGCAAAAGGGGATCACATGATCCTGGGACACTGTAACCGTCATAAACATGAAATATGCGAAGCGTATGAATTTTGATCATGTGACCAGGGGGAAGGCTGCAATGGCTGTGTGAAAAATGGTCATACCTGAACAACCGGTTCTCTTATTTGATGCAGGCCTGGGCCTCTGAGGCCTAGAATGGACTTCCGGAAATGGCATCCATGCACTTCAGGCAGGCCATTCTAGGCCTGGGAGGCCTCTGAGGCCTAGAACGGACTTCCGGAAGTGGCATCCACACACTTCTGGTGAGCTGTTTTAGGCCTGGGAGGCCACCTCCAGGCCTCTGAGGAAGCCAGTTAGTTCTCCGAATGCAGCAAAGTTTAGCTACCAGTTCTACCGAACCGGTGCGAACCGGCTGAATCCCACCACTGGTCATAAGTCACTTTTTTCAGTGCCATTGTGACTTCGAGCAGTCACTAAATAAACTGTTGTAAGTTGAGGACTACCTGGGCCTATGAGGACAGGGCTACTTGCAAGCCTCGTTACTGAACAAAATTAGAGTCTGGCCATTGGGCCAGTAAAATTATGCCAGCCTATTTTTCTTCTGATTCTGATAATGGATAAAGGGACATTAACACAGCTGTAAGGGAAAAAAAAACCTTGAAAATCTCCAGACAGTCAAATCTGGTCCAGAAGCATGCAAATGCTGGCGACTTATATAAAATTATTTGCACTGATTCTGCAGCTGGAAAGAAATGTGGCTTTTTTAAAAAAAAAAAAAACCTAACCCACTAACCCCTGTTTTCTTTACTAATGTTACCAAAAGTCAACATTTTAAAACATTAAATCAAAAAGGAAAAGAGGGGGAGGGAAACCGCTTAAAATCTCTCAATTTCCAGCTTCTGAAAATGGTGTTATATGTTCCAATTTTAAAGTGAATTTGTTCCCTTTAACATTTTGCATTTCCTTTTTTTTCCACAGTTCAAACATGCTTACTAGCATAAATCTTCCAACAAATGTGAAACACATTGGTGAGGCCCAGAAACACAGAAACACACACACACACAGAGAGAGAGAGAGAGAGAGAGAGAGAGAGAGAGAGAGAGAGAGAGAGAGAGAGAGAGAGAGAGAGAGAGAGAGAGAGAGAGAGAGAGAGAGAGAGAGAGAGAGAGAGAGAGAGAGAGAGAGAGAGAGAGAGAGAGAGAGAGAGAGAGAGTTTTGGGGTTTGGGATTTGGGGACAAAGGAGGGGTTTATTTCCCTTCAACTTTTTTTTTGCATCTGAATATATCCCAGCGACTGGTTAGGGCACATAGGGTTGGCCTTCTATGGGTCCCGTCTGTTAGACAATGCCATCTGGCGGGGCCTAGGGCTAGGGCCTTCTCCGTTGCTGCCCCAGCCCTCTGGAACCAGCTTCCCTCAGAGGTTCGTACTGCTTCCTCCCTCCTAGCTTTCCGGAAACTGTTGAAGACACATTTATGCAGACAGGTTTGGGGCGTGTGAGCTGCACTCTGCTCCTGGGCCTTTGACTGTGATTGTGTGTGGTGTGAGTGTAATAAATTATCTAGTTTTTATATAGTATTGTAAGTAGTAATTTTAATTGATTCTATATTTATGTTTTTACTTGTACTGTTATTGTGAGCCGCTCTGAGTCTTAGGAGAAGGGCGGCATATAAGTTTAAACAAATAAATAAATAAATAAATCTTATTTTTGGACAGCACAGTGGCTCAGCACACTGAGTTATAGTTAAGACGCTGGGCTTGTCAACTGGAAATCCGGCAGTCCAGGTTCGAGACCTGAGCTCCACGCAATGGGGTGAGCTCCTGTCACTTGCCTCAATTCCTACCAACTTAGCAGTTCGAAAGCATGCAAATGCGAGTAGATAAATAGGTACCACTTAACAACCAGCAAAAAAGCATGATTATTTCTTCTTCTTCTTCTTCTTCTTCTTCTTCTTCTTCTTCTTCTTCTTCTTCTTCTTCTTCTTCTTCTTCTTCTTCTTCTTCTTCTTCTTCTTCTTCTTCTTCTTCTTCTTCTTCTTCTTCTTCTTCTTCTTCTTCTTCTTCTTCTTCTTCTTCTTCTTCTTCTTCTTCTTCCTCATTACTATTATTACTATTACTATTATTGTATTGTTTTTCCTCCCAAGGAAGGGGAGAAAAACTGGGGGGTGATGCAGTTGAATGTGTTCCAAAGGCAACAATTTCATGCAGTTTGTCTGAAACAATAAACAATCTGAATTTATGTCTCACTTCATCAAGCTGAGCTTGTTAGGGTCTGAGACTGAATGTTATTACCTGTGTTCAAAAAAATGTGTGGTTAGCTCACTGGCATCAAAGAATGCTCTATAAATATCACTTGAAACAGTTTCTCAAACTTAGATCACTTGAAAGACTTTCTCAGAGTTGAATGTGATGGTTTAGGGAAGCTTGTGTTTGTCTAGGTTATTACTGTTCTTTAATTATTATTTTTTCATTTTGTAGCTTAGGGCAAAATGGACATCTTTCAATATAAAATGGCATAGAAAAAAAAATGAAACCAGGAAAGCAGTAATTCAACTAAAGCTCTGCCCCTCTGCAGGAACTAAATTGGTTGCTGAAGCAGTTCAGAGAGCTAATTCATCATAATTGCCCAGCTATGCTAAAAAGAGAAGACATAAAAAGTGCAAACCGTGAAAACCAGATCTTTGTTCTTTAACATTGGGGAGGACCTTCTGCCAATGGACTTTTCATATGAGTTAATGTCCTACCGGTACAACAAGGGTCCCCAGCCTTGGCAATTTTAAGACCTGTGGATTTCAACTCCCAGAATTCCCCAGCCAACATGGCTGGCTTGGGAATTCTGGGAGTTGAAGTCCACAAGTCTTAAAGTTACCAAGGTTGGGGACCCCTATCCTACAAGGCTTCTTAGCTTTGGAAATGGTCTTAGCAGGATACGACAATCACTTACAATCACATGTAAGTGATATAGACAATCACTTAAATATGAGCCAGCAGTGTGCTATAGCTGCCAAAAAAGCCAATGCAATCTGAGGTTGCATTAACAGAGGGATAGAATCAAGATCACATGAAGTGTTAGTACCACTTCATAAGGCCTTGTTAAGACCATACTTGGAATATTGCATCCAGTTTTGATCACCACGATGTAAAAAATAGGTTGAGACTCTAGAAAGAGTGCAGAGACAAACAACAAAGATGATCAGGGGACTGGAGGCTAAAACTTATATGGAACGGTTGCTGGAATTGGGAATGTCTAGTTTAATGAAGAGAAGGACGAGGGGGTGGCATAATAGTAGTCTTCCAATATCTTAGGGGTTGCCCCAAAGAAGAGGGAGTCAAGCTATTCTCCAAAGCATCTGAAGGCAGGACAAGAAGCAACAGATGGAAACTAACCGAGGAGAGACGCAACATAGAACCAAGGAGAAATGTCCTAACAGTGGAAAAAACTAACCAGTGGTGTTCTGCCTTCAAAAGTTGTGAGTGCTCCATCAATGAATGGTTTTAAGAAGATATTGGACAGCCATTTGTCTGACATAGAATAGACTCTCCTGCTTGAGAAGGGGGTTGGACATTCTTCTTAATGTCTTAAGAAGACATGGTAGGTATGGTAGGGTATTATTTTTTAGTTATTCCAAAATCAAGTAAATTTAGCCCAAGGTTAGAGTGTCTGCAGATCCAGAGGGCTAATGTTCAAAGCAATCTCACGCCCTTTATATAGGCAGCTCTGGACCGATGACCACAACTGACCCCAACATTTGAGACATTTGTAAAGTGAGTTTTGCCCCATGTTATGACCTTTCTTGCCAGAGTTGTTAAGTGAATCACTGCAATTGTTAAGTTAGTAATACGGTTCTTAAGTGAATCTGGCTTCCCCATTGACTTTGCTCATCAGAAAGTCGCAAAGGAGGATCACCTGATCCCAGGACCCTGCAACGGTCATAAAGATGAGTCAGTTGTCAAGTGTCTGGATTTTGATTATGTGACTGTGGGGATGCTGCAAGGATCGTAAGTGCGAAAAATGGTCACGGGTCACTTTTTCTCAGTGCAGTTGTAACTTTGAATGGTCACTAAGTGAACTGTTGTAAGTCAAGGACTACTTGTACTACTGTACTACTCCTTTGCAAAGTCTTTCATTTGAAGATTTGCCGTTCTGTTTTAAGAACTGGGTAGAAACACTTTAATCTGATTCTGTTCCAGCTAATTAAAAACAGGTAATTGTTTGCTAGGGCTAACAGGTCCCTAATGTGGAAAGCACGGTTAACTTAGAATGTTTTGCAAATAGACCTGTATGCTCCTTTTTTTTTTTTTTTTGGCTTAATCCCATCCTTCAGTCTTCAGAATTCATGGGATCTGAGATTCATTTGTGGGTCAAAAAAAAGAGGGGAAAAAAAAAAGCTGGGGGTTGAAGGAAAAAAGATGAGGGATAAATTGTTTGCTGAACATAACTCATCACCTCAGGTAGAATCCTGGTCACAGCTGGTTTGGCATCTTTAAACTCTTCCTGCCTTGGTTATTATGGGCCACCCACACTAGGAGCAGCCAAGGGATCTCCTAACTGATATGTATTTTGGCAGTTTACCCTTCATAGGGGAGTAACTGGCTGCGCCAGTGCACAGCTTGAAAATGGCTTCCTATCTGTGATTTACACCAGCAGGTGGTGGCATACAAAGGTAGAAGGAGTAATTGTTAAAAAAGATGAAATAGCAAGGGGGAGTCTCCCGTAAGGTTACCTCCTGTTTAAAGGAATCTCAATAAATGGATTGTGTTAGTCTGAATGGGCTAATTCTTCAGCTAGAGTGACTTAATACAGCTGAGGAAAAAAAAGCAAAACCTAAATGGGTTTGCGGGGCACATAGGATTAAGATAAAATTCAGAGACATGCTGAAATCTGCATCAACACTAGAGGTCAGCAAAGCAAGATTTCGCCAAACCCTCTGCTGCCATCTGGTGGCCATCTGGAATATTGGAGTCCAGATGTGATCATCCTAAATCAGGGGTTCTCAACCTTGGCAACTTTAAGACTTGTGGACTTCAACTCCCAGAGCTGGCTGAGGAATTCTGGGAGTTGAAGTCCACAAGTCTTAAAGTTGCCAAGGTTGAGAACCCCTGTCTAAATCCTAGCAACATTTTTGTCAGTTGCATGAACCAGGCAGTATAGGCTTAATTTTGGGGGTCATAGTTTGTTAGTTATTAAATATACTATTTTTTTTTTAAAAAAACTATTTTGTTTTTAAATTCAAGATTTTAGTATGGTGCATGAACACAACATTGTCTTCAGAGGAAAAGTCTATAGCTGTTTGCAAAAGACAGTGTTATGTCTCCTTTTTCTCATAAAATGGAATAGATCCTGGCAATCAAAGGCAGCCCTTTAATTTAGCCCAATTTAATTTAGCCCAACTAGCCCCCAATTCTTTATTTTAGAAGTTCAAGATCCAGAGATCAGAAACGGAACATTGATGGGAAAATATATGACAATTTGAAAAAAATAATTCCTTTTCATTTTATGAAAAAAAAACCCAAGCAAATGAATAACAGGCACTAGTGTTACCTTAGCTATAAAAATTCAAAATTCTCCCTTGTGCGTTGTTTAGGCAGGTTGCTTGCTTATCTAAAGGACTCAAAAGCCACTTTTTAGGGCAGCAGACATTCAAAACTGAACCCAAATCAACACATTGATAAAGTCAAAATTAATAATAGATAAGATGCCATGGTAAGTTTTCTGCGAGCAGATTACAATACCAGTTTGTTAACAGAGAGTTTTGAAAGTTTGATTTTGTTTTGTTTTAGTATTCTTCTTCTTCCTGTTAACTACTTTATCACTAATATAACCATATAGAAGACAGGTCAATAATTTGCAAATAGATTTAGGAGATTAAATTTTTTTTGGGGGGGGGGACTGTTTCTCAAGGGGTGGGAACTAATGATGTAGTAATATATTAACCAGGATTCAACCAAGGGGGATAATACGTGTATATGTGTTATTGATTTAATGCACCTTTTTCTTTTTTTAATATTTTGATTAGGGCTTTTGTCTTTTTTTGTCTTCTTTTGGATTTATTTATTTATTTTGAAGCTTTGTACTTTGTGCTTTAATCTTGCCTTGAAACAAAAGAGCACACTTGATATCGAATACTGTGTTTCCCTGAAAATAAGACCAAAAGAGGCACCAGGTCTTATGTTCGGGGTAGGCCTTACCTCACCTCTGGCACACCGACAGCCCCACCCAGCCGGTCCACTTCTTCTGGGGCCAAAGTTCTGCAGCTGCATTCAGGCCTGCATTTTGCAGTCAGGCCTTTCCAGAAGGCCTAAGCAGCCATAGCTTGGTTCTTGGCTACACAGGCCTTCTGGAAAGCTGTGTGACTGAGAAATGCAGGCCTGGCTGCAGAAGAGGTCTCAGAAGTAGAAGCGGGCCAGCGAGGAGAGGCCTGGCTGAAAGGTAAGTGGGTGTGGGGCAAGTAGGGGAGCTCCACACTCTCACCCTAGCTTAATTTTTAGATGCGTGCCTTGCCCCAAAACTAGGGCTTATTTTTGGGATAGGGCTTATATTAGGCCCACCCTCCAAAATCAAGCTAGGGCTTATTGTTTGTATAGGCCTTAGTTTCGAGGAAACATGGTAGCTTGGGCAGAATCCTAATTCCATAGTTGGGCTTTCTCCAACCTATTAGCAATTTTAAGACATCTAAGGAACGACATGTCTCGCCTTAGTTTATCTGACAAGAAGACCCTTTCTAGGCTTGTAACAATGGGACACGCCAGACATAAGTTTTTCTAGCGTGGAGCTAATCTCAAGGCAGATTACTTTCTTGTTTTGAGATTGCAGTTTGCAGAGTGGCTGGTGGAAGGCAGTGCTGTACCCCAGTGCATCTCAAATGCTTCATCTTCCTCAGTGTCCTGAAGCATACCAAGTTGAGAAGAATTAGGACACCCTTGAGTCTTATGGAGATCCCTTAAGGATGCTCCAAATTTCAGGGTGGAAGGATTATATTGATACTATTTACTTTTAGGCTTCTTTGGGCTTTTTTGGGGGAAAACATATTACAAGTAGTCCTCAATGTATGATGACAATTCAGCTCAAAATTTCTGTTGTTAAGTGAGACACTTGTTAAGTGAATTTTGGCCAATTTTGTGACCTTTTTTGCTTGAGGTATTAAGTGAATCATTGCAGTTAAGTTAGTCATATGGTTGTTAAGTGAATCTGGCTTCCCCCATTGACTTTGCTTATCAGAAGGTCACAAAAGGGGATCACATGATCCTGGGAAACTGCAACCGTCATAAATAAGAGTCACTTGCGAAGCGTCTGAATTTTGATCAAATTATCATGGGGATGCTGGAAAGGTCGTAACTGAAAAATACAAGTCACTTTTTCAGTGCCGTTGTAACTTTGAAGGATCACTAAACGAAGTGTAAGTCGAGGACAACCTGTATTTCAAACTATGCTATACAAACCCATTTTTCTACTACCCTCTTTTGTTGATGTGACGTTGCAAATAGTAGGGTGGTGCAAGTCAGCCAAGTTCTGATTCAAACCTGCAATTTGGTTTGGAGTGGACTCAATTTTGCAATTCCATTTGCAGACTTGAGTCAATTCAAATCCATTTGATTAGAAGATCTGATAAAAGTGCATGCATCTGTGTGCCGAAGTCCATCAAAACTTCAAATCAGCTCAAAAGCACTTAACTTGATACACTGCATGAATTCGCTCATTCGAGAGAATAATTCAATTGGATTGCCTCTAATTGAACCTTTGAACTCGGAGCTCTGCATAACTCTTGAGAAAATGTAAGCCTTTGACATTCGCTCACCTTGACCTTTGCCAAAGTCGGGGACATTTTGTCGCTCCAGATGTTGCTGAACTACCATTCCCAGGAATCTTTGTTTGCCTGGCGAGTGGTTAAGGATGCTAGGAGCTGTAGTACTTATTATTTACGGCCACAATTGAACCCAACATTTCTCTTGCTAAGTGAGACAGGTATCAAGTCTCAAAGTCAGTCAATGTTTATTACAGTGAAAGACCAAAACAATTAAAAATACTCAAAGAGTATCTAGTTAAAAGTTCTAGAATAGAATAATAACAAATAACAAATAAAATCTATATTAAAATCCTATCTGTCAGTTGCACATAAACACAAATGCGGCCTAAGTTATAACATAATACTAGTCCTTAAATTGTGAAGGCCTATACAGTAATCATTAGATACTAAAATGCAACAAGATGATAATATCAAAAGATTTGGTGCATTAATTATGTAAAATAACTATAATGGATTATTCATCAGTTGTTAAGTGAGTTTTGTCCATTTTATGACCATTCTTACCACAGTTGTTAACTGAATCCCTGCCGTTGTTAAGTTAGTAATATAGTTGTTAAGTGAATCTGGCTTCCCCATTGACTTTGCTTGTTAGAAAGTCACAAAAGGGGATCACATGACCCCAGGACTGCTGCAACCATCATAAATGTGAGACAGTTGCCCAGCATCTGAACTTTGATCACATGACCATGGGACTGCTGCAATGGTTGTGTGAAAAATAGTCATAAACCGCTTTTTTCAAAGCCATTGTCACTTTGAACAGAGCGGTGTAGTGGTCTAGTGTGAAGACACCCACCTCCCATTTGGGAAGTTGGGAATTCAATTCCTGATAATGGCAGATATTTCTCTCCTAGGGCACAAAGAAAAAGTATCTGCTGTGAACTTCATGTGGCATCAGGAAGGGCATCCGGGCAGTAAACGCTCAGCTCTGTCCAATCACCCCGATTCTACCCTCAACTGAGGGATTAAAGGTCGTAAAAAGGGAATTGTATCTTTGAATGTTCACTAAACGAATGATTGTAAGATGAGGACTATCTGTACTGCAATTCTGAGAGGCCACAGATGCATCCCCATAAACTGTGAATTCTGTGAAGAAATTTCTTTGAAGGCGGAGAGGGATGTAACAAGAAGAAGACCCTAACCCAGCGGTTCTCAACCTATGGGTCATGACCCCATTTGGGGTCGAACGACCGTTTTGCGGGGGTCTCCGGACACCGCGGTCCGCCATTTTGTTTTTTGTTTTTTTTTGTTTTCGTCGCGCGTGCGCCGCGCATGCGTGGATCAGCCCATCGCGGTCCGCCATTTTTTCCGTTGCGCACGTACCGCGCATGCGCAGATCGGCCCATTGCGCTGCGCATGCACCGTTCGGGCCGTCGCACGCGCATGCACGGACCAGACCGTCATGCACACATGCGCAGGTCGGGGTCGCACCGCGCATGGGCGGCGCAAGTGGGGTCTCAACCTGAAAAAGGTTGAGAACCACTGCCCTAACCCAACGGACCTCTCTGGCCCCACTTCCCTTATCCATGATGGGCAGACGGTCCACCCCCATCCTTGGAGGGCACATGTATCATTTTCCTCCCCTTTTATCGATAACACAAATCACTCTCCGTAGAGATGCCTTCCCCCGGTTTTGGGTTACAATTAGAAAATGTCAGAGCCTCGTTATCATTTAATTAGACTCACATTTCACCAGCAGAAGAAAAGAAACATGTCCCAACTCTTGCCTTTGTGTGGTGAAAGGAGGAGAAAGTGGTGATTTGAAACAGCTGTGTGCCGTGGCCACGTTCCCAAGGCCGGGCCCTACGAGGCACTGCGTGAGATTGAAAAAAGCAAAGGAGCATTTGAACATCCAGGCCGGGCTGAACCTGAGACTGGGGTTGCAATCAGACCAGGCTGCTCCCAGCAAAGTTCGAAGATGCTCACATCTCTGTGAAGGTCTAGGAAAAACAAGCAGGCTGTCAAGGCTCTTTTCTCTCCCAACAGCTGAGTGGGTTAGAGCAGCAAACACAACAGAAACCAAAATAAACAGCCTCTCGTTCTGTCAAGTGGTCTTTATCATCCTTTGGGGAGGGGAGGGAGGCAGCTGAGGCATTTAAAAAATCTTTTTTCCGAAGGCTTTTCTTTTTTTCCAGGAGAGTGTTTATTTTGAAATCTTTTAACATTTATTTCAGGAGGAGCTGCAGTGGCCAGTTTCTTTCTCTTGCTCTCTCTTCCCTTCTGTAGGCCACGGTAGTGGCCCCAAAACAACTTCCAAGATATAATAATAATAATAATAATAATAATAATAATAATAATATAATAATAATAGGAAGAGGAAGAGGAAGAGGAAGTAGTAGTAGTAGTAGTAGTAGTAGTTGGAAGGGATCTTGGAGGTCATCTAGTCTAATCCCCTGCTGAGGTAGGAAACCGTATACCATTTCAGACAAATGGTTGTCCAGTCTCTTCTTAAAAACTTCCAGTGTTGGAGCATTCACCGCTTCTGGAGGCAGGTTGTTCCACTGATTAATTGTTCTGTCAGAAAATTTATCCTTAGTTCTAGGTTGCTTGTCTCTTTGGTTAGTTTCCATCTGTTGCTTCTTGTCCTGCCTTCAGGTGTTTTGGAGAACAGCTTGACTCCCTCTTCTTTGTGGCAGCCCCTGAGATATTGTTCATGGTTTTCCCATTCCTTCCTCCATTGTCTCTTCTCCCCCCGCACTCCGGTTTATGATATTTTAATTGGGAAATGCAGCCAGGTGTGATTGCTGGGATGCTCTAACAGATTTATTGACTGAACAGTCAAGATCCAGTTGCTTTCTAACAGCAAGCTGAACACTGCTGATCTTCTGGCCCGTGTCCTTACAGGAATGAGGTTGGAATAGATACACACACATACATGGAGTGTGCTAAAACTCTGGAAAGAGTGCAGAGAAGAGCAACAAAGATGATTAGGGGGCTGGAGGCTGAAACATATAATAAGCGGCTGCAGGAACTGGGTATGGCTAGTCTAGAGAAAAGAAGTAGTAAGGATGGCATGACAGCAGTGTTGCGATATTTCAGGGGCTGCCACAAAGAAGAGGGGGTCAACCTATTCTCCAAAACACTTGAAGATAGGAGAAGCAGCAATGGATGGAAGCTTATCAAAGAGAGATCTAACCTAGAATAAAGGAGAAATTATCCCATGAGAACAATCAACCAGTGGAATTCCTTGCCTTCAGAAGCTGTGGGTGCTCCATCATTGGAGATATTTAAGCAGAGCTTGGAAAGCCATTTGCTCAGAATGATAAAGGGTCTCCTGCTTCAGCAGGGGGTTTGACTAGAAGACCTCCAAGGTCCCTTCCAACTCTGCTATTCAGTATTCTGTAAAAGTCAGACCCTATAGGCCAACCTCAATATCTTTTATTAATTTAATTAGTTCACATATTTTTCCAGAGGAAATGTTACTGCGCTTTGTTCAAAGGTCATGTATCCCAACAAGTCAGAAAATGTTTAGAAGAAAATAGCAATCCATCCAAATAGTTAATATAATTTATGTAATGATTTGTCTTTACCCTTATGGGTGTGAAATAATATAAATGTAAAATATATTGATTATGGGCCAATAAGTTGGTGTCACCTCCTAACAAACATATATATTCCAGGAATATATACATATTCACATGCTTTATCAATACTTGATTTTGTAACATACAGAGGATTTTTTTTTATTACAGAAAAAGATTTCAGGCAGGGAGTGGGGGCCCCAAAATTGTACTATTCTGAGGGGTTTCTTTATGTCTGATAGAATTTTTTTGGGCTAACACATTTTATTGAAACACATACTCTTTTGTCAGCAAGCAATATATTTTAAACGAAAGTATTTATTCTTTTCATGTAACCCATTTCTCCTGACTTTCTACAGGTGAGCCTCGACTTATGACCACAATAAGAATCAGAATGTTGCTAAACAAGGCAGTTGTTAAGAGAGTTACACGTGAATCTATGACCATATTTGTTATGGTGGTTAAGCAAATCACTGCAGGTAAGTGATTTGTGTGGTTAAGTAAAATTGGCTTCCCTTATAAACTTTTGCTTGCCAGAAGCCAACAGGGATCGTTGCAAATGGCAACCCAAAATGCTGCAACCATAGATGTAAGTTACCAAACAACCAGGTTTTGATCATGTGACTGTGAAGAGGTTATAAAAGACGTAAGTGCGAGGACCAGTCATAAGTCTCTTTTTTCAGTGGCGGAACTCTGAACGGTTGCTAAGCAAAAGATTGTAAGCCGAAGACTACCTGTATTTCACAGAGTAGTTCCGGTGAGGATAATGCAGGTAGTTCCCAACCTACGACCACAATTGAGCTCAAAGTTTCTGTTGCTAAGTAAGACAGTTGTTAAATGGGTTTTGCCCAATTTTACGACCTTTCTTGCCGCAGTTGTTAAGTGAATCACTGCAGTTGTTAAGTTATAAAAACCCACCTACTCTCAACCCCAGTTTGGTCAGCCACCTCAGAAACATGTCGCTGTCACTGAAGTTTCTGGCTGCCAAATAAACAGAGACCTCCTTTCCTGCAGCCTGCCTCCATTTTATTTCAGCCTCTTTCTCCCGGATTGGAACCGGACCTGATTTTTCTTCCAAACATTAGCAACACGGCTGTTAAGTGAATCTGGATTCTCCATTGAATTTGCTTGTCAGAAGCTCGCCAAACTCACGATCACATGACCTCAGGACACTGCAGCCTGTCATAAATAGGAGCCAGTTGCCAAGCATCCAAATTTTGATCATATGACCAGGGGGGCTGCTGCAACAGTTGTAAGGATGAACAATGGTGTTATGCCACTTCTTTCAGTGCTGTGGTAACTTCAGACGCTGACTAGATGAACTGTTGTTAAGTCGAGAACTTTTTCTCCTGCAGAAAGCCGAGATAGCAATCTAGCAAATAAACAAGTCAAAAACACAAATATGCCACTTCCTGAACGGATGAAATTCTAAAGCCAAACCCCCGAGAGGAAATGTTCATTGCGGATGAGGAAAATTTAGCGTCTTTTTGAAAAGGCCTTCTGCCAAGGATCCTCGCTTCCCCAATTAACTCTACTCCGTGCTCAGTGAGACGGTGGCCCTGAGTCCTTTCACACCATAAATAAGAAAATAATTAAACATTTAAAAAGCCACTTATCACCCATATCAGGCTCCATCTCTTCCCCCCCCCCACAAAGAAAGGAAAAAGAGCTGAAGAAGACAAGGCCTGTGAAAACATTCGCTGATTAATAGGGAACGGATTTCTCGACGCTTAACAGCGTGCTGAAAATTTTCCTCTGAGTAAATTTTCTTCCCTCATTGCCAAGAGCTACAAAAGGCTCCATTACCAGCCCTGCATGAAGAGAGCAGAACGAAAGCCGCTTTTGAGCAATTAAGGCTCATATGTTACTTTGGTAATGAAGCCAAAGGAAACGGCTGAGGAAATGGAGGGGGGGATGTTGGTGTCTGGACCCTCAGCAGGTAGAGAGAGAGGCTCCTGAGCTAATGTACCTTTCGTGCTATTTCCCGTCCCTTTTCACACTGGTATTCTTTGAAACGATGCTGGCATTGAAGACAAAAGTTTAGGTATGGCTTTCCCTGGGGCTACGAGCTGAGCTTTCTTGATCAACTTTCCAGATGTCGGGCGGTTCGCTTTGCAAGTCTTGGCCTTTGTCCGGGAAAGGCTGTTCTCAAAGTTTGAGGTTTGAAACAAATGGCACTTTGTGACAAGTCTTCTTTTAGTGGCACTGTGTGGTATGAAAGCAGCGTGAGGGAAGCTAGTCCGAATACTGTTTTCGCGGCCTCACACCATGGATGTCCATTGAAAGTTTTTTAGGCATTTCATATTTTATAATCTAAATAATTCCTTCCTTCCTTCCTTCCTTCCTTCCTTCCTTCCTTCCTTCCTTCCTTCCTTCCTTCCTTCCTTCCTTCCTTCCTTCCTTCCTTCCTTCCTTCCTTCCTTCCTTCAAAAGAAAAGTCTTCATCCTGGTTCATCCAAGCTGGGGATAAATAAACAACATGGCGACTGCTTTGGGAAGAAGGTTGTAGTTTATTGAAGAGGCAAAAAGATGGTTCTTGCAGGAAAGACCAGATAAAAGAAGGGAAGGGCTGAGCACATAGGTAGTAGGTTTTTATACCCTCTCTAGCCTTTTGTTTGGAATAGTTTCCTGTTCCTGTGGCATGAACTTTGAAGCTATTTCCTGTGTCACGTATTCTGACCTGAGTCTGGGTGTGCCCTTTGGCCTTTGTGAGTTAATCCTACCATGTCCTGTCACAGGTGGAGTATGCAGATTTTAGGTCTTTGTGTTCTTGAGCTTCTGGCTCCAACTTTCCTGATGTTTTACATTTGCATTTGTACAGGGATGGCTTCTACTTGGGGGAGGGAGATCTGGGGCTATCAAGGAAAAACTGGGCATGCTTTTCTGTCTCTTTCAGATCCTTGAAGGAAATATATTTTTCTGCCCTTTTTAATATTTCCTTCTCTGGGGGGCTGACTTCCCTTCCTTCCTTCCTTCCTTCCTTCCTTCCTTCCTTCCTTCCTTCCTTCCTTCCTTCCTTCCTTCCTTCCTTCCTGTAGTATCAAAAAACATACTGAAAATAATAACCTACAGTGGTGAATGTCTATGGAGACTCTCAGTCATCCAAGTGATGGTTAAGGTGCTTTTTCAAAAGGCAACTGGACCTTGTTTTTTCCTTGAAGATGTTTCCCTTCTCAATCAAGAAGCTTCCTGAGTTCAGTTGTAACTGAAGAAGCTTCTTGAATGAGAAGTGAAATGCCTTTGAGGAAAAAAAACAAAGTCCAGTTGCTTTCTGAAAAAGCACCTTTGGGACTACAGTGATGGAACACCTGTGACCCCAGGAGGAAGACTATTTCACTGCTGAATAGCTCTTATGATTAGGAAATTGTTCCTTATTTTGATTTTATATCACATAGTTGTTCATAGCTTAATTGTGGATATTTTGCATGAGTCTCTGACAAAAGCTCATTAGGTATTCTTATGTACGGCCTCAAGCGAGACCACTGCAATCATAAGAAATGTTGATCTCAAGAAACATGAGTCGTTTTTATTTCTATTTTATTTTTTGGTCTCCTAGCACCATTGGGCTTTCAGATAATGCAGATCATAATTGCCAGAGAAGGATGAAGCTTTGGGCAACAGAAACAATGTCTGACACTCCAACACAAACTTTCAATGTCAAGAAAAAAGGATAAGGGGAAATGACGTCAACCAAGAAAATGGAAAGAGTACACTGAAACCTAACAGGGATGACATTATAATGTGATAGAAACATTTGTAGACAGAATATATTCCAGACCTGATTTCATTATGAAGGGAATTATAAAGGCACTTAATCCAATATCAGTGAAAAAGCACCTGATACAAAGATGACATCCATTGAATCCATAAAGATATCAGACAAGAGGCAGTTAAAGTGCTAACAGCTCAGTGTCAACAAATCAGAAACAGGAGTGTGCTGCTTAAAAACTGAAAAAGACTGCATATATATAGTACTAATGAAAGAAATGCCAAGCGAATATGCAAACAGTCAAACTATTTCTCATGCAATCCACATAGAACATAGATTAATAGGATTGGAAAGGACCTTGGAGGCATTTTAGTTCAACCCTCTGCTTGAGCAGGAGACCCTATATCATTCTAGACCAGACATGTCAAACACAAGGCCCAGGGGCTGGATGCGGCCCGCGAAGTGGTTTCATGTGGCCCGCGAAGCCATCCTGGAAACAGTGAGGGAACGGCCTCCGCTACCTTGGCCCTGGCCCAGGCCAGCCGGGAGCCAATGTACAATTTTGTGGTGGGCATCTATGCTGGAACGCATTCAGTCTTAGCTCCACAAGGCCATCCAGAAACAGCGAGGAACCAGCCCCTGTTGTGTTGGCCCCGACCCCTGGGTGCATGCTGGGGAGGTGTCACCCTTTGTGAGGAATGAAGAAAGGCACCATCGCCTGGAAGTGGCCAGCAAATGGCCCTCGCCTACTTCATATATCCGGCTTGATGGGCTCTGGCGGAGGGGTTTCAGCAGGCAGTGAGGCTCCTCCAGTGGACCATGCCTTGGCACTTGCCCCGGTCCTACCCCCTCCTGCCAGAGACCCTCAGATCTGTCCCACTCCTGCCCAGGCCCCCACAGGCACCCTTGACGTGAACGATGTAGAGCTGGCCACGCCCACCCAATAGACCACACCCACTCCATCCACACCCACCCAGCAGGCCACACCCACCCTGGCCACACCCACCCGGCCCCCTGAGGGCAACCGCAATGCTGATGCAACCCTCAATGAAACTGAGTTTGACACCCGTGTTCTAGACAAATGGCTGCCTAATCTTCTTGGAAGCCTCCAGTGTTGGAGCACCTACAACTTCTGGAGGCAAGCTGTTCCACTGATTAATTGTTCTCACTGGCAGGAAAATTTTCTTACATTTTGGTAACAATCTTATGAAGAGCAAGGCTGTACGTAGATATTTAGGTACCATGCAGTCAGAATAACAGATTTGGAAGGGACCTTGGAGGTCTTCTAGTCCAACCCCCTACTGAAGCAGGAGACCCTATACCATTCCAGACATGATTGTCCAGTCTCTTCTTAAAAACTTTCAGTGCTGAAGCATCTGTTGGACCTGCCACTACTTAAATCTCTAAACAGAAACGATCCTTGGCTCCATTTGTTGAGAAAGGTATAGTTTATTGGAGGTCAAGTGTATTGCAGTAGTGCAAAGCCAGAACTGAGAAGCACGTGCCAAAATCTTGAAGTTCTACTTTTCCCTCCCTTACTTATCTACCATTGCCCACCCTAGTGTAGCCAATCAGGTTCAGACAAGATGTTTTCATAATGGTCAGTCCAAGCCGCAGTATGGTGTGGCGCTCCCTCCTTCCAGCTGGGTGACCTTGAGGCAGCTTCTTGAGGAGGTGCAGCATTTACTTTCATTTCCCCAAGCATTCCCCCCGCCTCCCCATAGTTCATGGCAATCATTGCATAGCAGCGAAGCACAAGCAAACAAGCTGGCAGCTGACTGACAGCACCTACAACTTCTGGAGGCAAATCGTTCCACTGATGAATTGTTTAGTTTTAATTCTTGGCGATTACATGGAAAAAACTTTCCCATTATTTCCAGTTGTGTGCTTAGTAACCAGCATCCCGGGGGAAGAGTGGAATAAATGAGAAAGGGATCAACATGCTAACATTAATTTCTGCATGTGCATTATGGCATCACAGGCCTGTGTGAAAGGGGCAGAGTTTGCATCATGAGAACACCACACGCTTTGCAAGCTACCAAAGCTTCTGCAGGTCCAACCACATTTATGAATCTTCCAACCACATTTATGAATCTTCCAACTACAGATGTTTTATGAATCCTGTCCATCTGCCTTAGTCTTCTGCCTCCACCAGCATAACAATTTTTCCAGTTCATAAGCCATAGACATCAGAGGCTGAATATATCTGTGCTTTTGCTTGCTGTTTATCACCTGAAGAAAGAGCAGCATTTATTTTATCTAGGGTCCATTGATCGGTTCCTCTTGCAGGCCACGCACTTCGTAACTATCTACTCTTCCATAACTCAAGCACATTCATCTTCTTTATCTCTCTCTCAGCATCTGGCATTCATAGCTATATATTATCCCTAGAAAGTTTATTGCTTTAGCCATTCCAATTGTTCTTGTTTTTCTTGATCTTGTCTAATCCTCTCTAGGATTAATCTTGTTTTTATTTCTCAGCACTCTGTCCACCTTCACGTTACATTTATATTTACAGTATCTTGAATCCAAGAAGCTATCTTCAGTCACAGTAATAAGAGTAGGAAGGGACCTTGGGGGTCATCTAGTCCAACACCCCCTGTTCTCTCAGGAGATCTATATTATTTCTGACAGATGGCTGTCCAATCTCTTCTTAAAAGCCTCCAGTGTTGGGGCAGTCACAATTTCCAAAGACAATTTGTTCCACTGGTTAATTGTTCTCACTGTTAGGATCCCCCCCCTTAGTTCTAGGTTGCTTCTGTCCTTAATTAGTTTCCATCCATTGTTTCTTGCCCTGCCTACAGGTGCTTTGGTAAATAAAGCAAAACTATTTATAAATAAATGGTTTATTTTGGTAAATAAAACTTTATTTGGGTAAAGAGTCTACTCCATGCCTCTTTGCTGTATAGAAGTGAGAGACATGTCCAGTCAAATAATGAAAGAGGTTGAATACAGTGGAACTGGAGAATTTAAGGAAAGTGTGAAATAAACAAGAAGATATGGGATTGAGTGTGATTAGGTGATCAGTCAATATGGCCTAAATTAATTTTCTTTCTTTCTTTCTTTCTTTCTTTCTTTCTTTCTTTCTTTCTTTCTTTCTTTCTTTCTTTCTTTCTTTCTTTCTTTCTTTCTTTCTTTCTTTCTTTCTTTCTTTCTTTCTTTCTTTCTTTCTTTCTTTCTAAAACAATTTTATTAGTTTTCCATTTTACAGCAACACAGCTTAGGAACCCATGTGGAAACATGGTGATCCATTTTAAAAAAACAAACAAGCAATAACATGGTACATATATACCCAGTACTTCTTAAAAGTTTCCCTCTCTATCTATATAGAACAGTGGTTCTCAACCTTTCTGAGGTTGAGACCCCACTTGCCCCGCCCATGCGCGCCGCGACCCCGACCCGGGGGCGCGTGCGTGTGCAAAAAAATTTTTTAAAATTTTTTTTAAAAAATAAAAAAAAATGGCGCGCGGATCGGCCCGTCGCACGCGCCACGCATGCGCACATCCGCCCGTCGTGGGCCGCCATTTTGCTTTTTTTTAAATTTAAAATTTTTTTAAAAAAAATTAAAAAAAAACAAAATGGCGGCCGCGCCGGGCGGATGCGCGCATGCGTGGCGCGTGCGATGGGCCGATCTGCGCATGCGCAGATCCGCCCATCACGGCCGCCATTTTGTTTTTTTTTGTTGTTTTTTAATTTTATTTTTTTTTCATTTTTTTTTTTCATTTTTTTCCCGGCGCGACGGGCGGATCTGAGCGTGCGCGGCACGCGCGCGCCAAAAAAATAAAAAAAGTAAAAAAAGTAAAAAAAATTAAAAAAAATTAAAAAAAATAAAAATAAAAAAAACAAAATGGCGGCCGGCAGTGCCCGGCGACCCCCGTGAAATGGTCTCGCGACCCCAAATGGGGTCACGACCCCAAGGTTGAGAACCACTGATATAGAATATTATAATCAAATTAATACATTTTCAAATGAATTCATTCATTATTATATCTAACCATCATCTGCATTTTTCTTTCTTTCTTTCTTTCTTTCTTTCTTTCTTTCTTTCTTTCTTTCTTTCTTTCTTTCTTTCTTTCTTTCTTTCTTTCTTTCTTTCTTTCTTTCTTTCTTTCTTTCTTTCTTTCTTTCTTTCTTTCTCCTTTCTTTTTTTCATTTCCTGCTATTATTATTTTTATGAATAACTGAAGGTGGCGAATATATCCAATACATTTCTCCTCTTATTTTCCCCACAATAATCCTGTGAGGTGGGTTGGACTGAGAAAGGGTGACTGTCCCAAAGTCACGCAGCGGGCTTTCATGGCTAAGGTGGGACTAGAACTCCCACTTTCTAGCCTGGTGCCTTAACCATTAAGAAGTTCATTGAGGTGCTTTGACTATGTAGGGAGAATGAAGAAAGATCAAGTCACTAACCAAACAAGTAAAGAATGAGTGAATGGGTTGCGATGAGGAGGAAGACTAGAAAGTTGAGGGTGGAGTTATGAGATTCTTAAAGATGAAGAGAATTTTGAAGCACAAAAGGCAGTTCACGAGGTATTTTATGGAAGTGGTGGAAATGAGTGATTTGCGAGAGTGGAAAATTATGAGGAAGTGTAGTAAGCTATGTTGATATAAATTAGATTGAGCTAGATTTCCTTCCCCTCTTAAGGTGCTTAATTTTTTTGGCTCATTATTTCTTGTTCTGTTTCCAAACTTGGCATTATATGGTTTATCCTGAAAAAGATGATGGGTGTGTACATAATTCTCATATATCAAGAGGCCACCTGGTTGCAGAAGACAGACTTAAATTATGAATTGTGTGGTGCAACGGAGGAGTTCCAAATGCTGTTTTTTTCATTAAGGGCTTATAAAGAGTATTTCACCTGTAGACTGCGGTAGCTTTGAAAACCTCCTTCTGCATTTCTACTTTGCAGAGAATTTCTAGAGAATTTTTAGCATACAGATGTACGGCAGGATGCATTAAAATGCATTAAAATGATCGGACAAGGCCCCTGGTCTCAGTTTAAGAAAGAAAGCTTAAACTTATCAGGTATTTTCATTTTTACAAGAATGCCAGGAGTTGCCAAATGGAGGCCGATGCAAATATCATGGAAAAAGGGGAATAAGGAGACTGAGTGACTTTTGTACTTTGTACATGTAGAACAGAAAATTAGCATTTTCCCTACTTCTTAGTTAACCTCAAAAACCCAATTGCTTTCAAATTTACTATACTGTTGAAACAGAAGGGAATGGGGAATAGGGTGGATTAGCACATGTAATCATCATGGGGTGATTGTCAATATCTTTTTTTTTCCTGGTTCTATCCTTTCTTCAGCATATGTGACCTCTCTAGCTTTCAATGTTTCAATTTAATCCTAAGAGGACACTTCTTCTTCTTTTTTTTAAGGTATTTTATTACGTTAGTGGTGAACAACGTGTTGTCTGGGTTGATTTTTTGCTTAGTCATAAAAGTTAAGTTCTTACTCTCTATTTCGTTTTTCCAGCCATTGATAAAATAAGTTCCATGTCTGGAAGTATTCTGTGTTTTCTTTTTCTTTGATTCTCAATGTGAGTCTATCCATTTCAGCACAGTCCAGTATTTTCTTAATTATTGCTTCATCCAATGGTGTTATCTCATTTTTCCAGCGCTACGCAAATACGATCCTCGCTGCTGTTAATACATGTAATATTAAATATACATTTTGTTTATCATTTTTTTCTGGAATTATGCCTAATAAAAAGAATTTCAGGTTTAAAGTCTACGTCAGAGGTCACCAACCTTTGTCGATTGGCAGACTGGAGGAAAAGGGGGGGGGAAAAGCATTTTACATGCATATGTGTGCGCGCGTGCGCACGGGGCCGTGAGCACGCATGCCGCAAACGGTGGGGCTAGCACCTGCGTGATACTTACTAGCCCTGCCCCGTTCTTGCATGGCGCAGTGCCTTGTTTCTGTGTCCTGTGGTGCTGCAATGGCCGTTTTTGTGCCTTGCCGTGTGGTGGTGACCTGTTTCCACATCCCATGGTGCAGCATCGTCCATTTTTATACCGTTTTTGCACCTTGCTGCATGGTGTCCTGTTTTTGCGCCCTGTGGCCATGGCGCTCGCACAAGTGAGGGTGTGTGTGTGCACACGCATGCACACTGGCCAGCCTGTCCTGCGGCCCAGTGGCCAGCAAACCATGGCCACTACTGGGCCACGGCCCACAGGTTGAGGGCCCCTGGTCTACGTGTTTCCCTAACATCTTTTCTTACCAAGTATGTATTTTTGTCCACACTTTTTTTGCCTTAACACATGTCCACCACAAGTGATAATATGTACCAGGATTTCGATTACACTTCTAACATTTACTAGACACATTTTTACTAATCTAACATGTGGAAAATGCCATCTATAGAACTTCTTTTCATCAGAAGTCAACAACACCTGATCAAACATTGTCTGGTCTTTATAAAAGCTGTATTCTTTAACCTCTTTGTCATACCTCAATTGCATTTGCAGTCGGGGCCACCCTGATAAGTTAATGCCCTGATCTTCTAGAGAAGATGTAAGCCCTTTGAGGTAAGCCAGGTCAGGAAATGGACATTGTGAGGATCTTTGTAGAGAATAAAGAGGATGATCTTGACGGAGAGAGATCTGCTAACAAAGTAAAGAGAATCTAAACATCGAATTCAAAACAAGAAAGGAATGCATAAGTATCTCAGATACTTCCTAATTCACAGGAACATAAAAAACACAGGCAAAACACAATCAAACTTGCCAGATTCTTTTACAATCATTCATCTTAATAAGGACAAGAAGCAACGGGTGGAAACTAATCAAGGAGAGAAGCAACCTAGAACTGAGGAGAAACTTCCTGACAGTTAGAACAATTAACCAGTGGAACAACCTGCCTCCAGAAGCGGTGAATGCTCCAACACTGGAAGTTTTTAAGAAGAGACTGGACAGCCATTTGTCCGAAATGATACAGGGTTTCCTGCCTGAGCAGGCGGTTGGACGAGATGACCTCCAAGGCCCCTTCCAACTTTACTACTACTACTACTACTACTACTACTACTACTACTACTACTACTATTACTATTACTATTACTATTACTATTATTATAATAATAAAAGGTTTAGGGTTCCCCAAAATGTTTCTTGGTCTGGTCAACGTGAAGGTGCTGATAGATTGCAGAGATGCCATTTTATTCTTGTGGGGTATGATAACCATCTTGAAAGCATCTTAGAATTTCTCTTGCCCCATCTTACACCAAAGGGCATCAAGGAAGTGTTATGTTGAGTGTCTTTCTCATGCTTTGTCAATGGAAATAATATCGAAGAAACAGTGGCAGATAACATTTATCACATTGAGTTATCCTGTGTGGAATTGTCCCATGGCGAGTTATCTCACAGTGAGTTGGCCACTACGAGTTGTCCCATGGTTGGTAAGTTGTCCGTGGTGATATGGCCACAATGAGTTGGCCACGGTGAGATGGCCACGGCGAGATGGCCATGGCAAGTTGTCCCATTCCAGCAGGGCAAATATATTTTAAAGGATGGTTAAAAGTACTGCAATATAGATCATTTGGAAAGCAGAACCACAGTGGCAGAACCAGTGCTGAGGAGGAGTCATCTGTCTCCTTAAAGACAGAGGACTATGATCTTCCAACTTCTCTGAATGACAACAGCTTGCATTCCTCCCAATATATAGTGTGAATTAGAGTTATGGCAGCTGGAACTAATAGCTCAGCAACATCTGAACTCTTGCAGGTTCTTCTCATCAGCTCTAATCAGTGAGCAAAACGGCAGTGCCTCCAAGGAAAATGTTACAAACTGGGGAGGATCTTATGATGGTTTGCAACCAAGCAGAAAAAACATCATGAATTAATATAAATTGTACATCTGCATACACATGCACATTTTTAATGTATGCCTAGGTATATATTCTCCCTGCTAGTGTTTAGGTGTGTATGGCTGATTGAATAGTTTAGGGATCTTCTTGTGGTTCTCTATCCTCTACTGATCTGATATGCCTATCTCTACTATCTTGATATGTTCTCCATCCATCCTCAAACTGACAGAAAACCTGCATGAAAAGTGATGTCCTTGTCCCAGATTCCAATTCTGCCTCAACTTTCTTCCCAGTCTTTCCAACTTTCCTCCAAATTGAACAAGCCAAATGAGTATTACCAATCCTGAATGTTCTTGGGCAAAGACTGACGATACTGTGGCTCTTAAGTCTATCTCCAAGGCCGGGAACAAGATGAAGGCAGTTTCATAGCAGGAAAAAGTTCTGGTCCTGGTGATGCCTTTTCATAGCTAGGTGGAAATGGGAAAAAAGTCTACTGATACTCAACTTTTTTTTTATTTTCTTCATCCTTTCTATCCACAAATGCATGACATAATGGAGGAGGAGAAGAAGGAGGGAGGAAGAAGGAGGAAAGAGGAAGGAAGGAAGGAAGGAAGGAAGGAAGGAAGGAAGGAAGAGGAGGAGGAGAAGGAGCAGAAGGAAGAAGAAAGAAGAAGGATGATGACGATGATGATAATGATTAATAATAATAATAATAATAATAATGCTTTTTTTCCTGGTCTTGAACACCATTGGCATTGACAAATTTGGCATTAGTCAATTGCAAAAGGCGGCCTTACTAGGAACTGCTTCCATCCTGCAACGATATCTGTAATACCATTAAACATCCACATCTGCCTATCCCAAGTCCTTGGGAAGGACTCGATAGGTAGACAAAATGCCAAATCCAGTCTGAACATCTGGCTGACTGTGTGATGAGTCATAATAATAATAATGCCCTTTTCCTGGTTAAAAGAGGTCAGATGCCAGTGGCCAAAACCTGCAAGGAAGATTTCTGGTTATCAAATATTTAATTTAATTGATTTCCTGGATTTTTCTTCTCTGCAGTGGAAAGATGTTCAGCAGTTTACAAAACTTATCCAACACACTGAAACATCCACAATACAGTGACAAAATGCGTAAGATAAATAAGCACTATGGAACACATTAAAACAACCATGGTAACAATCCAGAAAATAAAAGAACACATAAATCAATGGCAGCACTTCATAACTCAAAGGCTTTTGAAAGCATAAGAGCAAGTTGAATTTTTCCTGGCTGGTTCAGCCCTAAGATAAACACGCAGGTATCACGCTCAAGTATGTAGGAAAACACTTTAACTTCTTTTTCTGCCTGTTGGTCTCATCAACCCCGGGAAAAATGACTAGGGAACCATCAGACCACCTGAATGTTTTTTTTTAAAAAGCATGTTTTATTTTATTAAAAGAGCAGGCATCGTATTCTAGACTTTATTTTAATCAGGAATCAAACAACGGGGCCGAGGTAGGATCCCAAATTGTCCTCGTTGGGGTTTTGCAAAACTTGGCACTCGCATACCTAGAGAACAAATAATGTTCCTTTTACATTAAATGGAGAAACCGGCACCCTCGCCATCTTCAGTGGCCAATTAATTCCATAACAAATCTCTTAGATTTACCAGAGTTATTTCAGCATGACGAAACTGCAGATTGCTAATCCCCAATCCAAAATGCACGCTTTGGAAATTGGGGGGGCTGGGGGGTGGAAAGTTCAGGTTGCTAAGTGACCCATGTGTGCAAATGAGCTCATGGGCTTGCTTTGGGGTGGGTTATCATGATGACACTATGAAAAGGGGGCTTAGGAGCAGCTGCAATTTGTTACTCCCAAGTCCCTTTTCTGCTTTGTTTTGGAGAAAATGCTTCGGATGGTGTGCAGATAAAGCAAAGTGAGACAGGCAGTTATTGTCAAGAGAATGGAAAAAGGTCCTGAGAGACATTTTCTGAACAGGCCAGGATTGACTCTGGACCCCTTTCTGTGTCTGAAAAATAAAACTGACTGAATCAGACCTTACATTCACAAGAGTCTTTATTGCTTGTGAATAACACAAGCCTTCTCCAGCTTTGGAAAGGGAATAGGGGATATAGATAGATAGATAGATAGATAGATAGATAGATAGATAGATAGATAGATAGATAGATAGATAGATAGATAGATAGATGGATGATAGATAGCTAGATAGATAAATAGATAGATAGATAGATAGATAGATAGATAGGTAGGTAGGTAGGTAGGTAGATATATAGACATAGACATAGCCGAAGAAGAGCGCACATACGCGATGGGTCGGGGCCCGTGAAAACTCGCATGTGCCATAGTCGGGAATAAGCAAAGAACATCATCCCGAACCTAACCAGCCTGCTCACCTCTTTGACGTCAGGATTATGAATATCATGTGACTGGATGTAGAGAGCAAAACCAACAAAGGCAACAGCCAATGAAAGGAGGCAGAAGGAGACCAGAGGTGGATGTTGTGCCAGGCAGATACACAGGGAGGCCAGTAGGGAGCAGATTACCATGAAGCAGAAGCTGAAAGCACCAGCCTGAAGATGACGAATGAGACTTCGTCGAAACGTCGCCAAGACACTTCAAATTCTACGTGGGAGAAAACCTGAAGAACCAAAGACCTACATACAAACACCCGCGAAAACCTCAGAAAACAAATAGACATAGATATAGATATATAGATAGACGGATGATAGACAGACAGACAGACAGATGATAGACAGATGGATGATGGAAGATAGATAGATAGATAGATAGATAGATAGATAGATAGATAGATAGATAGATAGGTAGGTAGGTAGGTAGATGGATAACCTTTATTGTCATTTTTTACTGTGGTCACATTGGCACACATTAAAAATGAAATTCTGTTGCCTGCTCTAAAAAGTGTACACATACATAACACAGACATAGATGTGCTATATACATACATATGTATATACCTACACCCTTACATATATATACAAATAAATATTAATCACTGTCCATCTTGAGTATATAACGGAAGGAGGAAGCTTGGGAGTTCACAAGGTTAATGCTGTATGGAATGAAACTGCAGGCTGTGAAGAGGATGTGTCGTGTCCCAGATAATCTTATGGACCCTCCTCAAGCAAGGCTTCTATGCTATGTCCTGGATGGGAGGGAGGGAACTGCCAATGATCTTTTCTGCCATCCTCACCACTCTCTGCACCGCCTTCCTGTCTGAAGCAGTGATGCTTCCAAACCAGATGGTGATGCTGTATGACAGGATGCTCTCAATCATCCCTCTGTAGAAAGTGGTCAGGACAGGGGAAGGAAGATGTAGTTTTCTCATGCAACGCAGAAAATGCAGGTGCTTCTCTGCTCACTTTACCAGTGTCTCACTGTTTAGTGACCAAGTCAGCCTACTTGTTACTGCACACTCAGAAATTTGATGCTGCTAACGATCTCTACAAGTCAATCATAAATCTACAGAGGAATTTGGCTGTACCTGCCTTTTCTGAAATCGACAATGCTCTCTTTGTCTTTTTCAAATGTTTAAAACCAGGCTGTTTTTCTTACACCAGTTCACTAGTTTACCAGTTCACCAGAATACTGGCAGTCCTCATCTTATGACCACAATTGAGCCCAAAAATTCTGCCTGAACCAAATAGTATGGATTCTTCTCCCTGCACGGATTTATTTAGAGGAAGTCCATTCCTTAGAGAACGTTATTTTATCTCTGTGTTGGCCTCCTTGTTTGTGATGCTTCCCTTCAACTGATTAGAAGTCACCGTTCAGCCAAGCAGAGCATGACCTACAGAGGAATATTAGCCTTAGAGAGACAGCCATCTCTTAGAGGCTCATTAGCAATTGCACAAATTCTCTGAAGTTCCTTCATGCTTAGAACAAGACTAGACTTCCGCACTGGTCTTCTAAATCCAATGGTTGTGTTGGCAGACTGTGAGTATAAATTGCTTTCAGCTGCTCAGACAATTTCCTGTTTCCTCTTGGTATGCTTGCCAATATCAGAATTCCAGAAAATCTATTTGTCTGCTTAGCCCTAGTATCAGGACTATGTGAACTATTTCCAGTGGAAGTAACAGCAAATAGTGGAAATATAATTTATGCCCGGTTTCAGAATGAGAGCTGAGAAAGGATTCATTTAAAATAACAAAAGATGTCATCTCATTTTAGCCCAAAGTTTAATTGAAGTGCATAGCTCTGCCAATGTACGATTGCTTTAGAATATTCTGTATATCACCCCAGCTGTTTTAATCTCTCCTCCCTTGTACAACATCAGTATTTATTCATTTTTATTTATCATGTATTTTCCGCCTTTATTATTTTACAAAAAACTCATGGCAGCAAACATTATCCAACACTTTCATCCTCCTATTTTCCTCACAACAACCCTGTGAGGTGGCTTGGGCTGAGAGTGAGTGACTGGCCCAAAGTCACCCAGCTGGCTTTCATGCCTAAGGCGGGACTAGAATTCACAGTCCTCCTAGTGATTGGCCCAAAATTACCCAACCAGCTTTTATACCTAAGGTGGGATTAGAACTCGCAGTCTCCTATGATTGGCCCAAAGTCATCCAGCTGGCTAATGCGGGATTTGAATTTGTGGTCTCCTGCTTTCTAGCTTAGTGCCTTGCTTAACTGCTGGAACAAAAAACCTCTTTGTATGTGGAACACATAAAAAACAGGAGGAGCTCCATCTTGAATTTTTTTTAGCATACTTTGCAAGATACTCCTGAATCACATGCTTTAGAACCAATTAAATCCTAAAATCCTTTGGTAGTTGGTCATGACCTGATCCTGGGAAATCCCAGAGGTCTCTTCAAGGACAGATGTCCAGGGAATCTCCAATATCAGATATGACCACCAGGCCTCAGCAGGTTCTTAGAAGAGCTGAAAAATTACACCCCTTTTCACCTTTTATTTCTTCCCATTTCTTCAATCTTGATTATTCTTGGCAGCCAGCATCTGTTCTGAACTGAAAGGATCTCCATCGCTTTTCTAGCACCTGTGACTTTCCCAGCCTTGCAGTAAAACAACAGACTTATTCTGCACTGTGGGGATTTCAGGAACAGCATGAGCTAAGCTGCCTGATAAATGGAAAGAATAGTCCCTCTCTCTCTCTCTCTCTCTCTCTCTCTCTCTCTCTCTCTCTCTCTCTCTCTCTCTCTCTCTCTCTCTCTCTCTCTCTCTCTGTGTGTGTGTGTGTGTGTATACTGAGCACAGGCCAATGAGATTTCCTTTCTGATTTTACTTTTTTAAAAATAATTTTCATTTAAACAAGGAACACATGAAAAATACATGAAATACATAAAACAAACCTTATAACAACCTACCATTGCTATACAGGTCGTCCTCGACTTATAGCAGTTCATTTAGTGACCGTTCAGAGTTACAAAGGCATTGGGAAAAGTGACTGATGACCGTTTTTCACAGTTACGACCTTGCTAGCATCCCCATGATTATGTGATCAAAATTCAGAGGCTTGGCAATGGGTTTGCATTTATGAACGCTGCTGTGTCCCAAGGTCACGTGATCACTTTTTGTGACCTTCTGACTAACAAAGTCAATGGGGAAGCCAGATTCACTTAACAACCGGATTACTACCGGTAGCTTATCAACTGCGGTGATTTGCTCAACAGCTGTGGCAGGAAAGATCATAAAACGGGGGCAAAACTCACTTAACAAATATCTCCCTTAGGAACAGAAATTTTGGGCTCAATTGTGATAGTAAGTCGAGACTACCTGTACTACAAGATGTTGAGACTCTAGAAAGAGTACAGAGAAGAGCAACAAAGATGATTAGGGGACTGGAGGCTAAAATATATAAAAAAACAGCTGCTGGAATTGGGTATGTCTAGTCTAATGAAGAGAAGGACGAGGGGGGACATGATAGCAGTCTTCCAATATCTCAGGGGCTGCCACAAAGAAGAGAGAGTCAAGCTATACCCCAAAGCCCCTGAAGGCAGGACAAGAAGCAACGGATGGAAATTAATCAAGGAGAGAAGCAACCTAGAACTAAGGAGAAACTTCCTGACAGTTAGAACAATTAACCAGTGGAACAACCTGCCTCCAGAAGTGGTGAATGCTCCAACACTGGAAGTTTTTAAGAAGAGACTGGACGGCCATTTGTCTGAAATGGTATAGGGTTTCCTGCCTGAGCAGGGGGTTGGACTAGATGATCACCAAGGTCTCTTCCAACATCATCATCATTATACAAAACCCCTCACAATAGTCCTAAATAAATAACAAATTAAAAAAGAATTAAAAAAATGAAATTCAACAGGTACTCCTTGACGTACGACTGCAGTTGAACCCAAAATTTCTATTATTAAGCAAGATAGTTGTTAAGTGAATTTTGCCCCATTTTACAACCTTTCTTGTGACAGTTGTTACCTGAATCCCTGCAGTTAAGTTAGTAACAACGAAGTTGTTAAGTGAATCTGGCTTTCCCCATTGACTTGGCTTGTCAGAAGGTTGTAAAAGGGGATCACATGACCCTGGGACACTGCAACTGTCATAAATATGAGTCAGCTGCCAAGTGTCTAAATTTTTTTTTCTTTTTCTTTTGTTTTTTTTATTATAAAAATTCTTTTATTAAAACAATCAACATTGAGCATAAAAACCTATTATGCAGCAATCATCATGACACCTGGTATACAATACTAAGTATTAGTCTTTGAAAACGTCTGAGTTAGTAAGCCTTTTTCCCCACTCCTCGCGTCTAGCCTCAACTATACTCCTGTTACATTTTATTTTGATTGATGTTTCCCCTATCCGTTTCAATATTAATGTGATCAACATTAAACATAAGATCCTATTGCTAAGCAATCATCCTAGAACATAGCATACAACATTAGGTATTAATCTTTGTAAACATCTGTTTTAGTAAACGTTCTTCCCTCCTCCCTTACATCTTCAAGTATACTCCGAATACATTTTGTTTGATTGGTGTTTCTCTTATATATGGTCTATCTACTGTATCTAGTCTATCGCATATTGTGTGTTTGCGCTTCTGAGTTGACTTCATCCCATTACTAGTGCAATCTTTTATGGTCCCCAACCCGAGATCCTGAGGTAAAAGTTTCATATCCTGAGGTAGAGATTCAGTCTACTTTAACAATATTAAAGCAAACAACGTTAGTCATAAGGTTATGTTAAGAGGCATTAGTTATAGAACATATACATTCAACGTTGGGTGTTAGTTTTTGTAAACATTTGATTTGTTAGCCCTTCATCCCTCCTCCCATCGATCCTTAGCTGAACGCCAGCTGCATTCTGTTTGATTGGTGTCTCTCTTGGATATAGTCTATCCACTGTTTCCAGTCAGTCACAAATTGTTCATTGGAGCGGTTTTTCAAGTATGCTGATATTTTTGCCATTTCCGCCAAATTTGTTACTTTCACAGTCCACTCTTCAATAGGCGGTATTTCCGGATTCTTCCAGTACTGTCCCACCAACAATCTTGCTGCTGTAATTAAGTTCAAAAATAAATTTGTCTCTGAGGTAGTGATATCCTTTGTGATCCCTAACAGAAAAGCCTGAGGTAGAAATTCTATACGCTTTTTGAAAATAGTTTGGAGTGTCCACCATATCTTCCTCCAGAATGCTTTGATTTTTCTGCATGTCCACCATATATGAAAGTAAGTAGCCTCCCCGTCCCCGCACCTCCAGCATTTGGGCTGGGAGTCCGGGTAGATGAGTGATATTTTTTTCGGGTCTAGGTGCCATCTATAGAACATCTTGTAGAAGTTTTCCCTTAAGTGTTGCGATTTCGTGAATTCTACATTCCTCACCCAGATTTTCTCCCACGTGTCCATGGTGATAGGGTGTCCGAAGTCTTGTGCCCACTTTATCATACAGTTCTTGACTAGCTCGGTTTCAGAGTCCATTTCTATCAGAATGCTGTACACTCGTTTGATGTGCATAATCCCCTGTTCTCTAATCTGTTTAATTAGATTCTCGTCGGTCTGGGAGAAGCCCTTCTTCTTGTCTTTACGCCACCTTGATTATAGTTGTATATATGATAGCCAGTTACTTCCTATTCCTCTGTTTGCTAGCGTTGCTTGAGATTTCAAGAGGAACCCGTTTTCTTCTCCCAGTACAAGTTCACTGTAGGGCACCACTTCTTGCCCTTGGGATGTGTTCATATCCCCTGTTGCGTGTCCAGGGATCGTCCAGATGGGAATCTTGTCGTGTAGGAGGTGCTTATATTTCTTCCAGACCCATAGCAATGGGATTCGTAGTGGGTTCTCCTTGAAGTTCCTATCTGCCTTTTTGTCGTATACTAGGTATGCGTGCCAGCCGAATCGTAGACCATGCCCCTCAACATTCAGAACTCTATCATTTGTCATGTTGATCCAGTCACTAACCGCCACCAACGTTGCTGAATAGTAATATAGCTTTAGATTAGGCATTTTGAGTCCCCCTCTCTCCCTTGCGTCTTGGATGATTTTTAGTTTCACCCTCGGTCTCTTGTCGTCCCAAATAAATCTGTTGATGCCTTTCTGCCAATTGTCTAAGTCCGCATCCTTCTTGAGTATGGGTAGCATTTGGAAGAGAAATAAAAATCTGGGTAATACATTCATCTTTACTGTCGCTATCCTGCCGAGCAGGGACAGACGTAGTGATTTCCACCTTTCCAGGTCTGCTTGTATCTTATTCCACAGGACCTCATAGTTATTCTTGTATAATCTCGCATTTGTTGATTCTATCTCCACTCCTAAGTATTTGACTTTCTTGACTATTTCACAACCCGTTATTCTTTCCAGGTTCCGTTTTGCTTTGTTGTCTAGGTTTTTGACTAGCATCTTTGTTTTTGATATATTTACTTTGAAGCCTGACACCCTACCATAGTCCTCCATTATCTCCATCAATTTCCTTGCTGATTGTGCTGGTTGCGACATTGTCACCAGCAGGTCATCCGCAAAGGCACATAGTTTGTATTCTTGCTGTTTAATCTGTATGCCCTGTACATCCTCTGCTGCTCTTATTCTGTTCAGTAAAATTTCCAGTGTTAGGACAAATAGCAGGGGGGACAGCGGGCAGCCCTGTCTCGTGCCTCTCTCTATATTAAATGAGTCCGTTAAGTCTCCATTGACAATGATCTGACCTGTTTGTTTCTGGTAAATTGCCGTTATGGAGTTGAGAAACTGTACTCCCATTTTCATCTTCCGGACCAAGTTCGTCAGGAACGGCCAGTGCAGTCTGTCGAAAGCTTTTTCTGCATCCACAAACATAAGAGCGGCGGGTATCTGGTTGTGCTTTTGCAGGTATTCTATTATGTTCAGCAGCTGTCTGACGTTGGTTTTCATCTGGCGTCCTTGTATAAATCCCCTTTGGTCCGGGTGTATTGTTTTTTGTAGTACAGTCATTAGTCTATTGGCCAAAATTTTTGTGAAGATTTTGTAGTCTGTGTTTAGTAGTGAGATGGGCCTGTAGTTTGCGGGCTGTGTGTTGTCTTTCCCCTCCTTTGGGATTAATGAGATGTAGGCTGTTTTCCAGGATGGTGGGACCTGGCCTCCTTCTTGAATGTTGGCAAATAGTTTTCTGAGGGGTTCTAGCATCTCCTCTTGGAGGTGTTTGTAGTAGGTCGCTGTTATCCCATCCGTCCCGGGCGATTTTCCTGCTTTCAGTTGTGTGATCGCTGAGTGTATTTCCTCTTTTGTGATTAAGGCATTCAGGGCTTCTCTTTGTGTGTCGGTAATCGCCTGTATCTTTTCGTTTTGTAGGAACTCATCTATCTCTTTGTCTTGTATCTTATCCTCGGCATATAGTTTCGAGTAGAACTCCGTGAAGGCTTTCTTGATGGTTTTTTGTCGGAATTCTTCCTTGCCTTTGTATTCTATCTTTTCAATTATGCGGGATTTCTGTTTCTTTCTTATAGTGTAGGCTAGCCAGCGGCCCGGTTTGTTGGCCTTGCAGAATGTCTTATGTTTTGCATATTGTATATTCCTTGCAACTTGGTCAGCCATCAACATGTCAAATTGCTTTCTTAAGATCTTGAGTCCTTCTTTGGTGACTTTGTCCTCTGGCCTTTTTATTAGCAGCCGCTCCCTTTTACTTATCTCATTTTCTAACTCTTTTCTTTTTTGTTCTTGTTTGCGACGGTGCCTGCTATTCATGGCTATGAGGATCCCGCACATGTACACCTTGCTGCCTTCCCAGATCGTTTCTATCGGTGTTTCATTGTTCATATTTGTGTCGAAGAATTCCTTCATAGCTTTTTTGCATTCCGCCACATTGTTTTCATGTCTAAACAAGTTTTCATTGATTCTCCAGGACCTCCTCTGTTTCGGGCCATGTCTTAATTCCATCCTCACAGGGTTGTGGTCTGTCAGTGTCTTGGGTAGGATTTTCACCGCGTTTAGACAAGTTAGCAAGTCACTAGAAGTTAATATAAAGTCGATTCTGGAGAATGATTGATGTCTGCCAGAGAAGAAGGTGAATTCTTGTTCTTTGCCGTGCCTTTTCCGCCATACGTCTGTCAGTTCGAGGTCCTCCTTCATGTCGAAGAAGGATTTAGGCAACTTGGAGTGTTTTTGCGGGTTCGGTGCAGTTCTTTTTTTGTCTAGAGCAGTCTCTATGACCCCGTTCCAGTCGCCCATGATGATGTAAGATCTGTAGTTAAGTTGTGTTATTTTCTTGTGTAGCTTTTTGTAGAATTTGCCTTGTTGCTGATGTGGTGCATATACGCCCATTACTAGAATCTTCTTGTCTTCTTGTGTTATTTCAATTGCCAGGTATCTACCTTGGGGGTCAGACTCTATTAGCTTAGCCATTACATGTTTCTTTACGTATATAACAATCCCATTCTTTTTTCTTGGCGCCGCTGCCACAAAGTGCGCGCCTAGTTTGTAGTTGATCAGATATTTCTGGTCTGCTGCTCTGATGTGTGTTTCTTGTAGGCAGATTATATCGCTTTTACCTTGGTTTAGGTAGTGGAGAATTTTTCTTCTTTTCTGGGGGGAGTTCAGTCCGTTCACATTCCAAGTCAAATAATTACTAGCCATCATCTGTTGCAGGATATTTTTGCGAGACCATTTCTGTTGTTTCTCCTGTTGTCTCCTTTGGTCTCGTTCCCACGATATCCGGATTGGTGCTCATTTTGGTTTGTGAGGTCTTGCCTTGCTGGTCTGTTCGTTTGGTAGTGAAGCCTGGTAGCCTGCCCTCTGTAGACTGTCCTGCCTCCTTGTTTTTGTTGCTCTCTGCTCTCTGCGCCCTCGCCCCTAGAGGTAGTCCATTCATTTCCTCTGCCACTGCCCCGATCTGTGCTTCTGTGCGGCTTGCTCGTTGGCCTCGATCCCTCCCGCTTTCCCTTGGTCTATCTGCATCTTCTCCCGTGGTGGGTTGAGGGCCTCCCGACTTCAGTTCTATTTCGAGGAAGTCTTTGGCTTTCTGGACCGAGGTCAAGTAATGTCTCTTGTTTTTATAAGAAAGTGACACTCCTGTTGGGGTTTCCCACCGGTATTGCAGTGCACGCGATCTCAGTTCTGTGGTCAGGAATTTGTAGTTCTTTCTGTCTCTCAGCATCGCCTGGGGGATCTATTTCAGAACCTTCACCTCCTGCTCCTCTATGTAGAATGCCTTGTTATAGGAAGTGGCAGAGACGTGGTTCCGGAACCTCTGTGTTGTGAAGTGGATGACCACATCCCTTGGTTGGTGTTTGTTCACTTCCCTCCAGGCGCCCACTCTCTGGATTTTTTCGACATGCCACTCAATCTCATTGGCGCTCGTGCCCAGGAATGTTGCCAGGGCCTCTACAAAGGTCCTGCGCAGTCTTCCCTGGGGTTCGTATGTTGTCTCGTTCCACCCTCTGATCCTGATTGCAAATGCCATTTGCCAGAATTGTATCATGGTGGACTGGTCTTGAACCCCTCTTTTCACCTCTGCAAGCTGACCCTCTACGCAGTTTTCCACTTCCTTCATCATCTTTTCCGTATTCTCCCTTGTTTCTTGGAGGTTTTTGTAATGTGTTTGCAATGCCTCCTTCATCTGTTCCAAATCAGTGGCCGTCGCTTTGCGCTGTTCTTCCCACTTTTTCTCCAGGTCTCCACCTTGGTCCGCCAGCATCCTCTTCATGTCTTTGTATCTTTCCTCCGTCTTCCGTTCTGTTTCTAGGCATCCTTTCTCCGTCTTCGCGCCCATTTCTGCCAATTTTCTATCCATGCCATCCATCCGTACCACCATCGTCGCTATTGTCTCATTTAGTGTCTCAATCGTCTCTTTTAGTTCTTGGATCATGCGTGCTGTTGCGGAGTCGTGGGTTGGCGTGTGGGTCTGAGGGCATGCAGTTGGGTGGGGGTGTGTGTGGTTGGGTGGGGTGTTCCCTAGCAGATTAGAGGGCTGTGCCGGGGAGGGTGCAGCTCCCTTCAGGTCTCGCAGTTTGATTTGTTTTGTCCGTCTGGCAGCCATTTTGAGCTTCTCCTCCTGTTGGCCTGTCCACCCTTAAAGCCACCCCTTGATGCAAAGAATTGTGGGGGAGTTGTTCCTGTGCAAGATTGTCAAGTTGCTAGGATGGGTTGGATCAAATTTTTCTGTTACAAGTTAGCAAGTGTTCATGTCTCACAGTTAGTATTTTAACAGCAAAGTGGTAGATCACTAGGGGGTGTAGCTTGTTTTCAATTAAGCTTTTCTGTACTGGCAGGGGTGATACAAAGATGGGAGGATCTGAGGCTTGGGATTTTTAATGATGGCCTTTTTCTCAAGATGCAGTACAACACTAGGTTGTGGTCTGGTGAAGATCCAGAAATCTGGTCCTTCTAAAAGGGGAGGGGGTGCCTTCAGGGTTTAGGCAGTGTAGGGGTAGGAGCCTGTATTCTGGCAGCTCTATGTTCAGGGAGCCAGTTCAATACCTTTGCCTTGGGTTCCTCTTCACTCCCCTCTGCCAGCCTGTTTCTTCTCTTTGCTCTTTTCTGGCTCCTTCTTGCCCCTCTTTCTCTGCCTTCTTGCCCAGGTCACTTCCTCCTGTCTTCTGTCCCCCTGTGTTTATAGATCCCCTCTGTCTTTCCCTTATTGCGTTCCAGGGTGCTTTCCAGCTTTCTTCTTCCTCCCACCTTCTTCCCTGGTAGGTCCTGCCCTCTGTTGAGTCTTTGGGGCTCCCTTTCTGGTGGGTCTGGGGTGCAGCGCGTGGGGTAACACTCACCAGTCCCTCTGCCTGGGTCTTCCCCCGCCGTCTGTTCCTTTGCCGCCTCCTTTTCAATACTGCTTTCCGCAAGCTTTACTTGCCTCCTCCTTTGTTCTCCGGACCTGGCTCCCTTCTTCCGCTCTTCCGGCTTTTTTTTCCTTCCTTCTGCTCGCCCGGGGGTCGTTTCTGGGTCTGCAGACCCTCCCGGCAGCCCTTGTTGCTCTCACTGGCTTTTTTTCTCCTTCTTCTCCTCCCTGCTCACTCCGGTTTTCTCCAGCAGCGCGGCTGCGCGGCGTCTTCTGGCCTGCCGGCCTGCCGGCCGCCGCCTGCTTCCTCGGCCCCGTCTGTGGCTTCTCCGGCTTCTTTGTCGGCGATTTCGGCCTCGCTGGCTCCGGCCAGGGATCCTCTTCAGCTGCGCCCTGTTTTTCGGCGGTTTGCGCTCCTGGCGGTCCGGTATTTTCCAAGTGTCTAAATTTTGATCACACGACAACAATGCTGCAACAGTTGTAGGTGTGAAAAATGGCCGTAAGTTGCTTGTAACTTGTTGTAACTTCAAACGCTCATAAAACGAATTGTTGTAAGTTGAGGACTTCCTGTAATTTCTTTTGAGCTTAAATGCATATTTTGTCTTGCTCTGTGTAGACCAGAATCTGTTGGGATTTCTCATTGGCTTGCTACTTCCATGTGATTCAGAGGTGATTGGCAATGTTAGATCTAGGTCAGGGGTAGGCAACCTTGGCTCTTTTATGACTCGTGGACTTCAACTCCCAGAATTCCTGAGCCAGCATGGCTCAGCTTGGAAACCTCTCCCTTTCCCCTCAGCATGGCTGGCTCAGGAAATCTGGGAATTGAAGTCCACGAGTCATGAAGTGGCCTAGGTCTAGGCCAGAGGTAGGCAACCTTGGCTCTTTTATGACTCGTGGACTTCAACTCCCAGAATTCCTGAGCCAGCATGGCTCAGCTAAGAAACCTCTCCCTTTCCCCTCAGCATGGCTGGCTCAGGAATTCTGGGAGTTGAAGTCCAGAAGTCATAAAAGAGCCAAGGTTGCCCACCCCTGATCTAGGTGGACATTAAACCCGATCATTGTGACTCCTTCCTCACCCATAGAAGCCATGAAGAATGCTTCAACTTCTCCTCCAAACTCCCATTTCCTTTCAAAAATCAGGCTCTTCCCCAACTGCTTTTATGATAAGTATTTGGGGAAACTGAGATTTCTTTATGCTGTCAGATGCAATGCTTCAAAGCTGTGGTTCCATCACATTTTATTTATGGGACGCCTCTGGGGGACAATGCATGTTGCTTCTATGAGCAGAGAAAGTTCATTTGCAGACCTTTCTCCTGGCCTGGTGAAACTAAAGGATCATTGCCTAGATCTGTTATTCTGATAATATGGGGTGGGTGAAATTGACAACAGGACCAAATGCCAGCTCGAGTATCAGATGCTTATAGGGAAGAGGTGAAGTCTCTGGTGGACTGGTGCAATAAAAGTAACCTGGTTCTGAATGTCAGTTAAACAAAGGAGATCATTGTAGATTTTGTTGAAATTGATTGATTGATTGAACCTTCTTTTTTTTGTTTGCACATGGCAGCGGAGGCCTAAAGCAAAAAGGTTTTCTAAAACCCAGCTGAAGGCCTAGGACTGGGGCGATGGCATGCGTGCCCACAGAGAGGGCTCTGCGTGCCACCTGTGGCATGCGTGCCATAAGTTCGCCACCACGGGCGTAGGTGGTTCAGCTATTTCTCATGTTATGGGGGAAGTTAAAGTGTAAAAGTCTCACACTATTTCGAACTGTAGGCAGCCTCTGCAAGACATTCTTTGTCTAGAAAGAACTACAGAGAAGAGCAACAAAGATGATTAGGGAACTGGAGGCTAAAACATGCGAAGAACAGTTGCAGGAACTCAGTATATCTAGTCTAATGAAAAGAAGGACAAGGGGAGAAATGATAGCAGTCTTCCAATATTTGAGAGCTGCCACAAAGAAGATCGTTGTATTCTCCAAAGCACCTGAAAGTAGGACAAGAAGCAATGGATGAAAACTAATCCGGGAGAGAACCAACCTAGAATAAAGGTGAAATTTCCTTTATTATAGAATAAAGAACAATTAATCAGTGGAATGACTTGCTTCCAGAAGTTGTGGGTGCTCCAACACTGGAGGTTTTTAAGAACAACCATTTCTCCCAAATGGTAAAGGGTTGCCTGCCTGAGCAAGGGGTTGGACTAGAAGACCTCCAAGGCCCCTTTCAGCTCCGTTATTCAGTCATTCTATTATTCTTTACATAATAATGAATCTTCAGAGATCCAGTACCTGTCTGGGTTTATATCTAGCTTTTAGGGTCACTGGCTATGGTGAGGCCATTTTTCCATGGATTTATACAGTCCTATTTTAAGTAATCGAAGCTGTTGCCAGCTACTATATCAGCAAATGCGGGCCATACAGTGCATGGGAAAACCCTTTGTTGGGTAGTTCAACTGAATTTCCTACCAATTGTTTTAACTGGGGGACCTCTTCTCCTGTATTATGAATCTTTTTTCCCCGCTGCATGGAGTATATTAGCTAATTATTCTTCATTCCCAGTGGAATTGCATATTCTTTAATATAAAAAGCTTTGTATACCTGTCAGCAATATCAAGATATTAGATACTTGCTTCTGTCATTTGGTATCTTTCTTACAACACTTTTTTCTTGGTTATTATTATTATTATTTAAAAAAATAGCTCCCTCACTCGAGCACTTCAGTCTGTGCTATGTTATTTCTATATTATCTATTCTTCTATGTATATATTTCTCTGAAATACAGTGTATTTTGGAAAAGAGGCTAAACCTGTTGCTCCTCCCAATGAAGGCAATAGCCTGTAAATCTTTGTCAGCTGCCAGATGTGTTGGCTTTGATGGTGTCAGTTTCTCTGTCTCTCCCAGCCCCCTGCTTTAGAGAAAATTTTTCTTGCCTCTATCAGCATATTTCTTTATTTTTAAAATTTATTTCTGGGAAAGATGAATTGGTTGATACAGCCTGCTCACTGTCCACACACACACCGTTCATGTGTGCTACATTTTACAAAAAGCAAAAACTCGGTAACAGGAAAACACGCCCTGCAGTTCTTCAAAGCTAACGTGCAGTAAATAGATTCTGACACTGACAGGTATTTTCTTCCTAAATTGCCACTTATGCCCGGAGAGGAATCGGCAACTGAGATCTGCTTAAAAGGCATGAATCCTTTCCCTGAGCAAAAGCAGGATGCTTGTTATACAATCCAAAGCAAACAATAATTAAAAACAAAACCCTGAAAACAAAATAACAGTCCTCTTTTTTCTTTCTTTCTTTTTTTGCTCACAAAATGAATCAAGTTGAAAGGATCAGCTCTGGGAGGCATAAAGAGAGTGTCAAAAAATAAACAAACCCATAGATCCTTTTTCTGGTGGAACTTTTGGTCTTTAATTAACATCCTCCTTACAATTTCAAGCAGTATTGAAAAACCTATTGAAAATAATATATTTTTTAATATGCAAAGAGAAAGGGGTCAACGCAAGCAGGAAAGGCTCTGAAATGACATTCTTTTCCTTCCTTCCTTCCTTCCTTCCTTCCTTCCTTCCTTCCTTCCTTCCTTCCTTCCTTCCTTCCTTCCTTCCTTCCTTCCTTCCTTCCTTCCTTCCTTCCTGCAGTTGGAATAATTGAGAGGCCGTATATAAAATGCCAAAAGATGTTATATTCTGTCAAGCAGAAATGGAAATAATTCAGTAAGCTAGACGTCTGAACTTGTTATTTGCATCATTTAAGAGAGAGAGAGAGAGAGAGAGAGAGAGAGAGAGAGAGAGAGAGAGAGAGAGAGAGAGAGAGAGAGAGAGAGAGAGAGAGAGAGAGAGAGAGAGAGCAATAAACAGACTTTGCCTGGTGCTGCTTTCCAGGAGGGAGGTTGATTGATGGATTACATATACATAAAGACTGCCCAATCAAACCAACTCAAGGCGGTTTACAGAACAAGCAGAATAAAATACACAGCAATCATAAACGACTTCACTGTCCTCTAACCCTCCATCAAATGAATAAATGCATGAAATAGCAGTTATGGTAGAATAAAATCCAAACAAGGAGAAAAGGTCAGCATGACATCTTCACTAGTGCCCACAGGGGTCTTCTAAGAGGATTCTTTTTCATGGTCTTCTGAAAGAGCAATAAATGTCAGCCCAAAAGAACCAGGGTCTTGGAAAGAAACTCTTCCACTGTGTCAGGGACATCAGAGGAAAAAAAAAAGTACTTTCAGGTCTCCAGGTCTGCCTTCCTTCCTTCCTTCCTTCCTTCCTTCCTTCCTTCCTTCCTTCCTTCCTTCCTTCCTTCCTTCCTTCCTTCCTTCCTTCCATTGAAGGAAAAGTCTTCATCAGGGTCCAGTCCAAGCCGGGAATAAACAACATGGTGACAGCTTTAGAAAGAAGGTTGCAGTTTCTTGAAGAGGAGAGCCAGACAGAAAGATGACTCTGGAAGAAAAGAGTGAGAGCATAAGGAGGGAGTGGGTTTTTATACCCTCTGGGGCTCTTGAGGTTGTTTCCTGTTCCTGTTTGAGGCTTTGTATTTCCTGTGTCATGTACTTTGATCTGAGTCTGAGTGTGCCCCTTTGGCATCTGTGGGTTAATCCTATTATGTCCTGTCCTAGCATGTGGGTGGGGAATGTAAATTTTAGGTGTCTTTGTCTTCCTAAGCTTCTAGCTGGAGAACTCCAACTTTCCTGAATGGATTATTACATCTGAATTTCTACAGAGCTGGTTTCTGCTTGGGGGAGGGAGACTTGGGGCTATTAAGAAAACTGGGTATGCTTTTCTGCCTCTTTAAGATCCTTTGAGGAAATATAATATTCTGCCCTTTTAATATTTCCTTCAATGGGGGGTAACTTCCCGTACTTCCTTCCTTCCTTCCTTCCTTCCTTCCTTCCTTCCTTCCTTCCTTCCTTCCTTCCTTCCTTCCTTCCTCCCTCCCTCCCTCCCTCCCTTCCTTCTGATAGGGATTGTAAGCATCCCTTCTTGAGATAGATAGGTTCTCAAGATAGTCAAGACAAGATTGTCCTGAAATTGTGGAGACCCAAGGCACATAAAGCTTTGGAGGTTATGATCAGGAAATGTTCTTCAAAGGGAAGGCCCATTTGTACCTTTACCTCACATCAATGGAAGCATTCCCCCAAATTTACCTCTCTATCGCCATTACTCAACCTTTTAAGGTAGGCCAGGTCAGGAAACAGACACCACAAAGTTTCCAGAAATCCTAATTTATGGCATGATGACAAAATATTGGAAGCCTGACAAAGCTTCTTTCTGCCCCATCTTATACCAAACAGAAGGCAAGGTTATTTCCAGTTTCTTTCTCATGCTTCTCATTTACCTAGGACTTTGCTGCCATTTCATCTTGCTTAGCAGTTTCTCCCTTCCAACCTCATCTCTACCTTCCTTTAAACCAGGGTTGTCCAACCTTGGCAACTTGGACTTCAAACCAAGTGTCCTGGGTTCTAGCCTAGTTCCTTAACCACTTGACCAAACTTGTTGTACATGCATGTATGCATGGATACATACATAGTTACGTACACACATGGAAGGGTTATCCATAACTTGGTTCACATCCTATCTTGATCAATGCAATGTGCTCTAAGTGAGGTAATTTTTGAAGGGGCAGATGGTGAGAAATATAGTACTTAGGCCACTAACTTGTCATGCCTAGACTGTAAGATGTACAACAGAATAACAGAGTTGGTTGTGACCTTGGAGGTCTTCTAGTGACTAGTCCAACCCCCTGCTCTGGCAGGAAACCCTACATTACTTCAGACAAATGATTGCCCAATCTCTTTTCAAAAACTTCCAGTATTGGAGCAGCCACAACTTCTGGAGCCAAGCCGTTCCACCGATTAATTGTTCTGTCAGGAAATTTATTCAGTTGCTTCTCCCCTTGATTAGTTTCTATCTGTTGATTCTTGTCCTGCCTTCAGGTGCTTTGGAGACTAGGTTGACCCCTCTTCTTTGTGGCAGCCCCTGAGATATTGGAACACTGCTATCATGTCCCCCCCCCCAAGTCCTTTTTTCTTCACTAAACTAGACATATCAAATTCCAGCAACTGTTCTTCATATGTTTTATGCTCCAGTCCCCTAATCATCTTTATTGCTCTTCTCTGCACTCTTTCTAGAGCAGTGTTTCTCAACCTTGACAATTTTAAGGCATGTGGACTTCAACTCCCAGAATTCCACAGCCAGCAATGCTGGCTGTGGAATTCTGGGAGTTGAAGTCCACATGCCTTAAAATTGTCAAGGTTGAGAAACACTGCTCTAGAGTGTCTTGATTCCCTAAGATTTATGGAAAGCAATGTAGGAAACTGGTATTGTGATGGTTTCACTTAACATTTGTCCCCTATGATTGCAAGATCTGCTTGGGTTTTTTTTTTTTTGTATTGTGCTCCCCTGGTTTCCATGGAGAACTATCAAAGCATGATACGACAATGGGTCTTTTTTATAAGGCAGTTTATCACAAAGCCTGGCACTGATTTCAGCTGAGAGAGACTGGCCCAAAGTTGTGCAGCTGCTTTTGTGCATAAGGATTAGAAGTGAGTCTTCCTTGCTCCTAATCCAGCATCACTACAATTTAAGATGTTTGTATTAATCTTTACAATCCAAGTCTGACGATCTAAGAGCATATTTCTCAGCTCAGCTCAACCATGGCAGAACCTAGTTCATCTCTGATGAACTCATCTTTCCGTCTGTCATCTCACTAAAACTGAGATAGATTAAGAAATGTTTTTCATCCTCTCCTTGTGATATTTTTGGTGTGTGTGTGTGTATGTGTGTATATATATATATATTCGTAGATTTTCACGGGTATAGGTATGCAGGACTTGGCATATTCGGATCTTTTCCCATGTAAGATTGAGAGTATCTTGGTGACGTTTCGACGAGATCCCACTCGTCATCTTCAGGCTAGGGTCTTCGGTTTTGTGCAAACAAAGTGTGATTGGAGCTGCTGTCTCTCTATAAATACTGGTGGGGGTGTGTAGAGTGCTGGCTTAGTTGCTGTAGGAGGGTTGGTTGGCTATGTTGGAGTTATTGTTTGTGGATTGTTCGGCTGTTTCGTAACATCCTGGGTAGCTGAGGTACTGGCTGTGTGCCCATTAATCTTTTGTGTTGTAACGACCTGGGTAATGGGTTGTGTGATGACATCCTGAGATCTAGTGTAGTGATATCCTGAGTTCTGTGTTTCACCATCCTGGATGGTAGGCTATGTTGTAACATCCTGAGCTTTAGCATTGTAACCTCCTGAGTTCTGTGGTGTGATGTCCAGGGCAGAAGGCTGTGAAGTAACACAATGGGCTTTGGTTTGGCTCCGAGTTTGCAGTCTAGCTCTGTGTTCATATTCATATTCATATTCATATTCATATATATATATATATATATATATATATATATATATATATATATATATATATATATATATATATATATATATATATATATATATATATATATATATATATATATATATATATATATATATATATATATATATATATATGTAGGTCTTTGGTTCTTCGGGTTTTCTCCCGCGTAGAATTTGAAGTGTCTTGGCAACGTTTCGATGAAATCTCATTCATCATCTTCAGGCTGGTGCTTTTGGCTTCTGCTTCTAGGAGCAATGTGTGTAGCACCAGCCTGAAGATGATGAATGAGATTTCATCGAAACGTTGCCAAGACACTTCAAATTCTACGCGGGAGAAAACCCGAAGAACCAAAGACCTACATACAAACACCCGCGAAAACCTCAGAAAACATATATATATATACATACTAGCAAGGTGTCAAGCAAGAGAAATCAGGAAATCCAGACAATTCAAATGACTATAAAGGTTTATTGCAAGTGTAAGCAATAAACATGTAAATCATGCATGGGATAGAAAAGGTGGATAGAGAAAAATTCTTTTCTCTATCACACAATACTAGGATAAGGGGGCACTCTCTAAAGCTCATAGCTAAGAAAGTGAGGACAAATAAAGGAAAATATTTCTTCACCTAGAGGGTCGTTGATTTATGGAATTCACTTCCAGAAGGGGTCGTGACAGCTGTCAGCCTTGACAGCTTCAAGGCAGGGCTAGATAGATTCATGGATGCCAAGTGTATCTGTGGTTATTAAAACGGATGTCCATGTGCCGCCTCTATGTTGGTTGAGGCAGGCAGGATTCCCTTGAGTACCATTTGTTGGGGGGGTCAAGGGAAAGGGAGGGTTTTGCCTTCTCTTTCTGCTCAAGATCCCCATGTACAATTGGTGGGCCACTGTGTGACACAGAATGCTGGACTCGATGGGCTTTGGCCTGATTCAGCATGGCTCTTCTTATGTTCTTACAAGAATCTGAAAGAGTAACAGTCAAAGCAAATTGACAGTAGATCAGAGTCAATGGAATTCAAAGTGGGGTGGATTTACATCTCTTGTTGGGTGCAAAGGGACTCAAACTGATGACATGTTTGACTCCTCCCTCATCTCCTACACAAGATAAATAAATGCTGAAATTGATGGCATGTGTGGGATGGGATCTTCTCATCATCTCTTGGCCATTTTAGGCTTTTGTGAACATGGTACCGGTACCTCCCTTCCCCAAAAGCCTCCAGTGGGCCTTCATGGAAGCTTTTAAGAAGGGACTGGACAGCCACTTATCTGGAAATGATACAATATAGGGTGTCCTGGACTAGAAGATCTCCAAAATCACTCCCAACTCAATAATAATAATAATAATAATAATAATAATAATAATAATAATAATAATAATAATAATAATATCATCATCCCAGGTCCTTGGAAAGGAATCGATAAGTAGATAAAAATGCCAAATCCAATCTGAACATCTGGCTGACTGTGCGATGATCAATAGTAGTAGTAGTAGTAGTAGTAGTAGTAGTAGTAGTAATAGTAATAGTAGTAGTAATATAATAATAATAATAATAATAACAATAATAATAATAATAATACAGACTTTCAAATACAGACAGATCGCCATTTGGAATACAACACGCCAGATATCACAGTTGTAGAGAACCGAAGTGTATAGCTGATTGATATCGCTGTACCAGGAGATGCCAGAGTTGAAGAAAAAGAACTGGAAAAAATTATGAAATATCGCGACCTGGCCATCAAAACTGCGTGATTATGGATGAAACATGTAACAGTGATACCCATTGTCATCGGGGCACTGGGAACTATGTCCAAAAGCTTTGCAAAATACATCAAGAAACTGCAGCTTCCTGCAATAACTCCAGCAATGTTACAAAAAACTGCGCTACTCAGAACATCTTATATTTTAAGGAGGTACCTGGTTGACACCTAGGATGCTGATAGCAACCTGTGTCAACCATCAGCGCCAGCCAATTTGAATGCTCAGTTGACTGAGGTTCATGTCTAGTGAATAAAAGATAATAATAATAATAATAATAATAATAATAATAATAATAATATGATGATGATGATGATGATGATGAGGATAATGATGATGATGATGATGATGATAATGTGGGAATGGACCTTGGAGGTCCCACTTATATTATACCTGTACATTTGGTTTTTCTTGCCTAAATGTAGAACCTTACTTTTTTCACCATTGAATTTCATTTTGTTAGATCAGCGGTTCTCAACCTGTGGGTCGCGACCCCATTTGGGGTCGAATGACCATTTCACGGGGGTCGCCAAACACCGCAGTCTGCCATTTTTCCCCCTTTTCCCCTCGGCCGGCGCAGGGGGCAACACCGCGCATGCGCGGGGTAGCACCGCGCATGCACGATGCGGACCGTCGCGCCGTGCATGCACGACGCGGGTCGTTGGGCGCACGCTGTGCGTGCGCGATGCAGACTGTTGCACCGCGCATGCGCGATGCGGGCCGTCAGTGCACGCACCACGCATGCGCGATGCAAACTGGTGCGGCGCGCATGCACGACGCGAACCGGTGCATCGCGAATGCGCGATGCGAACCAGCGCGCCGTGCATGCGCGATGCGAACCGGCGCACCGCGCATGCGCGATGCGAACCGGCGCGCCGCGCATGCGTGATGCGGGCCATCGCGCCGCACATGCGCAGTGCAGGTCGGGGTCGCGGCCTGAAAAAGGTTGAGAACCGCTGTGTTAGATAGTGTCCAGTGTTCAAGTCTGTCCAGATCCTCCTGTATCCTAAGCCTGTCTTCTGGAGTGTTGGCTGTTCCTGCCAGCTTGGTGTCCTCTGCAAATCTGATGATCTATCTCCTCATCCAAATCATTGATGATGATGTTGAAGAGTACTAGGCCCAAAACAGAGCGCTGTTCTTCTGTTATTCCCCTGTCCCTTGGAAGAAAAAGGAGAGAGAAAAATAAGACAGACATGATGTTAAATACTCTTAGCTTGAAGAAGGTCATGGAATTTTAAAATAGAATGTAAGATGAAATGCAGATTTAAGTGGATTAAGTTCTCGTTTAGCATTTTCAGAATACAACAAAGATCACTCAGGCATATAAACATATATAATCTCTCTTTGCCCCAGTTTTGAAAAATAAAATAAAATTACTCAGGGTAGGTAACAAGCAGAAGTAAAAAGAAGCACAGATGCTTTTATATTAGCAGAGCTAGGTGCAACCTGAAGCGTGCATTACTCTTCATAGTGGAATTTGAAACTGTTTGAAGTTCAGAAATGTGTGCCCACAGATTCTGAAATGTCAAAAGTTGAATATGTGCTCAGCTGCATCCTAGCCGCAGTTGAAATGGTTTCTGTGTCAGAGACAGGCTGAATCATTTCAAAATACAATATTCCTACGGTGCTGAACACACAGTTCAATCCATCTGCTATTCTCATAATTGATGGAGCTGATAGAGAAGTTGTATCACCAGTAGGGCTGCCAAGTTTTTGTTTCCAAGATTTGTTTCCAAGATTTTCAACATCATGGGTCAAATTTTTCTAAATGCATATAACAGGACTGGGAAATCCTTTTTTTTTTTTTTTCCTGCAGAGAGACTCACTCAGCATAATGAAGTTAGGAATCACTCTGAGAAGTCACTCCTCTTTTCTCCAAACAATTTCCAGAGATAAATCCAGGTCACCATCACAACTAATTACTTGCATCATCCTCTCTCTTGAAGCCTCCCCACTTTTCTCACGTTCCTTTAGCTTTGAGTTTTCTGCCCTAGTCTTTTGATTTTCATCTTACTTCTATCCCTTCCCACTGTCTCTCTCCTTGTCTGACTCAAAAGTATTGCTCTTGAGGTCCAGATTGTCCACCCTGGTGGGAGAATGGACTATTTTCCTAATGAATCTAACAGAGGATGATAATGAGTATGTGCATATTAAGAGGACCAGCAGGCAGCACAATAAAACAGCATATTCCACATATGTTTGTACTTGCTGGTTATACATGGCTGTACATTGAAAATGGAGAGACTGATCCAAATCGTAGCTTAGAAAGCCATGCCTTCTAATATCTGAGATGGGCAGTCTGCAGCCTGAAGTGTCTCCCTCTTCATCTGTGTATCCTACTGTTCCGTAAGAGTCAGACGTCTGGAACAGACTGATGCAAATCAGCCATTTCCCTCCTTCTATTGGCTTTTATCTTGTTATTTTGGGTTGGCCATACCTCCCATAAAGCTATCCATGTCCTGAAGCACATAGAAATGGCTTCCTATGAAAAGCAGGCTTTCCGTTCAGGAGGAATGGACCATAACAGTTAAACCTATATATTGCCTCACAGTGCTTTACAGCCCACTCTAAGCGGTTTACAGACTCAACATATTTGCTCCCAACAATCTGGGTCCTCATTTTACTAACCTTGGAAGGATGGAAGGCCGAGTCAACTTTATGCTGGTCAGGATCGAACTCCAGACTGTGGGCAGAGTCAACCTGCAATAATGCATTCTAACCACTGTGCCACGGTGGCTCCATAAATATATTTATGATGCTTGCTTCTCACACAGCAGGTTTGCAAATTTATTTATTTATTTATTGGTTGGTTCCAGAGGGTGGGCGCCACAACAGAGAAGGCCCTCCCCCTAGGACCCGCCAAACGACATTGTTTCGCTGACGGGACCCGGAGGAGGCCGACCCTGTGTGCTCTCACCGGTCGAAGGGAAGTATGTGGCAGAAGGCGGTCCCGTAAGTATCCTTACGGGATTGTCAAGCAATACTCTTATGTGTAATGTGTGTACCATTAAAGCCTTTGCCTTGCTAGCTTAATTTGTACTAAGCCAGAATGGCCACAACTCCATTGTCTGGTTACACACAACACATTGTCCCATAAATGTATTTAAGCTATAAACCAACTCTTTAAGGTTAATCTAAAGGTGCTTTTCAAAAGGGAACTGGGTTTTTCTTGTTTTTTTTTCTCCCCTTGAAAATATTTTGCTTCTCATCCAAGAAGCTTCTTCAGTTCCTTGGTTCTCAAGGAAAAAAACCAAGAAAGTTCAGTTGCCTTTTGAAAAGCACCTGGGACAACCATGGGCTGGATGATTAAGAATTTCCATAGTTCAGGGGTCTTCAAACCTGGCCCTTTTACGACTTGTGGACTTCAACTGGCTGAGGAATTCTGGGAGTTGAAGTCCACAAGTCGTAAAAGGGCCAGGTTTGAGGACCCCTGCCATAGATCTTTAAGGTTAAAGTAGCCAGGTTTTGAATGTCCTGCATATGTAGCCACTATTCCCATAACTAGCCTGATTAAATTTGTTGTATAAATACAGCCAAGATGTAGTTTCTTTAAGTTTACTGAGACAGATGCACATATCTTATATAGATTAAAAAAAACATTATTTCCAGCAATAGAAGCCTATTTTCTTCTTCATTGTTTTTTGTGCAGAAGTTTTAGATCCCTGCAGCAAACAAACAGATTTCCTCTTTGATTTGTCAATGGCTTGGCTGGACGCTCTTCAACATAGGTGCTTTTTGCCGAGCTACTGAGATTGGGTGCAAAAGATTGGTTTAGGTCCCTTCCTTCCATTTTGAATTCCATTTTTGGGGCTTGAAAGTCCACAAAATTCAACCTGAAAGACCTGACATCCAAAAGTGAAACCAGATGTTGCAGTGAAGGCAGCTGAGACCAGTTGTGTTGAAAGACACTTAGCAATGCTATTAGTGGACCAGCAGGAAGCTCATTGGGTAATTATGGGTCAATTGCTCTTTCAGCCCAAGAACCAATAAGGGATAGTTGTGAAGGTACAGGATTAATAATGCCCAGTTCTCTTAAGACCCAGAAGTTCCTGGATGACTTTTGGCTGCTTCACTCAGCCCAAGTGTCAATAAATGAGGTGGTTAAAGGGTTGGAGTAGCACTTGGGGAGTTGTTGTTATTATTCAGTCACTAAGATATGTCCAACTTCTCCGCAAACCCAATGGCCACAGCATGCCAGGTCCTCCTGTCCTCCACTGTCTCCTGGAGACGCATTCATGTTCATTGCGTCACTGACTCTATCTAACCTTCACATCCTCTGCCATCCCCTTCTTCTTTTGCCTTCCATCTTTCCCCAAATCAGGGTCTTTTCCAGTGAATCCTCTCTTTTCATTAGGTGGCCAAAGGATTTGACTTTCAGCATCAATATCTCTCCTTTCCAAACACAGGGTTGATTTCTTTCAGGATGGACCGATTGTCAAAATTGATTTGCATTGTCACCTATATGCCTCTTCGCTCGCAGCTTGACAAAGAAAAGGGAAGAGGTGGGCTTGAATGCAAGGGTGGAGGGGGGAATTGCATCTCAGCATCGTTTGTTCCCGTGAGACAATGCTCCAACCCAAGGACGTATCAAGCAGATGGACTAGTGTGGCTTGTTGGTTCCCATAACAAAATGAACAGAAGTGATTGGTGGACATAATGGACTCTGGGTGGCCCATAGGGAAAGGGGGGAATTAACTATGCTAACTTTTGCGTGGGAAACCCAGAACTGGTTTCGCTTCATCTATGACAGTATGGTTTATTCAGTAATGTTTATACTTTTGGTAAAATAATGTCCTAGGACAGTGGTGGTGAACCTATGGCATATGTGCCAGAGGCGGCACTCAGAACCCTCTCTGTGGGCACGCGTGCCGTTGCCCCAGCCCCACCTCTCCCCACGGCCCCCTCCTCACCAGCAGCCCCCCAGAGGAGAGTCGCCCCCGGTGTGGCCCGCGTGGAGCAGCGCAGCCAAAGACAGCAGCCGGGCAGACTTTAAGTCTGCCCTTGTGCCCCATCGCATGCAGATGATGCGATGTGAGGGTGGAGGGCATGGCCACCATGATGCTGCTGGGCCACCATGGTGATCTGCGGGGGGGGCTGTGGAGGCGGTGGGTGGCCCTGAGAGTGGGCAAGGGCGATTTTGGGGCACTCGGTCTCTAAAAGGTTTGCCATCACTGTCTTAGGAGTTTCTTTTTCTGCATCCACCAACTGGACAGTTGGCACTGATTGGATGTCCTTGAAGACCAAGGAACTCTCAAAAGTCTTCTCCAACACCGCAATTGCAGAACATCCAGATTCAGTCACAGTTTTCTTCCATATAGCGTCAACCTTGTGAATTCTCAAGTTTCCTCTTTCCACCATGTGTTCAAAATGGACAGTGATTAATATTTATATGCATATATATGTACGGGTGTAGCATGTATATAGCATGTGTATATGTGTGTTATGTATGTGTATGTGCACTTTCTTTTTTTTTTATAAATATTTTTATTAATTTTTTATAAAATTTTTAACAAAAGATGAGATAACAATTCAACTGTGAACAATTATGTACATATACAATTAACAAACAATCAAACAAAACTGCTCGGTACCCCCTCCCCACCACATCCTCCTAAAACAACACTAACCCCCTCTTCTTCCCCTCTAACAACCTACTTAAACCTTTCTCTAGTTCCATCCTCTCCTCCCATCTCCATCCTCTTCCTCATACCTTCTTCCTACTTGCCTAACCTTCACTCCTCCTTCTTCTTCCAACCAATGTGGCGCCCAGAGGCCACCCGAGCAACCCCTTACCACCTAAAAAGAAAAAAAAAATCCCCACAACAGTTGAAAAAATATAAAATAACTATTATTAAACCCCTCCCCCTCCCCCCCAGGCTTCCCAGAGTGAATACAGGGTAAAAATGCAAGAAACTCCGCTAAACTACTTATACATAATTATTTAACTATAAAACAAATATAATTCCTTCAATTGATATTTCTTCTGTGTATAATCTATCCATTTTTTCCACTCCATCAAAAATTGTTCATTTGAGTGGTCTTTCAAATATGCAGATATCTTAGCCATTTCAGCCAAGTTCACGACTTTCAATGTCCATTCTTCAATAGATGGTGTTTCAGATGTCTTCCAATATTGACCCACCAACAGTCTTGCCGCCGTAATCAGATTCAAAATCAACTTAGTCTCTATGGTGGTACAGTCTTTTATAATACCTAATAAAAATAACTGTGGTGAAAATTCAATACGCTTTTTCAATATATTTTGAAGAATCCACCATATTTTTATCCAAAAAGCCTTAATTTTTTTACAAGTCCACCAAATGTGAAAATAAGTAGCGTCCATAGAATCACATCTCCAACATTTGGGTTGCATATTTGGATACATAAGTGATAATTTTTTTGGGTCTAAATGCCATCTATAAAACATTTTATAAAAATTTTCTCTTAAATGCTGAGCTTGTGTAAATTTTACATTTTTCACCCATATCCTTTTCCAAGTTTCCATCATAATTGGATGTCCAAAGTTACCTTCCCATTTAATCATACATTCTTTAACTAGTTCATTTCCAGAATCAATTTCAATTAAAACATCGTATAATCTTTTAATATGCATAATTCTTTGATCTCTAACTTGTTGAATTAATTTTCCATCCTTTAAAGAAAAACCCATTTTAACATCTTTTTGCCATCTAGCCTGAAATTGCATATGTGAATACCAATTATGAGCTATTCCTTCTTCCCTTAACCTATCTAGTGATTTCAGTTCTAAACTATTCCCCTCTTTAATTAAAAGCTTCTCATAGGGCACCACATCCTGGATTTGTTGTCTATTCATACTCTCTATTGCATGCCTGGGAACTGTCCATAAAGGAATTTTACCATTTAACTTATAAGAATACTTTTTCCAGACACGCAACAGTGAATTTCTCAATAAATGTTCTTTAAAACCCCTGTCCAACTTTTTATCATAAACTAAATACGCATGAAACCCATACAATAATCCGTACCCTTCTATATTCAATATTCTTTCATTAGTTAAATTGATCCAATCACTTATTGCTACTAGGACTGCTGCATAGTAATATAGCTTAAAATTAGGCACTTTCAAACCACCTCTCTCTCTTATATCTTGAATAATTTTTAATTTAACCCTTGGTTTCTTGCCATTCCAAATAAATCTATTAATACCTTTCTGCCACTCCTCCAAATTCCCATCCTTTTTAAGTATTGGTAACATTTGAAATAGAAATAAAAATTTCGGCAATACATTCATTTTGACTGCAGCTATCCTTCCCAACATTGATAATTGTATTTTTTTCCAATTCTCCAACTCTAATTGTACTTTGTTCCATAAAAGTTCATAATTATTCTTATACAATTTCCCATTTGACGCTTCAATATAAATTCCTAAATATTTAACTTTCTTAATGTGCACCTTCTTTTCATATCCTTTCGTATACTTTCTTTTGAGAGCAGGCAACAGAATTTCATTTTTAATGTGGGCCAGTGTACTCATAGCAAGGAAAAAAAAATAACAATAAGGGTCATCTTATGTTACAATTTGAAAGTATCAATTCTTCAGCATTTGGGGAGACCTGGGTTCAAGTCCACTCTCCAGACATGAATGTCTGTTTCATTATAAGGTTGCAGTAACAAAAACTTGCAAATCTGAAGGCGGTCTCCTCAACCGTCCTTATATTTGGGAGAACCAGGGAGGATTTTACCTGAGACGCTTTCTCAGGGTACAGTTCTGCCCTAGACTTAGGTTTCTTTTATCTGGCTGATGTCTTGATAGCTGCTCTTTCATCTGTCTCTGAAAGCCATTCCTCTCTGCCTACCACACTTTGCAAGCTGGTTGGTAGTTCATTATTATAATGTCTCCAGATATTTGCTATTTTGGGTCAGGTGTATTCGTGACCTATTGCCTCTGCCTTTAATGCTGTAGACTCTCCTTGTCCTGGTAAGGTCAGTAATGCATAGCTATTTTTTAAGCCTAAGAAGCTGTAGGGCTGTTGAGAACGTTCCCTTAGAAGAATGAAAGCTTCTCTGAAGGAAAAGGGAATGATGACGGCAACAGATTCTTACAGTGTTTGCGGATATAATTGGGGCCCAGGGAAAATGCAGCCCCCCTCAAATGGAATCTGGCTTGTGCAATGCTAATGCATAAATAATAGCTTGCTCTTTTTGCTAGATTCCTACGGACAGCCTTTCAGCCCGGGTTGCTTTTTCATTGGCGGCAAAGCACAATACAGGTGAACGGGAGAAGCCAGCCAGCAAAGCGTTTGAAAGCATCACTCTGCAGTCACTCGACAGTTTTCCCCAGAAAGGCGACACTAGAAAAGGAATTTCTTGCTTTTCATTAAGAACCAAATAGTGTTAATGAGGAACCCACATTCAGGTTCCCAAGGCAACATTAGGCTCCCCCCCAAAAAATCTGGAAAGAATAACCACTTGGGAATTTGATTTCTGCCTGCCTCCCTCTTCCCTCTCATCATTCTAGCTAGTGGCTGCTTTCACAGGGGCTCAACCTGGCTGATGTTTTCCCAATTAGGGGCTGGGTGTTTGTGTCTCAGGAAATGAATGGAATGGAATGGAGTGGAGTGGAATAGAATATGGAAAGGAATAGAACAGGAGGCGAATAAAGAGGCAAACAAAGTCATTGAGACAAACAAAGTCATGAACAAAAGCTAACACGGGTTTGTCAAAAACAGATCATGCCAGACAAATCTTACTGCATTCTTGGACCAAGTGACAAAATTAGTGGATCAGAGGAATGCTGTGGATATAATTTACTTGGACTTCAGTAAGGCATTTGATAAAGTAGACCACAACCTATTACTTGATAAGATAGAACAATGTGGGTTAGACAGCATCACCACCAGATGGATTCGTAGCTGGCTGACCGGCCGTACTCAGAGTGTGGTCCTCAATGGAACTGCATCTACATGGAGGGAAGTGTGTAGTGGGGTGCCCTAGGGCTCTGGGCCCAGTGCTCTTCAACATCTTCATCAATGATTTGGACGAGGGGATAGATGGGGAACTCATCAAATTTGCAGACGACACCAAGCTGGCAGGAATAGCCAACACTCCAGAAGACAGGCTTAAGATACAGGAGGATCTGGACAGACTTGAACACTGGGCACTATCTAACAAAATGAAATTCAATGGTGAAAAAAGTAAGGTTCTACATTTAGGCAAGAAAAGCCAAATGTACAGATATAGTATAGGGGGTACCTTGCTCAATAGTAGTAACTGTGAGAGGGATCTCAGTCTCCTAGTGGACAATCACTTAAATATCAGTCAACAGTGTGCTGCAGCTGCCAAAAAAGCCAACACAGTACTAGGCTGAGGAATAGAATCAAGATCACGTAAAGTGTTAATACCACTTTACAATGCCTTGGTAAGGCCACACTTGGAATCCTGCATCCAGTTTTGGTCACCACGATGTAAAAAAGATGTTGAGACTCTAGAAAGAGTGCAGAGAAGAGCAACAAAGATGAACAGGGGACTGGAGGCTAAACCATATAAGGAACGATTACTAGAATTGGGTACGTCTAGTTTAATGAAGAGAAGGACGATGGGGGACATGACAGCCATGTTCCAATATCTCAGGGGCTGCCACAAAGAAGAGGGAGTCTAGCTATTCTCCAAAGCGCCTGAAGGCAGGACAAGAAGCAACAGGTGGAAACTGACCAAAGAGAGAAGCAACCTAGAACTAAGGAGAAATTTCCTGACAGTTAGAACAATTGATCAGTGGAACAACCTGCCTCCAGAAGCTGTGAATGTGCCAACATTGGTTTTTAAGAAGAGACTGGACAGCCATTTGTCTGAAATGGTATGGGGCTTCCTGCCTGAGGAGGGGGATGGACTGGATGACTTCCAAGGTCCCTTCCAACTTGATGATGATGATGATAATGATGATGACAGGACAGAACAGGGAATGAATATAATAATATAGCATAGCATAGCATAGCATAGCATAGCATAGCATAGCATAGCATAGCATAGCATAGCATAGCATAGCATAGCATAGCATAGCATAGCATAACATAACATAACATAACATAACATAACATAACATAACATAACATAACATAATATATAATGGAATAGAGTAGAGTAGAGTAGAGTAGAATAGAATAGAATAGAATAGAATAGAATAGAATAGAATAGAATAGAATAGAATAGAATAGAATAGAATAGAATAGAATAAATGGAATGGAGTAGAATAGAATAGAATAGAATAGAATAGAGTAGAGTAGAGTAGAGTAGAATAGAATAGAATAGAATAGAATAGAATAGAATAGAATAGAATAGAATAGAATAGAATAGAATAGAATAGAATAGAATAAATGGAATGGAGTAGAGTAGAGTAGAGTAGAGTAGAGTAGAGTAGAATAGAATAGAATAGAATAGAATAGAATAGAATAGAATAGAATAGAACAGGACAGGACAGGACAGGACAGAATAGAATATGGAATGGAATGGAATGGAATGGAATGAAACGGAACAGAATGAAACAGAATGGAATGGAATGGAACCTTGGAGGTCTTCTAGTCTGACCCTATACCATTCCAGACAAAGGGCTGCCCATTCTCTTAAAAATGTCCAGTAATGGAGCACCCACAATTTCTGAAGGCAAGCTGTTCCATAGACTATTGTAATTATGAATAATTAAACTAAACAATTATGAACAAATCAAACTATGAGCCCAATTCGCTTGCTTAGTACAGTTGAAGGTCTGGTGCGGTCCCATATCTTCAGCCTTTCCAGCTAGGCTGAGCTCTTCCTGTGAGCTCCCCTCCCCCCCCCCAGAGGAGGTACTAAGGGTATTCACCTCTGGAGAGACCAAGAGGAGGGGGGGGCAAGAGACAGTTCTTCTCAGCAACAGTTCCAATATTATGGAAGAACTATCTCCATAATTAGATTAGCTTCCAGTTGTTAACTTTTTACAAGGCCATCAAAACAGTCTTGTTTTAAGAAGCATATGGGTGCTCTTAGAGGCTATTGTGCTGCTTTTAGATTTTCTTGGTTCTAGTTTTTGTTTGATTTTATTGCCGTCCCAGCTTTTATCTCACCTTTTAATAGAAGACAATCTCCATAGATCAGGGTTGAATTGTGAGGTTCTTGGTGCGCTCTGAACTTGGTTTGTTTTCTTGCAGTCGTTTCATTACCCAGCCAGGTAACGTTATCAGGGTTAATGAGTGTGGGGCTTGCTGGCTTTTGTATATACAGCTAGTCCTTGACTTATGGCGGCAGTTGGGATTGGAAATCTGGATGCAAGTCATTATGGCTTTAACAACATTTAGGTTGGATGTCAGGGTAGATATATGATAGTTTTTTCGGATCTAGATGCCACCTATAAAACATTTTATAAAAGTTCTCTCTTAAATGTTGCGCTTGTGTAAATTTTACATTTTTCACCCAAATTCTCTCCCACGTTTCCATCATGATAGGTTGCCCAAAATTTTGTTCCCACTTTATCATACAATCCTTGACTATTCCAGGTTCAGAGTCAATTTCTATGGGACAATACTGGAAGAAACCAGAAATACCATCTATTGAAGAATGGACTTTGAAAGTCATAAATATGGCAGAAATGGCTAAAATATCGGCATATTTGAAGGATCATTCAAATGAAAAATATATGTTGGACTGGAAACATTGGATAGACTACATACAAGAGAAACACCAATCAAAGAAAATGTATCTGGCTTATAGTTAAATCTTGATATACGGAGTGAAGAATGTTTACAAGTTTAAAATGAATGTATTAAGTTGAATAGCATTTAACTTGAACTTTTTCTGTGTTTACATGTACAAATATATATCTAATAATAAAAAATATATTAAAAAAAAAAGTCAAGGTGCCCATGTGATCCATCAGTTTGCAACCTTTTAGTGGTAGTTGTTAAGCAAATGAAATCGTTGTAAGCCGTGGTGGGATTCAGCCAGTTCGCACCACTTCCGGCAGAATCGGTAGTTAATTTTTCATTGCCCAGGTCCAGAATGGACTTCCGGAAGCGGCATCTACACAGAGAACCGGTTGTTCACCTATTTGAATCCCACCACTGGTTGTAAGTGTGAATTCATTCATTTGAATGGACGTGGTTTTTTTTGCCTGAAATCAGCAAAAGGCCTCATTTGACGAGTCGTAAATATGACCAGTTACTATGCCCCTGACGTATGGTTATGTGACATGTCATGAGGTGACCCTTTATAACAGCTGGTGAGTGCTTTATAGGCCATAAAGCATCCATTCCATGGCTGTCATAAACACAAATAGCCATTAAACAAGCACTTGTAAATCAAGAACTACATATAGTACCTTTTGTGTTTTACCTTATTTGGAAGCTTTTAAGAAGAGATTGGACAGCCATTTGTCTGAAATGGTATAGGGTTTCCTGCCTGAGCAGGGGGTTGGACTAGAAGACCTCCAAGGACAGTGTGACTCCTCTGACTCCTCACAGTCACCCATGCCCTTGTCACCTTGAGATTCGACTACTGTAATGCTCTCTACATGGAGCAACCTTTGAAGAATGTCCGGAGACTGCAAGTAGTCCAGAATGCGGCCGCGCGAGCCGTCTTGGGTCTCCCAAGACATGCTCATATCACTCCAGCTCTCTGTGAGCTGCACTGGCTACCAATTAGTCTCTGAACACAATTCAAAGTGTTGGTTATAACCTATAAAGCCGCCATCAACGGCTGCGAATTGATTGTGTTTGTATGTGGTATGAGTGTGGTAAATTTTAAAATTGTTGTTGTATCTTGTTGTGAGCCGCCCTGCGTCTTCGGAGAAGGGCGGCATATAAATGTGAAAATTAAATTAAATTAAATTAAATTATGGCAATGGACCAGGATACTTGCGGGACCGTCTTCTGCCTCATGAATCCCAGCGACCGGTTAGGGCACATAGGGTTGGCCTCCTACGAGTCCCGCCTATTAGGCAATGTCATCTGGTGGGACCTAGGGCAAGGGCCTTCTCCGTCGCTGCCCCAGCCCTCTGGAACCAGCTTCCCACAGAGGTTCGCACTGCTTCCACCCTCCTAGTTTTCCGGAAACTATTGAAGACGCATTTATGCCGACAGGCTTGGGGCGTATGAACTGCACTCTGCCCCTGGGCCTAGGAATGTCCCTCCATCAGCGACTGTGTGTTGACTGTGATTGTATGTTGTATGAATGTAATTAATTTTAATTAATTTTATTGTATTGCTATTGTAAGCCGCCCTGGGTCCTAGGAGAAGGGCGGCATAGAAGTTAAATAAATAAATAAATAATAAGGTCCCTTCCAACTCTGTTATTTCTGTTATTTTATTATTTGATTTTATCTCCATAAAATAGATAGAATAGAATAGATGTATTTACCAGTTGTTCCTTGGCATTTCACTCTTTTTATTCTCTGTAAATCATCCTGTGTATCTGCAAAGGGGTGGCATACAAATGATGTGCAATAAATAAATAGAGAAATACATCTATGAATTAATTCAGTAATCAGGGGAGGCTCACTAAACAGTAATTGTGGGAATGCAACCTGGGTATTATTATACTGGGCTGGATATAATTTCCCATATGGCAGCTTTTTTGAGAGAGGGAAAAAAATTAGATGCTCCTCTCAGGCCTTTTTATTTGCAAGCCCACAAAATCTTTCAGGGCAGAGAATGATGCTAATTTTACAGCAGGAATCAAAGTTCAGAGGGACGTTGCCTGGAGAGAACACATCTCAGAAACAGAACTATTGATCAGAGCCATGTTACATATCTCTGGCATGTTGCTTCTTCCAGCCAAAAGAAACTTAAAAGCAAAGCAAGAGAGATCCAAACTATTGCTTAAGCCACTTTTCCCCTGCAAAATGCACGGAGTTTGCAGTAGGAAAAAATAAAGTGTTGATATTAAACCCCAGACGCACGCGCATGAGAAAATGGGTGTGTATAATTAGGGCTTCAAATCATGGCCTGTAAAATCTTTTTTACTTTAATTAAATTCATGCAGAAGTGAATGTATTTGGCTGGGCTCACCCTCTTGCCTTACTTGAGATATGAAATGAAACAATAGACAATTATGGTTCCTGTTCAAAAGACTTGTGACTACCGGATATTGTTGGCCTTCCTAGAGATGATAAGGTAATTGCTTCTGGCAAGCAAGTTTTGAGCTAATGTAGAATCCTGATCTACATTAGACCTTGACTTACGCCAAAAACTGGGACTGGAAAAATTGTTGTTTGGTAGTGCAATCATTAAATGAGGCATCACATAACCAACCACATGTGATTTTGTGATTATTATTTTTTTTGCAGTGTTTATTGAGACTTCATATGCATTTCACTATCCAAAATAGGTAACTTCATCAGTTACCTACTGTGGGAAGTCAGCCCCCCCCCGAGAAAGAAATATTAAAAGGGCAGAATATATTTCCCTAAAGCAGGGGTTCTCAACCTTGGCAACTTTAAGACTTGTGGACTTCAACTCCCAGAATTCCTCAGCCAGCTTTGCTGGCTGAGAAATTCTGGGAGTTGAAGTCCACAAGTCTTAAAGTTGCCAAGGTTGAGAACCCCTGCCCTAAAGGATTTTAAAAGCAGAAACCAACCCTGCCCCCAAGTCTCTCTGTCCCAAGCAGAAACCAAGTCTGCAGAACTGCAGATGATAATCTTGTCAGAAAGACTGGAATCAGGAAACTGGGATTAGGAAGAAAGATCCCTAAAATCAACACCAAAAATCTAAGAGTCATCAGCCACAGCCCCAGGGAAGCAGGATATGACCCTTGGGACATAATAGGAGTAACCCACCACCATCAGAATACCAGAAAGGCACACTCAGACTCAGGTCAAAGTTCATGCCACAGGAACAATTCCAAACAAAAGGCTCCAGAGGGTATAAAAACCCACTCCCTACATGTGCTCTCTCTCTCTTTTTTCTTCCAGAACCATTTTTCTGTCTGGCTCTCCTCTTCAATAAACTGCAACCTTCTTCCTAAAGCAGTTGCCATGTTGTTTATTCCCGGCTTGGACTGAATCATGATGAAGACCTTTCCTTCAACACTACCAAACAATCAAACAACCAAAATCAAAGTGCACCAAGGACTCTTCATTTCAACTCCGAGCTGCAAATATTCTCCTGCATTAGTTGTGATGAAGTGTGGAAGTGTCTGTTAAGCCCGTGTCATGTTAAGCCTATGTTATGCTAACACTACTCTGGGATCCTCAAATCTGACACTGCTTTTTCTTCAGCTCTGTCCCTGAAATTACAGTCAGAAGAGGGAATAAGATGGTTCATCTCTGCCTCACAGATTTGCATTTAGCCCTTATTTTGATTGCATTCATTAAAGAGATTCTAAGCCTCTTTACATCAATACATTTCAGGTCACTGAGCAGAACAAATCTTTTAGGTGGGCCTAAAAGATGAGCATGTCTCTGTGAATGTTATTACGGGTGACGGTGAGATTTTAACCCACGCTCCATGATTTAGAGAGCTGCCTTTTTTCAGGATCAGTGCAAAAGGATTCTAGTTTTGTGATGCCATTGTCTTGCAGTATAAAAGCATCACTGAAGTACAATATGCCTTCGTGTTGGCAGATCACTGCCTCTATTCAGTGACAAATTAATTCATGGTGAAGAAGGATGTAACGCTTTGCAATGTGCCATTGGAAATTCATTTAAATTTGAAATAATAGAAAATACTTGTAGCTCTGGTTTTAGATGTGGGCAGTGGTTTGCTCTCTGAGTTTGCCATTTAATTTCCAAACGTTTCGTTACCAGGCTAGGTAACATCATCAGTGGGACTTCACTAGCACACATCTTGCGTGCTAAGTGGGATCAGTTGGTTGCGTGATGGGAAATTCATTTGGTGCTGTATTTAAATTCTGAGAAGCCAATTGGCTCCCTTGTTGATCGGTTGTTCGAATGGTCTGGCTTCTTACATGTTCATCTGTTATTAATCAACCACCTCCATGGCGCTGTTCCCACACTGGGGTCCCAAGCCAACTGGCGGAGCTATGTCTTTAGGCCCTTCTGAAAAGTTAGGAGAGTTGGGGCCAACCTCAGATGGGGGGAGGCAAGATGTTCCAGAGGGCAGGAGCCACAGCAGAGAAGGCCCTCCTGCTGGACCCCACCAACTGGAATAATCGGGCTGACGGGAGCCGCAGCAGGCCTCCTCTGCTGGCAGGAGTGGGACGGGTCAATCCCAGTGGGGTGAGACAGTCCCTCAAGTAACCTGGACCCATGCCATGAAGGGCTTTAAAGGTGATCACCAACACCTTGAATTGCACCCATAACCAATGCAGTTCGTGGAGCAGTGGTGTTACATGGGCCATTCTTGGGCTCCCCAAAACTGCCCATGCTGCCACACTCTGTACCAGCTGTAGCTTCCGAATGCTCTTCAAGGGTAGCCCCATGTAGGGTGCCTTATAATAGTAATTTAGATTCAGCATATGAACACGTAAGAAACCAGTCCATTTGGACAACCAATCAAAGAGGGAACTGATCAGCTACCCAGAATTTAAATATAGCACCAAATCAATGGCCAGTCATGAGACCAACGGACCCCACGGGCGCACAAGACATATACAAGCTAAAGAGGAATAGGACAAGACACTTCTACCAAAGTCCCGCTGCTGATGTTACCTAGCCTGGTAAACAAAATGTTCGGGAACTAATTGGCAAGCTCGGAGAGCAAACTACGGCCAACATTCATTTAAATTGACTGGGGACCTGCAGGAAAAATAGCATGAAATGGGAAAGGTAGTAAATCACCGGGGGAATACAGTTAAAAAAGGAGATTGTGTTATCAGTGAGAATGTACACCTCAAGATGTTATCGTGGTAGACGATTTTCTTGGTCAATCTACCTTGATGCTAATACAGGAATTCCTTGACCTACAGCAGTTTGTTTAGTGACTGATCAAAGTTGCAACGGCACTGAAAAAGTGACTTATGGCCATTGTTCACACTTACAACTATTGCAGCATCCCCATAGTCATGTGATCAGAATTCGGGCACTTGGCAACTGACTCATATTTATGACGGTTGCAGAGTCCTGGGATCCTGTGATCTCCTTTTACAACCTTCTGATAAGCAAAGTCAATGGGGGCAGCCAGATTGGCTTAACAACCCTGTGCCTAGCTTAACAACTGCAGTGATTCACTTAACAACTGTGGCAAGAAAGGTCATAAAATGGGCCAAAACTCACTTAACAACTGTCTCGCTTAGGAACAGAAATTTAGGGCTCAGTTATGATCGTAAGTCAAGGATTACCCATAGTGTCTTTTGTCAAGGGCTTCACTAGACTGACATTGTTGTTCTGCCACACTGCTTGGGCAGGGCTCAGGATGATGGGGCGACAACACCGTTTGCAATTTAGCAGGCCTTCAAACGATTGTGAAGTGTAATATGTGAAATGTGGGTTTTTGGCTGCCAAAATACTTCGGTAGAGGAATTCTGGCTGAGCTTGAGTGAAGCAGATGGTGGGCAAGCATTTCATTTTTGTGTGTTACTGTATATGCAGTTTCCAAGATCAACGCGGTGAGCTGTCAGGAGCCAAGCCCGGCCTTGCCTTGATGGGTTTGTTTCTTTATTTATTCATGTTCACTTCCCCCTCCAGTGATGACACTTGCAATCAGTTTCAAACAATAAAATAGAATTGATTAAAAAGGCAACACAGGGATAACAGCAAAGTCAATAAACAGCACAAGGATGACAAGAAAAGAAAACCCTACTGTGTGAAGTGGTGCTGCAGGTTGAGTGGGCTTCACTTTTCTTCTGCACGAGGAATAAATGGACTTAAAATTTGGCATCAGAACGCCGTGGCGATATTTTTAAATTGTTTACCTTCCAGTGCATTGTGCACTTAAAGCGACTGCTTTGTAACCAAGAAAGGTTTAAAATGGTGCACGGAGGAACTCACTGGGAATCCAATGTTTTGGGACTTCAACGTTGGATGAAAGTGGCTTTTTATTTCTATACTACAAATGTTTTATTTACCCACCGCCAGCCGACAAATTCCACTATTCTATCTATTCTTGCCTTTCTAGAACTTAAAAAAAAAACCCTTCAGGAAAAAGCAATCCATTTTTGTGTCATGACATGAAAATTGTATGGATGTGTGCCTGCAGTTCAACGGGAGTTGAGCTAATTTTACCTTAACATTTTTTTAAAAAAAAAATTCGGACAAGTACTAGACCACTAATAAAATGGGGAGAAAAAAAACAAAAACAAGAGTGTAAAAAGTTAAATGTATATATTAGAATGTAAATGTTTTTATAAGGAAAGAAATTAAAAATGTTTCCAGCAATGTATTGTCTTAACAACCGTGCTACTAAATTAATAACTGCAGTGATTCATTTAATAGCTGTAGCAAGAAAGGTCGTAAAATGGGGCAAAATTCACTTAACAACTGTATTGCAGAAATTTTGGACTCAGTTATGGACATAGGCCAAGGACTACCTGTATCTTCACCCTGGTTCTGCTGTGTGAAAGAAGCAAGCACATTACACACAAGCGAGTTTACAATTAAGGGAGACAATAACACTAATCATGTTTGTGAACCAGGAGTATAAAATAGAGTCACGATATGTCCAGGTAATGATTTAGAAGCTAACCGGCTTGTATAATGTGAGATGAATGATGCAATGTTAGGAATGACTCAGCAGGAGTCTGTATCCCTTTAAGAGCTTGAGTATAAAAGGGAAGGCCTTGCTGGAGTCTTTCTCTCTTGTCCATTTCCTACTGTAATTGCTGTGTATTGGAGTTTGCTGAATGACCACGTGTATGTATTTTGTTTCTAGTGTATATTTGTAAATATTGTAATATAAACCACCATTTAATACAAACCACTGTTTGCTGTATTTACTCCTGGGTTACCTCAGCGCAATAAGACTGTGCATGCTCTGACACAATAACTTTTGAGGAAGATCTGACTGTTCAGAATGGTTATGAGATCTGATTTAGAGCCCAAGGAATAATGATTTTTTAACCCTGTTTCAGCAGTTTTTATTCTTCCGATACCATCGTAAGCATAACTTCAGCTGCTCTACTTCTTGGACGATTTCCCAGTTTTTGTGTTTATTCTAAGATGGTCTATCAAAACTTCCAGGGAGAACTTTTATTTCCTTGCATTTAGCTTTGCTCCCTGTCGCAAAAGCATCTCGTCTTATTTCACCTCAGGAATAAGCAACTCTTGATGCTTGTAGAGAGATTTCATGTAAGTTCACTCAGGATGGAATCCTCAGAGAAGTCTATTCTGAATGCTGAGGAGGAGAATTGTACAAATGGATGTACCATTTCAGCACTTTGGAGAGGTGCAAACAGGATTTTTGTACAGAATATAACAAAGTTGGAAGGGACATTGAAGGTCATCTAGTCCAACCCCCTCCTCAAGCAACAAACCTTATACTATTTCAGGCAAATGGTTGTCCAATCTCTTCTTAAAAACCTCCAGTGTTGGAGGCAAGTTGTTCCACTGATTATTTGTTTTAACTGTCAGGAAATTTCTCCTTAGTTCTAGGTTGCTTCTCTCTTTGGTTAGTTTCCATCCGTTGCTTCTTGTCCTGCTTTCAGGTGCTTTGCAGAATAGCTTGGCCCTCTTCTTCTTTGTGGCAGCCCCTTCAATATGGGTAGACTGATATCTTGTCACCCCTGGGCCTTCTTTTTGTTAAACTAGAGATTCCCAATTCCTGCAACCACTCTTCCCCTGTTTTAGCCTCCAGTCCCTGTTCATCTTTGTTGCTCTTCTCTGCACTCTTTAAGTCTCAACATCTTTTCTGTTTTTTTTTTTTTTTACATTTTAATCTGCTTAGTTTTAACATTTTAATTATATTTTTCTATTTGTTCTATAACTTGTAAGCTACCCAGAGTCACCTCATAGAGATGAGTGGTAAAATGCATACATACATACATACATACATTTATTTTATTTATTTGTTCAAACTTATATGCTGCCCTTCTCCCAAGACCCATGGTGGCTCACAACGAGAATACAAGTAAAACATAACATAAAATCAATTAAAATTACCAATTACTATATAAAAACTAGATAATTCACCACACTCATACAACACACAATCACAGTCAAAGGCCCAGAGGCAGAGTGCAGCTCACACGCCCCAAACCTGTCTGCATAAATGTGTCTTCAACAGTTTCCGGAAAGCTAGGAGGGAGGAAGCAGTACGAACCTCTGAGGGAAGCTGATTCCAGAGGGCTGGGGCAGCAACGGAGAAGGCCCTTGCCCTAGATCCTGCCAGACGACATTGTCTAACAGACGGGACCCGTAGGAGGCCAACCCTATGTGCCCTAACCGGTCGCTGGGATTCATGAGCGACCGGTTATACATACATACATACATACATACATACATACATACATACATACATACATACATACATACATACATACACAAAGTAACAAAAATATTCTGAGTGCATGAGCCTTCTACAGATAGTCCTCAACTTATGACCATAAGTCGGACAGTTGTTAATTGAGTCACAGCTGAGTTTATGACCTCCCCCCTCCACAGCTGTTAAGTAAACCACTGCAGTTGTTAAATGAAGCATGTGGTCATTAAGCCAATCTAGCTTCTCCATTGACTTTGCTTGTCGGAAATTGCCAGGGGAAAATTGCAAAGGGTGATCATGTGACCCCCAGGATGCTGACTCCCGCATAAATACATCCCAGTTGCCAAGCGTCTGGATTTTGATCACAATTTTACTGTGAGGGTCGTAAGTGCGAGGACCAGTTATAAGTCATTTTTTTCGACGGCATTGGTATTTTGGCCAGCACTAAATGATTATTTGTAAATCGAGGCTGAGGAATTCTGGGAGTTGAAGTCCACAGGTCTTAAAGGGGCCGAGTTTGGAGAACCCTGACCTAGAGAGAATAGAGGGAAATGAAGATATTTTAAAAAGGAATGGACACAGATTCCAGTACAGGTAATCCTCAACAACAGTTTGTTTAATGACTGTTTGAAGTTATAATGGCACTGAAAAAAAATGTCTTACGATCATTTCTCACACTTAAGGATGGTTGCAGCAACCTCCTGATCACATGATCAAAATTCGGTACGTTTGGTGACAATGTGCCGGGGTCATGTGATCCGTTTTTGCGACCTTCTGACAAGCAAAATCAATGGGGAAGCCAGATTCACTTAACAACTGCAGTGATTTACTTAAAACTGTAGCAAGAAAGGTCATAAAAGTGAGGCAAAACTAACTTAACAACCGCCTCGCTTAGCAACATACATTTTGGGCTCCATTGTGGTCGTAAGTCAAGACCTGCTTGTGTTAGTACAAAGCATTAATACTACGTCACTAAATTTGCCTGGAGCTAATTGGCAACCAATGCAATTTGCATAGCAGCAGTGACACATGAGCCCAGTGAGAATAGCCCATTACTGCTTGCACAACTGTATTTGGAGCCAACTGACAGCTTCTAGACAGTCTTCAAGGGCAGCCCCATATAGAGCACATTGCAGTGGTCCAGTTGTGAGGTGACCCGGTGTGAGGAAGATGGGTGCTAAAGGAAACTGTGAAGAATTAAGTGAGAATTTTTTTTTACGGAGAATAAAGGGAAACCACAGCAAAATGTACAGTATCAGGGAAACAAAAGATGAAAAGACAAAAAGGGGATGATTTTTTAAATTAATAATAATAATAGTAGTAGTAGTAGTAGTAGTAGTAGTAGTAAAGTTGGAAGGGACCTTGGAGGTCATCTAGTCCAACCCCCTGCTCAGGCAGGAAACCCTATACCATTTCAGACAAATGGATGTCCAGTCTCTTCTTAGGAACTTCCAGTGTTGGAGCATTCACCACTTCTGGAGGCAGGTTGTTCCACTGGTTAATTGTTCTAACTGTCAGGAAGTTTCTCCTTAGTTCTAGCTTGCTTCTCTCCTTGATTAGTTTCCATCCGTTGCTTCTTGTCCTGCCTTCAGGCGCTTTGGAGAATAGCTTGACTCCCTCTTCTTTGTGGCAGCCCCTGAGATATTGGAAGACTGCCATCCTGTCCCCCCTCGTCCTTCTCTTCATTAAAGTAGACATACCCAATTCCAGCAACCGTTCCTTATATGTTTTAGCCTCCAGTCCCCTAATCATCTTTGTTGCTGCTAGCCTTCTGGAAAGCCCTTAAAACTTGTTTTTTTAACTAGACGCAGGGAACCCAGAGATAGCCTGTAAGGTGGTTTTATAAGATTAAGTGATGTTTGTTCCCCGGCTTTCTTCCATTTTTATCTGTTTGTTTTATCTCTTGACTTTATCTGCTTCTTTTACTTATATTTTTTATTTTATCTGCATCTTGTGAAACCAGAACTTTTCCTTCTGAGACGGATGAATAAACAGTTGGGGGGGAAAAGTCACAAGAGTTTTGTTTTTGTATATGATAACCACAGCGAGATGTATGCACAAGGATGGAAAGATTTGGCAATGCATACAAGGAATGGCTGGTGTAGTAGATGATAGAACTTGCTAGGAAGGTCAGATTGACCTGCTTAATTAGAGAAAAGATGATATGTTTATTGCCGACTGCATACCCCTTGTGGACTTTTCAAGACAACCAGAAAAAAATAAACTTATGATCTTTGATTTTGATGATTAGCTAGGACAAATTATAGAAAGACGAGAGTCACACTGAATTTAGAGGAAGAGGTGAATTACAATAATACTTACAACTGCTGTAAAGAAGAGGTTTATAATTTGTTTCCTTTCCTTTCCATCCTTTTCGTTTTGCACATTAGCTTTCTCTTTTATTTCCTCTTTTGGGGTTTTGTCTTCTTGCTTTATTTTAGTTTGTCTTTAATTTTTACTCTTGTTTTTAAAACTTTTCATAAAATTATATTTTAAAAAAATGTATTTTGTCTTCTTTTTTTCCACCCACATTTTTCTGCAGTGTAGACTCTCTTTATCCGTCTTAATGGATCCCGTCTTAGTCAGATTAGCAAGTGGAGAGTTATAGGTCCTCAAGGAAGCAAGTCTAGATGAGCAGTGGCCTGGTAAATCACAAATAATGATTTCACGAATCACGAATTTTTGTCGCCACTTGACTGCAGAGTGAATGACCCAAAAAGCAAAGTTGTGAGGCCACACCTGTCCAAGATGGCATGTCAGGAGCATAGCAATGAGATTTTTCCTAGATTTCCTTCCTGAGGAACTTCTCTCCACTCTCTAAGGCAGGGGTAGGCAACCTTGGCTCTTTTATGACTCGTGGACTTCAACTCCCAGAATGCCTGAGCCAGCATGGCTCAGCTTGGAAACCTCTCCCTTCTCCAGCATGATTGGATGTAGAATCCACCGGTGGGTAATTATAGCCTTTCTGCTCAGCTAGACTAAGTCAGAACTTTAGCCACGCCTCCTTCAGGGAGTGCCTCCCAGTTTTGACGTAGTCTACAGCTCAGCAGCAGCAAAATTTGGAGGCTCCTTAGCTAGTTAGGCCTAGTCAGGAATTGTATCTTTATTTAGTTTATTTTAACTTATTTTAAATTTACAGCTCTAAATTTCCATTGGATTCCAATTCGGACTGATTTGTTTTAAATTGATCAAATTTAACTCGAGGATTGGCTGCAGTTGGTACAGGCCTTTGGGCCCAAAGGCCTGAGAGGCTTGGGCCGCAGGGGAATTGAGGGAATATTTCCTCGCTTGCTAGCTGCCGCCCGAGTAGAATTGCGAAACCGCTCCCTCACAGGAGCGTCCCTGGGGAGGTTTTTTCTTCGCTCCTCAGTCAGATGGACGAAGCGGCGTTCCGGATAGCAGCGTCGCTACTACAATAAAAGCAAGTGCCTCTCGGAGTGGGGGAAAGCGACCCTGGTTGCCCTGTAAGGGGTGGTGGGTTCCGTGACTGCTTCCCTCCCGGTTCTTCGCCGTTCGAAGGCATCAGAGATTGCGGCCGCTGTGGGCCGCGTGTGAGAGTCACGGCCGCCATATTGGCTCAGGCACGACTGCCATTTTGGGGGTAGGTGCGGAGGCCTACTGACTGACGCGGCCGCCATTTTAGGAGGCGTGGCCGCCTTTTTCGAGTGGCGCGGCTGCCATTTTGACCAGGGTGTGGTCGGACATTCACGGAGGCCGGTTGAAGGCCTAGTTGAACAGGACGCGCGCCTGGTTTGCCGTCGCAGTGCCTGCTAAGTCAGGCCCTACCGGGGGGAGAGAGAGAGAACAAAAGGATCGATCTTCCGAAGTGTGAAACTCTTTTAATTGCCTTTGAAGGGTGTTTCATTGGCAGTATTTAGAGAATAGAACTTTAGCTGTTGTACCTTACAGTATCTTACCTGTCCATAGGGGACTTTCATGCCACCTGTTGTAATTAGTTGTGACCTTTAGTCACTTGGCCTTGCAGACGAATTTAGAAATTTGTCTGACTGTGACTGCCATTGCACCAGTGCAGAACAAGGGTCGGTTTCCCATCTCTGCCAGTAGGATCTGCATCCTTGGGTTCTCCCCCCACCGTCTGGGTACCTTTACCGGATCATCCAGACAGCATGGCAGACAGTGCTTCGCCCCAGGCATACCAAGGCTCAGGCACCCCCCCACATCACAAAAGCGCAGATCTGTTGATTTGGAAGTGGGGGGGGAGAAGAAAGCTAAAACTAAACACCTGGTTACAAAGGAGCCGTCGAAGGCAGCCGAGTGAGAGACCACGAGGAGGCACCAGGCGCTGGAGAGGGAGTTCTCCAAGGCCCAGAGGCTCAGGGCCAGTGGGGCTGAAGTAGTTTCCCCCACCCCATTGGACACTCCTATTCCATTTGAGCCGCAATTGGAATCTGGGCAACGGCCTAGGGCATGGTCTCCTCCGGGGGAAACTGAGCAGGTTGGTTCCCCTCGTTCAATTTCATCTTCACCCAAACACCCAGGTTCTGCAGCCACTCATGCTGAGGCAGGGGCCAGTTCTAGGGATCAGCATAGTCAATGGTCTCAACAATTCCACTCATTTATGCAGCAGGCATTTGACCAGTTTATGTCTTCCTCCAGGGGTCATCCTCCTCCTCAAAGCCCCTTGCCTCCATCTGTGCTCCCTCCCCGTACGGGACAGGCCGCAACCCAGGCTTCTGGCATCTCAGAGACTTCTTCGCAGGTAGCAGAGGAGGGATCCGTGGACCTGGAGATGACTGACATACCGATGTCTGAGGATGAGGAAGCAGCCCCGGAACAGGCATCCACCTCAGGGTTATTCGACCCCTCATTACTCCGTTCCCTCCTCCTTAAGGCCTGTGCTATGGTCAACCTTTCCTCGGCCAAGGTGGCTAAACCCGCCACTTCCGACGAGGATGAATCCAATCCTCTCTTTACCACTCAGGTGGCAAAGGAGAAACAGATTCCTTGCCCAAAGGTTTTTCACTCCACGGTGCAGACACAGTGGGCGTCTTTAGCAACTGTTCCCTCTCCCAACAATACGGAGAAAAAATTGTTTAACATTTCCTCCTCCTTTGCATCTCTCTTGGAGGTGCCGTCGGTGGACGATCCCTTAATTTCTCTTTTCTCAACTTCTGCCATTCCAGGGGACATGGCTGGGGCCCTGAAAGCGGAGGATAAAAAATTTGAATTTTCCCTTCGTCGGGCATACCAATCCTCGGCATGGTTAATTAGAGCCACCACCTCGGTCTCCTTCTTCGCAAGGGCCTCTATCATGTGGCTCCGGGAGCTCCAATTGAGTGTTCCACCCAAACAGGTACGCACGCACCAAAGACTGACAAAGTTACTCACTGTAGCAGAGTACATGGCTGATTCGTCCTTATACGCCACAAGGTACTCAGCCAGATCAATTGCAGCAACTGTGGCCTCATGGAGGCTTCTCTGGCTAAAACAGTGGAGGACAGACTTAAGGTCTAAGTGGTGCCTGTCCACCTCCAAGTACACAGGTTCAAAATTGTTTGGTCCCATTCTCGAGCCACACATCATTGAGGGTAAGGACAAGCGAAAAATTCTAGCTCACCTTTCCAAGAAGTCTGACAGACGGCCGCAGCAGGAGTTCCGCAGGCAAGGGTTTCGCCCAAGCGGCTCCTGGGAATGGAGGCAGCCCTTTCGTGGCGGGCAGTCCTGGGATTGGTCCAGGGGCTCGCGACCCTTCTCCTCCAGGCAGGATCGCAACCAGGACCGCCCGAACACAGCCAGGGGCCAATTCCAATCGAAGCGACCCTTTAGGGGTGCGGGGGGGGGGGTCGCCCGTACAGGCAGTCCAAGTGACGCCAGAGACAGTGCTCCCATTGGAGGTCACCTGGCGCAGTTCAGTTGTTGGCAGGCAACAACTACCGACACTTGGGTGAGGGACACCATAAGAAAAGGACTAGCCATAGAATTTTACTCCCCTCCTCCAAGTTGCTTTATAAAATGTCCAGTCTCACGCAACCCAGCCAAAGCAAGGCTGCTAAAATTGGCCATAGACCACCTAATAGAAATTGAGGCAATAGAACAGGTACCACAAGAACAGGAAAAACAGGGGTTTTACTCCATCCTGTTTGTCGTGCCCAAGGCATCGGGGGGATGGAGAGAAAGTCTAAATCATTTTGTAGTCTACAAAAGGTTCAAGATGCAGTCCTTCAAATCCACATTGGCCAGCATCAGGAAAGGGGACTTGCTCTCACCCATCAATTTAACAGAGGCATACTTACACATCCCAATCCTTCAGGAACATCGAAAATTTCTCCGCTTCCAATACAGGGCCCTTCCATTTGGCCTATCCTCGGCCCCTCGGGTATTCACAAAGGTATTGGCCATCTTGGCGGCCTACCTTCCCATGTTGCAGGTGCGCGTCCAATGTTATCTGGACGACATCTTAATCCAGTCCAGCTCCCTCCAGTCAGCCCAAGCAGATTTACAGGTCACGCTACGCACCCTTCAGGATCACGGCTTTTCCGTGAACTACAAAAAAAAATCACATCGTTCCCACAAAAAGATTATTCCATCTAGGAGCGATCATAGACTCATGCATGGTTTATCTTTCCCGGGAGTGCCGGGTAAGCATCCGAAAGCTCGCACAAGCCATTCGGAGACAAAGATTGGTCCCTCTCGTGCAGCTGTCCCAGCTCCTGGGAAAGATGGTTTCGTGCATGGGGATCGTTCCCTGGGCCAGACTTCACTCCAGAAGTCTCCAATGGTTCCTCCTTCCTTTCCAAAGGCAGAAACTCAGTGCGTCCTCAAGAAAGGTTAGGGTCCCTCAGCACACCCTCTCATCTCTCCTGTGGTGGGCCTCATCAGCAATGTCCAAAGGGACACTCTTCAGAGAACCAACCAGAATCACAGTGACCACGGACGGCAGCCAGTTCGTCTGGGGGGCTCACTTTCAAACACATCTCGCATAGGGCAGGTGGTCAAAACAGGACTTAAAACACAATATAAATTGGCTCGAGCTCAGGGCCATACACCTGGCCCTCCTTCGCTTCTCTTCTCTTCTGGCGGGTCACCACATCCTGGTGCTAACGGACAACGTGGCAGCCAAGGCCCACGTGAACAAACAGGGAGGGACCAGATCGGTGGCACTCATGCAGGAGGCCCGGGATCTGGGCCTGTGGGCGGAGTCATTCCTAGGTTCCATCAAAGCGGAACATATCTCGGGGGAAGTGAATCCGCCAAGCGGATTCGCTCAGCAGAGTCACAGTGGATCACAAGCAACCTTACTATGGCAAAGATGTGGCCAGGACTTGCTTCTGCCCTAATTAAGTGCAAGTGGGGAAAAAGCCCCTTACCTAACATGAAATGCTGATCCTTCTCGAACCTGGACTGCCGGATTTCCAGTTGACAAGCCCAGTGTCTTAACTATAACTCAGTGTGCTGAGCCACTGTGCTATCCAAAAATAAGATATACTCAGATGAAAAAAAAAAAAGTTGAACGGAGATAAACCCCTCCTTTGTCCCCAAATCCCAAACCCCAAACCTGTCTCTGTCTCTGTCTCTGTCTCTCTGTCTGTCTCTGTCAGTCTCTGTCTGTCTCTGTCTGTCTGTCTGTCTGTCTGTCTGTCTGTCTGTCTGTCTGTCTGTCTCTCTCTCTCTCTCTCTCTCTCATCTCCTCTTCCTCTCTCTGCTTTTACCCTATCACAGTTAGTTTTGTAAACCTCTTCGGTATTTGCATTCCTCAGCTTCAAACTTGGATTCTCCTTGTCTGAAAACCTCATAATCTGCCTTTGGCCTGAGATAGCTTGGGTGGGGGGGACACCATTTTCCCCACAGACATGGCTGCAAATGGACACCTGGATGTGTCCAGATATGAAATATAATTACAGCTAGTCTTCAATGTATGACTAGTGGCTTGGCGACTGTTCAAAGTTACAACAGACAGACCCAATTCCAGCAGCTGGCCCTCCCAGGGTCATGTGACCACAATTTGGTGCTTGGCGACCGACCTGCATTCACAACCATTTGCTGGGCCCCCTGGTTTTGGGAACTGTGATTTGCGATGTTTTTGCTGACAGCCTGGGTTTACTTCTGGTTTTCAGCAAAACTGGCCCATAAAGAACAAAGGACTTGCTTAACCACTGTGGCATTTGATTTACAACTACTGCATTCGCTTTGCAACCACTGCATTTGCAAAAAAAAAAGATTGTAAAAAGGGCCCTGGTCATGTGGTGACCCACTTTACAACGGTCGCGATTTGCAACCATACTGGTGGCAGGCTCCATTGTGGTCATAAGTAAAGGTTTACCTGAAATGTCATCACCACTCATTTTGGCATTTTCTGCAATGTATGGCAACATTTTTTTTCAAAAGGCAACAGGATTTTTGTTTTTCCTTGAAGAAGCTTCTTCAGTTCTGACTGAATGGTGGAGGATGAAAGGATTTATATTCTTTGCAGTCGTCTGATCATTAGCACTCTTTCTGAGACTCCTTGAGGCCACTTGCAGGTTTAATCTTCCAAGCTTTCTGACTTGAAAACTCCAAGTGGCCTCAACGACTCTCAGAGAGAGTGCTAACAACCAGATGACTGCAAGGAATATAAATCTTTCCAGCCTCCGCCATTCAGTCAGAACTGAAGAAGCTTTACCGCTTGAATGCTGTTTGGAAAGCAAAACATTTCTGTGATGAAGGCTGGTAAACCCCCATCTCCAATACCGAAAAGTACAGAACCACCAAAAGAAGGAGATAAGGAGCAAAAAGAACATGCACAGCATGCAGAGTCACAACCTCTTGCAGCAATACAAGGAGCTCCAACGGAGCTGCCTTCGCGGAGCATTGATATTTTTCAGCCTTTGGAAGTAGAGATGCCTAAAGATCAAAGGCAAACACGAGCAACTACTAAACGCAAGGAACAACAAGAAAAGGAACAACAAGAACGTACAACTCAAGCAGTATCTACAAGTCTGGAAGCCATGGGAGCTCGACCAAAGAAGAAAATGGATGAAAAAGTTGATTTGGTCCTGCAAAGGCTTTCTCGAGTTGGTCATGTCAAATAAATATTTGACATGGAATGTCAATGGTTTAAATTCTCCACAGAAAAGGAAGACGATATTTCATTATTTGATTCAATGTAAAAATGATGTAATTTGCTTACAAGAAACACATATTAGAACTACTGATCAGAAATATTTGATAAATAATAAATTAGGCACACACTTTGTTGCAGCGGCTGCTGAGAAGACGAATGGAATTGTTATCTATGTTAAAAAACAGAACTGAAGAAGCTTCTTGGATGAGAAGCAAAGCGTCTTCAAAGAAAAACAAAGTCCAGTTGCCTTTTGGAAAACCACCTTTGGGACAACCATGACTGAGAATCTCCACAGACATATGGCAACATTTGTTAACTTTGGCAATTTTAAGACAGGCGACCTTCAGTTCTGGGAGTTCACCTATCTTAAAGCTGTCAGGACTGAGAAAGGCCGGTCCATGACATCATTAAATGAAATATATGAATATGACATGAAACTGAATCCCAATCCTGTTCCTCTTGCCAAAGAGAACTGCTGAGATGAAATAGAATCTCCTGCTAGACACTGCTGTGAGGAGTCACAAATTCAGTTTAATGTCATTGTGTAAAGCTGGAGAACTTAAGTCGCAAAGATGGGAGCGTCTGCCTCCTTCAGGTCTTTAGAACAGTATTGTTGGAAGCAGGAGAATAAAACATGAAGTGCACATTACTCATATCTTTTTTTTTGTAAATGATAGGGAACATGTAATGTTGACAGATCACACTGAAGGAAGAGAGATCGAAGGGGCATTCATGAACTTTCTTAACTTTCCCTCTTAGTACCCGAATTAACTCATTTGGAGAGTTCATACAATGAATCAAACAACAAAGTTGTCAAGAAGGCTGGGTTCACACAAAATGCTAAGGCACAAAAAACAAGTTGGAGTTATCAGTAACTGAGCAGAACAATGTATGCAATCCAATGAGAGTGTTGGAAGTCAGCACCTACCCACCCCCCTAGAGAAGGAAATATTTTGGGGGGGATATTGAAAAGGACAGAATATTGTATTTCCCCAAAGGAATAATGAAAAATCTTAGGCCAAGACAGCCCCAACTGTCCCTCCCCCAAGCAGAAACCAAGCAGCCCTGCTTTTAGAAATACAGATTTGATAATCCTTTCAGGAAGACTGGAGCCAGGAAGCTTGGAGCTGGTGGGATTAGAAAGACAAAGATCCCTAGAAACAACAACCTCTCACCCAAAAAAATCTAACACAGGTTGTCCACCGCTTATATAAATGGAGTTTTGCACACTTATGTAAGCACTCACTGCTCGTGCAGCTGCGTGTGCACATGTGCTCACCCACTATTGCAAGACCTGATTCCAAATGGGCCGTAACCCAGTAGTGGGCCACAGCATGGGGGTTGGGGACTCCTGACTTAAACCACTGAGTCCAACCCCTGATCACTCCACATTAAAATATCTCAGCCAGATGGCTGCTTAGAGTCCATTTGAAAAGGAGGCTGCCACTTCTCTGGGTTGTTGGCCCCATTGCAGAAGATGCTAGATATAACCTTGAAGAAGGAATGCAAGGTTGATTACACACAAACAAACTTTGCCCCAAAAGCAGCCAGTAGCTAATTTTTTTGTTGCCCAGGCCCAGAATGGACTTCCGGAAGCGGCATCCACACAGAGAACCGGCTGTTCACACATTTGAATCCCACCACTGCCCAAGAGAAGAGGTGAGAAAGAAACTCAAGATTGGTTCACCTTGATTTTGTTTAGTATATGTGGAACTCTCTCAGGCTTTCAAGATTCTGTTACTAAACTCTCCCACAAGTAGTTCTTATGGAGTCTGTTTCCTAGCCTGACCTAATCTGACCTTAAAGGGCTCCCCACCCCTGCTTTGCCAAGTGTGAGGGCAGTGGTTAGGTGCCCAGGCAATTTTTTTTGGGATTGGATCCACAGACAATGAACACTTCAGTAAATAAAGGGATTTTAAGCTTCATTATTAGCTCAAGCAAACAGATTTAAAATCATAACATAAAAAACATCCATACCAAGCAGGGTGATAACTCAACATCTCTTATAAGCTAGGATCATTCAAACGAAAAATATATGTTGGACTGGAAAAAATGGATAGAGTATATACAAGGGAAATATCAATCTAAGAAATTGTATTTAGTATGTAGTTAAATTTTTATATGTTGGACTGAAAAATTATAGTTAAATTTTTATTAGGATTTATATAATAATTTTGTTTAGTTTAGTGGGTTTTCTTGTGTTTTACCCTGTATTCACTTTGGGAAGTCGGGGGTGGGTGGGTTGGGGGGGTGTTATAATGTACTCAACTGTAATATTGGTATTATATAAGAATGATATACTTTTTGATAAAAGAGGGGTTGCTCTGGACCACATCTGGAGGGGGTGGAGATTGAGGAGTGAAGGATTGGAGGGAAGTAGGGAGGTTGTAGGAGGAGGGTGGAGAGGGAGGGAGGGAGAGAGGGTGGGGGGATAGAAGTAGGAGGTAGGGAGAAAGGAAGAGGGGGATGTGGTGGAGGGGGTGCTGCCGAGCAATACCCATAGTTATTTTAATTATCCCATGTAAGTTTTTATATTTTGTTTTGTGTTGGAAAAAGTTGTAAACGATTGTATTAAGTTGAGTTGTATTTAATTTGATTTTTTGCTTATATTTATAATTATAAAACTAATAAAACATTTAAAAAAATCTCTTATAAGCTGTCAGGAGTTTCTTTCTTTTTTTTTTTTTGCCGGGAAAAAAAGCCTTTAATGACAAGAAACCAAACCCTACTGACATTCAGCAAAGTTTCTTGGCTAGCTAGAATGACTGACATCCAAACATGAGTTTATATATCTTTTCTGAGGTCTTTTCAGTCTAACACATGCTAAACCGGTGTTTTAATCCTATGCCTATTGATGGGATATTTTTCCTATTTGGCATTGTTTGGAAGGAAAAAGGGCTAATCTCTGTTTCTAAAAAGAAGCGGAGTGGGCAAATCTGGTTAGTTCCTGTGTCTGTCTGTTTTGTTAATTGGTTTTTTTTAAATATATAAAATTATTTTATTAAAACAATCAACATTGAACATAAAAACATATTGTGCAGCAATCATCATGGCACCTGATATACAATACTAAGTATTAGTCATTGAAAACGTCTGAATTAGTAAGCCTTTTTCCACCCCTCGCGTCTAGCCTCAACTATACTCCTGTTACACTTTGTTTGATTGGTGTTCCTCTTATCTGGTTCCATATTATAACAGCAACAGAGATACTCAAGGGCAGTCAGTTTCCACAAAACCCAATCCTAGATTGTGTGCAGACGTTCCCAACAAACAGCAACAACAACCCCAAGGCTTTTTATTACACCTGGCACCATGACTTTGTGGCCCTGCTATATGGTCAGGGGACAGCATGACCTGAATTTGACTAGGTGTCACATCACTCTGAAATGGGAATTAAAAGATTGAAGTTTTCACAGCAAGAGAAGCTTTGAAGCCATGTGAAGATTCCCCCTCCCCTCATGTCTTCTTTATTCAGCAAGCAAGGATGGAAAACAAGCGTGTTAGCTCGGAATGAGCTCTAAACATCTAAACTTTTCTTAATATGAAGGAGAAATCAAAATATGTCACTAAACTCCCCCAAACAACAACGACCTTCCGCATTACCACTACAGCTCTTCCCGTTAAGAAGATTTTTTTTCTAAAAATCCGTCAGAAACCGCCTTCTTATAATTTATACTCATTATTCCATGCCCTGCACTCTGCAAAGAAAGAACAGATCTTGACCATCCTCATTGAAAAAATGATCAAATATGGGATTGACAGGGTGACTGTTAGGTGGGTTCATAACTGGCTTAGTAACCGTACTCAAAGAGTGGCTATAAATGGCTGCACATCCAACTGGAAGAAAGTCTCAAGCGGAGTGCCACAAGGCTCTGTTCTGGGCCCAGTTATGTTTAATATTTTTATAAATGATTTTGGATAAGGGAATTGAGGGGAAACTGATCAAATTTGCAGATGACACAAAGCTAGGAGGGATTGCAAACACCAGAGCAGAGAGAGAAAGGATTCAAAAAGATTTAGAGAAACTCGAACAATGGGCTGCAACTAATAAAATGGTATTTAACAAGGAAAAATGCAAGGTACTACATCTGGGTAAGAAAAATGAAAAAAGCACATATAGTATGGGAGGAATCCAGCTGAGCAGCAGTACATGTGAAAAGGACCTCGGTGTCCTAGTGGATCATCGATTGAACATGAGGCAACAGTGTGAAGCAGCTGCAAAAAAGGCAAACACGATCCTGGGGTGTATCAAGAGAAGCATAGAGTCCAGATCACGTGAAGTTATTATTCCCCTCTACTCTGCCTTGGTCCGACCTCACCTGGAGTACTGTGTCCAGTTCTGGTCACCCCAGTTCAAGGAAGACACTGACAAACTGGAGCAGGTTCAAAGGAGAGCTACCAAGATGGTGAACGGTCTACAAACCATGTCCTATGAGGAACGGTTAAAGGAATTGGGAATGTTTAGTCTACAGAAAAGAAGACTGAGAGGAGACATGATAGCTGTCTACAAATACCTGAAGGGCTGTCACAGTGCAGAGGGATCAGCCCTGTTCTCATTTGCCCAAGGAAGGACTAGAAACAATGGGATGAAACTGCAGGGGAAAAGATTCAGATTAGATGTTAGAAAAAAATTTCTAACAGTGAGGGTGATCGACCAGTGGAACAGGTTGCCACAGGAGGTGGTGAGTTCCCCTTCGATGGAGGTCTTCAAGCAGAGACTGGACGGCCATCTGTCTGGGATGGTTTAAGGAATCCTGCCTCGAGCAGGGGGTTGGACTCGATGACCCGGGAGGTCCCCTCCAACTCTACGATTCTATGATTCTATGATTCTATGTCTATGGAGATTCTCAATCAGCCAAAAGGCAACTGGACTTTCTTGATTGTTTTTTTTCCCCATCTTGAAAACAGAAAAAAAAATGCTTCACTTCTCACTCAGGAAGCTTCTTCAGTTCTAACTGAAGAATCCCCCGCCATTTTGTTAGAACCAAAGAGGCTTCTTGGATGAGAAGCGAAACGTTTTCAAGGGGAAAAAAAACCAAGGAAGTCCAGTTGCCTTTTGGAAAAGCACTTTTGGGACGAAGAGATTGTGACTTTCTTCTCTATAGCATTCTTTCGAGCATCAGAGGAATGCTACCAGGGCCCAACCAAGAATCCAACAGGTTATGATCCTGGTACTTGGTACTTCCTACCAAGCAAATCATTCTAGAGAGCCACCAGGCAAATCATAGTTGCCGTAATAATCTTCCACCAAGTTCCCCAGTAATTGCTATTCCAAAGAGAGGCATCACTTAGAGCAGTGGTGCGAACCTATGGCATGCGTGCCAGAGGCAGCACTCAGAGCCCTCTCTGTGGGCACACGTGCCATGCCCCGGAGATGGCAACCATCCCTCTTCAACCAACCACCCGCTAACTTGCTGAGGTCCCACGTGGCCAGATGCATCCCAGCACAGCTGGTTTCCCTCCCCCCCGTCCCAACCCTCCTGGCCTCGCATGCTCTCCTTTTCCCAAGCACGACCCACTGCATTGCCTCCTCAGCTGTCGGCCGGCCGTCCAGCTCAGAGGCGGCTTCTCTGAACTGCTGGTGGTGGGCTGCAGAGCCCCAGAGTATGCCAGTCGAGGGGCCAGCAGGCTGTGGCTGCTGACGGACACTGTCGCCCCCATGTGCTCGCTGGCCTCTGTGTGCAGGGGCCAATACTGTTAGGAAGCAGCCACCCTGGCCCCTGCCTCGCCTTGCCCTGCGACAATGGCACCCCTGCCCTGCCTCGCCTTGCCTCACCTCACCCTGCAGGATGAGCCTCCTGCCCACCGCCCCACCTGCCAGAGACCCCCTGGATCTCCCCCAACCTTGTCCGGCCCTCACAGGCATCCCTCCCTGCGAGCAACATCAAGATGACCACGCCCACCTTGGCCACACCCACCAAGTCTGCCATGACCATCACGCCTACCCAGTGGGCCATGCCCACCTGACACCTGGCGATAAATAAGTGGGGTTTGGGTTGCAGTTTGGGCACTCGGTCTCTAAAAGGTTCGCCACTGCTGACTTAGAGTTTAAAACCCTTTTATTTTTATGTTATTTTATTGCTTCTTGAGTCATTCATGTTGTTAACTATCCTTGCATCGGCAGCGAGCAAAGTCTCGGTAGCTGACAAATCTTTGCACAACCTCTGTGTTTTTCCATTGTGCTGTAATAGCATTCCACTCTGTCCTCCCTCTTCCTCCCCCGCTCAATTAAAAACAATCAGAGAAATCATGTAACCATTTATATTTGTTATGTCTGGTAACCGGCACGATTTTTCTTTGCATCTCCCCCCTTATTTGCATAACTATTAATGTTAAGTGGCCCAAGAAACTTTTTTTTTCCTTCATGCAAATCACCCAACTTCCATTCTTCAATAGATAAATTTCTCTGATGTAGACTTTTAAAATGCAAATCTCCTTTTTGCACGATCGTTTAAAACGAAAGCCCCTGCTGCATTTAAATGTAATTCTTAGTAGCATACCTAATGTCTGGGGTTTTTAATAGATATATGTATGTATCATGTAGTTTTATTGCTGTATTGATGTTGTTCTATAAAAGACGGGCGGCTAAATAAATGTTATAAATGAATAAATATCTCTTCTTCTTTTTCTCTCTCTTAGGGGCTTTTTTCTTTTGCAGAGTTTTCATTGGAGGATAATGAACTATGGTGAACATTTGCCTCATTCAGTCACCAGCAATTAAATCCAACTTGACGGCATTTAATTAACTAACAAGCAGAGTTTGATACAAGCCTTTGGCCTCTGCAAAATCCAATGAATGTCCATATTTATTTCCAGTGGAATTTGTGAAACAATTCTTTGCCCCTCCCGAGTGAATTCTATCATTTTCATTTGTGCTGGGTCACCTTTTAATCTCCCATTATGAGTTTTAATGGGGTGTCCTCATTTCCCACTATTATGAGAAAAGAACAAGACTGTTCTTTATAGGGATCCCCAACCCCTGGGCTGTGGACCATCACCGGTCCACAGCCCGCCAGGAACTGGGCCGTGCAAGCCAGCGAAACCCCATCAGTGCATGTGCAGGATCCAGGCAATGCACGAAACCATGGCCCCCAGTCCATGGAAAAAACATCCTCCATGGAACCGGTCCCCCAAGTCCAAATGTTGGGGGCCACTGCTATAGGAATCATAATTTTATAGATCCCTGATATTTTCCACTTTATTATTTCCACCCACCCAACCCCCATTTTTTTCAAAACATAAATTTGAAACTCAGGAGCATTATTGGAAAGAATGTTAGGGATAGGCACAGTGTGTGTAGGGCACACACAGACACAAATACCAAGATGGCACCCACGATGGTGTGATTGAAAGTTCACCAATGTAATGGTGTGTGAGAATGAGCTTGGGAGACAGGAGGAAGAGCCGCAGAGTAGGCAACAGTCGGATAAGAGGCACATGAGTCTACAAAATGATTGAGGTGTGGCAAACATCTCAGAAGAGACCGTTCCCGCTATTTTGGGCTACAAAAGGCAGAGGGGAGAGATGTACTTTCAGACTTGCAAGATTCCGTTAATGTAACTTCACAATAAAGGTAGAGCCAGATCTCTTGAGTGTGCTTCTTGTCTGGATTGGCCCACAAGGATGGCAACCCGTTTTTATGCACTTTGTAATGTTAGCAACAAAGGTGAATATTTGTAGCTCAGGGTTGAAATGAAGGATCCTTGGTGTTCTCTGAACTTGGTTGTTTTCTTGCAGATGTTTCATGACCAAATTGGAAGGGAGTGGAGTTTGTGGGGTGGAGGAGAGGAGGGGGAGGGAGAGGCGGAGAGAGAGGGGGAGGAGGAGGGGGAGAAGGAGGAGGAGGACAAGGTAGATGACTAGCACTGATGATATTACCTACTTTGGGTAATGAAAAATCTGAAAAAAAAAGCCAAACTCAGAGAGCACCTTGTAATAATAATAATAATATTAATATTAATATTAATAATATAATAGCAAGACCTGGCAATGGCTAAGAGCAGGAAATTTGAAGAAAGAGACTGAGGGACTAATTCTGGCTGCACAAGACCAAGCCTTAAGGACAAATGCATATAAAGTCAAAATTGAGAAGACAGCAACAGACAGTAAGTGCCGCCTATGCAAAGAAGCTGAAGAAACAGTGGACCACCTGGTAAGCTGCTGCAAGAAGATTGCACAGACTGACTACAAGCAGCGGCATGACAAAGTGGCAACAATGGTGCATTGGAAGATCTGCAAGAAATATCATTTGCCTGTAAGCAAGAACTGGTGGGATCATAAAATAGAGAAAGTCATAGAAAATGATAAAATTAAACTGCTCTGGGACTTCAGAATTCAAACAGACAAGCACCTGCAACACAACACCCCGGACTTAACAATTGTCGGTAAGAAAGACAAAAAAGTCTGGATAGTGGACATGGCAGCTCACCATCTCAAATCCCCCTGCAACTCAGACTAACCTGAGCACAACAAAGCCCCCACCCAAACAGAACACTCCGCCATCCAATCAGAGCACAGCCAACCCCCCCATCCAATCAGAGCACAGCCAAGCCCCTAACCAATCAGAACACACCTTCACCCAATCAGAACACAGCCAAGCTCCCACCCAATCAATTCATACCCCACTGGCAGTTAAAAGGAAGAAACAGCTACGATCACACATTGCTCCTAGAAGCACGAAGCCGAAAACACCAGTCTGAAGATGACGAATAGGACTTCGTCAAAACATCGCCAAGACACTTCCAATTTTACGCAGGAGAAAACCTGAATAACCAAAGACTTACATACAAACACCCGCAAAACCCCCAGAAAACATATATATTGATTGTTTAACTTACCCTTGTCTTCTTTGCGATCTGATGGAGAGAATTGTACAAATATCTGACTTGCCATCCTCCTACATTTTGGTATAAAGGCATTTGGCTGCTGCTGTTTTTCCTTTCTATCATTTCCTAATGATCTCCAGCAAGGAATGTGGCTTTTATTTTCATGGGGGTTGTTGTGTCTTCGAAGAAGTAAAAATGCAGACATGCGGAGCTCTAAGAACACTTGAACTGTTGTTTGCGACTTGAAAAATGATCAAGCAGCCTCAAGAATAGATTTGTGCATTAACTTTTCCTTCTCAAGTGCAGCCCAATAATAGCTTAAATAAATTCGAGGAAGTGAGATGTGAGCAAAACTAGGGAGGGGAATTCTTTGGGGGAAGGGTGGGTGATACCGTATCTACAGTATATCACAATTGGTACAGCTTGATGGCTGCCTAGCCTATTCATCCAGGTGAGAAAAGTAAGGTTCTACACTTGGGCAAGAAAAACCAAATGCACAGGTATAGAATAGTTCAGTGGTGGCGAACCTATGGCACTCGGAGCCCTCTCTGTGGGCAGGCTCACTTTCACCCCGCCCCGCCTCCCCCTGTGTCCCCCTCCCCCCCAGACAGAGGGAGAGGGAGAGAGAGAAAGAGAAGGAGGGAGAGAGAGAAAGGGAGACAGGGAGAGAGAGAAAGAAAGGGAGAAAGAGGGAGAGAGAAAGAGACAGAGAGGGAAAAAGAAAGGGAGAGAGGGAAAGAGAAAGGGAAAGAGAGAGAAAGAGAGGGAGAGAAAGAAAGAGGGAGAGAGATTAAATTAGTAACATGGTTGTTCAGTGAATCTGGTTTCCCCACTAACTTTGCTTGTCACAAGGCTGCAAAAGATGGTCACATGACCCTGGAATAATTTTATGGTTGGGGGTCACCACAACATGAGGAACTATATTAAAGGGTCATGGCATTAGGAAGGTTGAGAACCACTGCTGTAGAAAGAGTGCAGAGAAGAGCAACAAAGATGATTAGGGGACTGGAGGATAAAACATATAAAGAATAGTTGTTGGAATTAGGTATGTCTATTTAATGAAAAGAAGGACTAGGGGTGACATGATAGCAGTCTTCCAATATCCCAGGGGTTGCCAAAAAGAAGAGGGAGTCAAGCTATTCTCCAAAGCACCTGAAGGCAGGACAAGAAGCAACTTGGATGGAAACTAATCAAGGAGAGAAGCAACCTAGAACTAAGAAATTATCTGACAGTGAAAACAATTAATCAGTGAAACAATCTGCCTCCAGAAGCTGTGAATGCTCCAACACTGGAAGTTTTTAAGAAAAGTTTGGACAACAACCATTTGTCTGAAATAGAACAGAACAGAATAACAGAGTTGGAAAGGACTTTGGAGGTCTTCTAGTCCAACCCCTGCTTAGGCAGGAAACTCTATTTACCATTCCAGACAAATGGTTGGCCAGTCTCTTCTTAAAAGGGAGTATTTCTACACCCTTTGGGCATGAAGTGGGAACATTATGGACATTACCTTGCGTTGCACAAAAGAGAAATGGGATATAAATCAAATAAATACAGATGCTGTTCCAACGAGAGGGAAAATAAGTAAGGAGACCATCTGTGGTCCCATTGATGGAAGACTTCCCTTCTTAATCTAGCTGGATGGGCAAATATCAGATGGTTGAAGTTCTGAAGATATCCAGGTCTTGAGCCATGAAACGATTTGAAAGTGACAGCCAACCCCTTAAATTAATTATATTTTTGGATTTGGCTTTTTAATGGAATGTTTTCTTTTGTTATACTTTACGTAGATGTTGTAATCTTCTTGCTAATACAGTTATAAGCCTGTTTCTTTTAATTAGCACCACGGCAGTCTTTTAAAAAAGCAAAATCAACAGACTTCTAGAATCTGGGTTCTTCCAAAAACCATGTAAGATGGAAATTCGGAAAGATGTTACCTCCATAAATCTACTGGGTATCAGGTTGGCAGAAGCTTCTCCAAACTTTGATGAGACCAAGATGACCGACTCTATGTATACAAAGCTTAAGTGTTATTTTAATCTTGAGATTTGTCAGCTTGCAGATGAAATGTTGACTTAGATCCACCAGGCCAATAGTTGTAGCACAGATTGAAACAGAATGTTTGGCACTAAAGAAGGAACGATTATGTAGCCAAATTAGCAATAATGGGGCAGGATACAAACCAGGGATGATCTAAGTGACAGGAGATCCACAAAGAAGAAGGAACAGAAAACCTTATAAAAGAAAACATCTCAGGTTTCGTGAGATTAAAAAGGGTTGTTTTCCCTTTCAGCTTTCATTTTCTAATCTTTTGAAAAAATAAAGACTTTGTAATAAACACACACATATACACGAACCCACAGAGCATCAATAGAAAAGTGACAGTGGTAGAGAGAGAAGCAGTGGTAAAAGAGAGAGGTTATAATGAAATATGATACATTGATAATGGTTTTTTTTTAAATAGCAGAATGGGAGAGCTATCATAAACGTTCAACATTTCCTTTTGTCTCCTCAAATTTGGACTATTTGGAGACTGCTGAAGTGACATAATGATAGGAGGGCCTGTTAGGGGAAACATGTTATCTGCCCTAGAAGAATGCTTTAATGTACAGTGCCTAGGACAGATTGCTGTTTCCAATTGTGAGAAAAAAGAAGAACGTTGTGCATAATCAGAAGTATTAACATCTGGAAGTGTCTTACACCACTGCAACTACCCGATGGGTATGAGTTCCTCTAGCAATCCTAGGCTGCAATAGAATCAAGATCCCATGAAGAATCAAGATCACACACACATACACACAGGGGCTTGGCAAGTGGCATCTATTTATGATGGTTGCAGCATCTCGGGGGGTCATGTGATCGCCATTTGCAATCTCCCCAGCGGCTTCTGACCACAAACATCAGTGAGGGAGGTTGGATTTGCTTAATGACCCCATGATTCATTTCATGATTGTTTCAAAAAAAAAAAAAAGATTGTAAAATCAGATGCAACTCACTTAAAGACTGCTTCATGTAGCAATGAAAGTTCCAGTCTCAACAGTGGTCATAAGTTGAGGACTGCCTGTAGTGATTGAGGGCAATAGAAGAAGGGGACGACAGAGAATGAGGTGGCTGGATGGAGTCACTGAAGCATTAGGAGTGAGCTTAAATGGACTCCAGAAGATGGTAGAGGACAGGAAGGCCTGGAGGAACGTTGTCCATGGGGTCGTGATGGGTCAGACACAACTTCGCAACTAACAACAACAACAACAATTGAGTGATAGTTGTAAATAGGGTTATCAGCTGACCAGGGGAGAAAAAATCCACCCAATCTGGTCTTTAACAGCTGTTTTTTTTATTATAAAAATGCTATTAAGCATCTACTCCAAGATCCAGTAAAGGCACAAGAACAGGAGCTGGATGAAAAGTGACATTCCTGAGTATGGTAATGGTGATGATGATGATGATGATGATGATGGTGGTGGTGGTGGTGGTGGTGGTGATGGTGGTGGTATGATGGTGATGATGGTGGTGGTGGTGGTGGTGGTGATGGTGATGGTGGTGATGGTGATGAGGATATTAGCCATTCAATCATGTCTGATTCTTGGCAATTCTGTGGGCCAGGTCTCTCCATCTCTTCCAATCTTGCACTATTTCCTATGCTCTGGCTGGCATCAGCTTTGATAGTGTCCAGCCACCCGTGTTCTTTGTTGGCCTGGTTTCCTTTTACTGCTAACTCTTCCCAACATAATTGCTTTCTCCAATGAATTCTCCTGCAGGACATGGCCAAAGTAGGTGAGATGCAGTTTTGTGATTTTGCCTTCCAGTGACATGTCTGGTGTTATGCGCTCCAGGACTTGCTTTTTAGTCACCTTTTGCTGTCCAAGGAGACATTCCTGAGTATGCACCCCATTTCCACCCAATTTACACATTTTGAATGCTTTTCCCCTTTGAGAAGCTGCACAAGTGCTCAGAGTAAGGCAGAGCCCAGAGACCCCAACTACAGCTCTTGCAGAAGGCTTTTCAAATCAAGCCAAGCACTGCAAATGTCCACAAGGTCAAAGGTTGTCCATGCCTGATATAAAGCCAAAGGAGCTTGTTTGGAAACCTCCTCCATGACATGAGAAGAAGCATTAAAATGCCCCTGGAAAGGCTCAAACTGCCGACAGCTTCAGCTTAAGCAGTGGAACCATTTTAAGGAGTACATTTCCTCCCAACCGTAGATGAAGAGCAGGATTTCATTAGAACAGGAAAGCAATTAGAGCTAATAAAGATAAACAGAGCTGTACTGGGTGCCTGCAGAATAGGAAATTATAAACAAGAAGCTGGGAAAAGGACTGACTAATCCAGGGAGCTGAGTGGGGAGGAAAGATAGAAGCTGCTGAGGTTTCCTATGGGGAAGTCTATTTTAATTCACTTCCTTTCTGCTGCCGCTGCACTTAATCACAGCTGGGAGAGTAAAGAGGCCCATGGGGCTGTGTTTTCTTCACTGAGGGTTGAACAGCCTCTGGATCAGGGGTGGATCTGTTTTGATGGTGCATTTCTGGGAGTCGATGGCACAAAATGGGCCAAGGAGAGTTCAGGAAAGAGGGCCAAAATGAGCAAGGGGATTAGCACATAAATGCAGCAGAAGACCGACCTAAATGGATAATGCTTCCTTTACAGAATGACCAAAATTCTGAATATCTATCATCTATCTGTCTGTATCTGTCTGTCTCTTTCATCTCTCCCTCTCTCTAATCCAGGGGTGTCAAACTCAATTTCACTGAGGGCCACATCAGCATTGTGGTTGCCCTCAGGGGGGCTAAGTGGGTGTGGCCAGGGTGGGTGCAGCCTGCTGGGTGGGCGTGGATGGAGTGGGTGTGGCCTACTGGATGGGCATGACCAACATTACATTGTTCGCGTCAAGGGTGCCTGTGGGGGCCTGGGCAGGAGTGGGACAGATCTGAGGGTCTCTGGAAGAAGGGGGTGGGACCGGGGCAAGCGCCAAGGCATGGTCCATTTCTTCATTCCTCACAAAGGATGACACCTCCCCGACACGGCAGGGGCTGGTTCCTTGCTGTTTCTGGATGGCCTTGTGGAGCTAAGACTGAATGCATTTCAGCATAGATGGCCACCACAAAATTGTACATTGGCTCCTGGCTGGCCTGGGCCAGGGCCAAGGCAGTGGGGGCCGTTCCCTCACTGTTTCCAGGATGGCTTCGCGGGCCACATGAAACTACTTTGCGGGCCGCATCCGGCCCCCGGGCCTTGTGTTTGACATGTCTGTCCTACATCCAAACTCAGAGCCATTCCTACCACACCCAGAGTAATTTATACTTTACCAAAACTGCAGTGATATATTTATCTACCAGGCTTGTTAAAAAAAAAATGGGGTAAGCAGACAATTACCCAAAAACAGTGTTTTGTTTTTGGCTGAGCTGTTAGCCATTTTGCCCTCTCCATTTTTTGGCACTTGGTCTTCTAAGCTCCTCAACAGATGGAGCAGGGTTCCTGGTGCAGTGAGCTAAGGTAAACAGCCCACTTGCAGAGCATAGCTTCCAGGCTCCAACATTTGCTGTCAGAAGGAGAAAGCAATTAGAGCTTTCTTTCTGGACATGACAGGGCCCATGTCAAGGTCTCCCAGCTGTGTGCAGAAAGAGGCATATAAAAAAAGTGCACAGAATGTAATTAGCACCAGAGGGAAAAACCTACATGCCCAGATGCACCAACTTTAGCAGCGTGGTCCATTGTGAATGGCTGCTCTTCTTTGCGTTAGGATAAATTGGGAATACACTTTTAAAAAAAACCAAACAAATGTTTATTCATGCGTTCATATTCTCTCTTGCTTCTGGGCCAGGAGATGATGCTGGGGACTTTTAAAAAAAATCTATTGTTTTTATTTCTGAGCAAAGGAAGTTTGCTGTAGTTTTTGCTTCCAAGTGCCATTTGTCTTTTGAGGGACTTTAGAAATTGCAAAAGTAGATTTCAGGAGGGGTAACGTATATGGAGAATGTCTTGGGATTCTATCCTATACAAGGCATATACAAAAAGAGAAGACCAAAGAACATGAGGCAGACCTAGAAGAAGATGGAGAGACAACATCAAAGACATGCTACAACACCATGAATAACAATGATAGAAGCTGGTAACATCCAAGAAGGAGAAGGAGGAGGAGGAGGAGGAGGAGGAAGAGGAGAAGGAGAAGAAGGAGAAGGAGGAGGAGAAGAAGAAGAGGAGAAGGAGAAGGAGAAGGAGAAGGAGAAGGAGAAGGAGAAGGAGAAGAAGAAGAAGAAGAAGAAGAAGAAGAAGAAGAAGAAGAAGAAGAAGAAGAAGAAGAAGAAGAAGGAGGAGGAGGAGGAGGAGGAGAAGAAGAAGAAGAAGAAGAAGAAGAAGAAGAAGAAGAAGAAGAAGAAGAAGAAGAAGAAGAAGAAGAAGAAGAAGAAGAAGAAGAAGAAGAAGAAGAAGAAGAAGAAGAAGAAGAAGAAGAAGAAGAAGAAGAAGAAGAAGAAGAAGAAGAAGAAGAAGAAGAAGAAGAAGAAGAAGAAGAAGAAGAAGAAAATCCTTGCAACAACCCAGTGAGATTGGCAGGCCAGTTAGTCTTGTGATGAACTCTCTGACTGGATGGGAATCAGCTGAACCTGCTTCGGATCCAAAAATGATATGGCAGGTGACATGGCTGAAGCAATTGATCATGTCAATTCAGGTTTCCTGGTATGTTGAGCTCATGGCACGAGGATTATGGAATTCACTACTATAAAAGTTTTAAGGCTCACAGGAGCTGACAGCCTCCTCCATCCACAAAGCATGAAGTCTAATGAGCCTTAGCAAGTTTTCCCTTCTGCCTGAAGAGATATCCTCTATTACCGCTGGCAGCCTTTGTGACTATGGCGTTTATAACATTCTTCTCTTGTCATTATAGATGTAGCAACTTCCGTTCTGCTCACCAACTGGCAGGTTTTGCAGCTGTCCCCGTCGTTGGAGAAATACATGGTTGAAACAGACTCAGTTTTGGCTTGCAGAAGCTGGTTGGATTCAGGAATTCTATAAACAGAGGGAAACTCTATATATTTGTTTTATGCCTCAGAGAGTTGCTTATTTATTTGTTTGATTGCTATTCCCTTTTTCTTCAGGAGCTGAAGGGGCGTACATATTTGTTTGTTAATCTAGCGTAGGGCTCTCCAAATGTGGCAGCTTTAAGACCTGCTGACGTCAACTCCACAAGTCTTAAAGTTGCCACGTTTGGAGACCTCTGATCTAGTGTAAATGGCTGCCCATCTCACAGGCAGTGACTGCGGACAACATACAGTGATTAAATAAAGCAACAAATTATTTAAAAACAATATTTGAAATGTTAAAAAGTATTACTGAAATTAAAATATTATTAAATAACCATTTAATAAATGGTTGTCACCCTTAAAGTTCTTCATGGGTTGGGACCGGGTTACTCAAGGGACTGTCTGCTTCCAGTGGTTTCTACCCATCCAATCGGGTCCAGCAAGATGAACATGCTACAGATCTGTCATCCGAGGAATCTGGAACATTCTTTCCTAAGATCTGAGATGACGCTGACCCTGTTGGCCTTTTGTAAGAGCGTGAAGACCTGGGTTTGTGCCTCTGCGTGGGGACCCCAAGGTGTGAAGGTTCCTGTTTCTTGGCTATATTGATATCCATGATCATTGGAGGTTTTCAAGAAGAGATTGGACAGATTGGACACAAATAACCATGAGTAGGGTTACTCAATCTAGGAATAGGTACAATTGACTCACAATGTACCTTCTAGCCACAACTTCCCTTTGCTCAGATTGCACATGGAGTCGGTTTGGGGTAATATAATCCCATCCAGCACCAAAGATGGCCTAGTGCAAGAACTAGAGCAGGGATCTCCAATCTTGGCAACTGTAAGACTTGTGGACTTCAACTCCCAGAATTCTTGAAGTCCACAAGTCTTACAGTTGCCAAGATTGGAGATCCCTGAAGTAGAGGGTCCCAAAACCCAGAGCCACTCAATCTTGCCAGGGTTCAATTAAAGCTGTTATTCCCCATCCAGACTCTCACTGTTTGCAGACATTGGGTTAAGATGTCTACAACTTTGCTTAAGTCACCAGGGGCAGAGTTGTGCAATCTCACCCCTTGGGGATAGATGAACTTACTCTGTAGCCTCATATAGATGTAGGAGACGAGAAAGCATCAAACCCTCTGTCACCCTACATAGCAAGGGCTGAGGGCAGGACCTCTTGCCCCCTATCACTAAAACTAGAATCAAACCCAAAGAAATGAGGCAAACAAGACAATGTCATCTACCCCTAATCCTCTTAGCTGATCCAGAAGGATACCAGGGTTGATAATATCAAAAGCCACAAGAAGTCAAGTAGAGCAAAGATGGATGCGCAACCCCCATCCTGTCCATGCCAGTGTTGCGTCCTTCTATTTTTCCCTACTACAATCATCCTTCAAGAGAGGTTGGCTGAGAAAAGAGGACTAAAACATAAGTGTCTCTGCTCCTAGTTCAGCTATATCTTACTCACTGGTGGACACAGAAGAGTCCTAAATCCTATAAATCTACCCAGGAAATAAATAAACATTCTGCAAAAATAGACTTTCTACTTGAACTTCTGAGCTCCAAACATACCAGCTCTGTCTGACCTCTTGCTTTGCCCAGAGGTGACTATAGGCAAATGCAAATTTACTGGCAGGTTTGTTTTGTGAAAACAGACTTTCCAATATCTGGATTATAATTTAGTGTTCCAATATCTCAGGGGTTACCCCAAAGAAGAGGGAGTCAAGCTATTCTCCAAAGCGCCTGAAGGCAGGACAAGAAGCAACGGATGGAAACTCATCAAAGAGAAAAGCAACCTAGAACTAAGGAGAAACTTCCTGACAGTTAGAACAATTAAACAGTGGGAAAGAGGAAGGAGGAGTGAAGGATGAGGTATGTAGGAAGAGGGTAAGAGGGTGAAGATAGGGGATAGAGGTGGGTGGAGGGGAGATGTAGAGAAAGGAAAAGTAGGTAGTTAGATGGAAAGAAGAGGGGGAAGTTTAGGTGTAGGAGGATGTGGTGGTGGGGGGGTACCGAGCAGTTAACTGGATTGTTTGGTAAATGTGTTATATGATTGTTATCAGTTGAGTTATTATCTTTTTTCTTTATGTAAAAATTTTGAAAAACTTAATAAAAATATTTAAAAAAAAAAGAACAATTAAACAGTGGAACAACCTGCCTCCAGAAGCTGTGAATGCTCCAACACTGGAAGTTTTTAAGAAGAGGCTGAACAGCTATTTGTCTGAAATGGTATAGGGTTTCCTGCCTGAGCAGGGGGTTGGACTAGATGACCTCCAAGATCCCTTCCAACTTTATTATTATTATTATTATTATTACCTGAAGGACTAGGTTAAAGATAGATAAATGGAGAAAATCTATGTAATTGTTAGGAATAAAAAATAAATAATAAATAGTAATAATCCTTAGGATATGTTTTGGCAAGTTCTGGTGAATTTCATAATTATAGCACTTCCTCCTTTCTTTAAAATGCAAAGTAGAGTTTTGTTCTGTCTTTCACTAAAAACCTTGTTGAAGACCTTTCAGCCCAGTCCTAAAATAACAGAATAACAGAGTTGCAAGTGACCTTGGAGTTCTTCTAGTGACCCACTGATCAAGCAAGAAACCCTATACCATTTCAGACAAATGGTTGTCCAATCTCTTCTTAAAAAACCCCAGTGATGGAACATCCACACCTTGTGGAGGCAAATCGTTCTATTGATTAATTGTTCTCACTGTCAGGAAATTTCTCCTTAGTTCTAGATTGCTTCTCTCTTTTGTTAGTTTCTAGTCCTGCCTTCAGATGCTCTGGAGAATAGCTTGACCCCCTCTTCTTTGTGGCAGCCCCTCAAATAATGGAACACTGCTATCATGTCACCCCTAGTTCTTCTTTTTATTAAACTAGTCATACCCAATTCCCGCAACCATTCATTATATGTTTTAGCCTCCAGTCCTCATATCATCTTTGTTGCTCTTTTCTGCACTCCTTCTAGAGTCTCAACATGTTTTTTATATTTATTTATACATAAATGTTTAAGTGAACCCTTTCTAGCCTGATGTCCTTTGTATGCACTAGAATACCATCGTCAGACTTCTCCATCATCCTGGAAGTTGTCATCTCAACTGATTGATAGGATGTCAGGTTTGAGTTGGATCGGACCTAGGGCTAACAAGCAATCAGGAGCTTGAACAAATTGGTCTTATGCATTCCAGATGATGGACACTAGTTAACAATATGGTTGCAGCATTTTTCAAGCAAGTGTAATTTCTGGACCAACTTCAAAGGTAGTCCTGCGTAAAGCATATTTTGGCATTCCGGTCCAGATGCAAACTCCAACATAAATAACTGTGGTGGGATTTACCCTCTGCCCAATCCCCGGTGGCAATTGAAGATTGATTATGCATTGTATCACGGGATGCATTACTTCTAAATGACACACTCTCTGCCACAAGACTGAAAAGAAATTGATCCAAGATGAACTGCTTAAAGTTTGCTGAAGGGAGCTAATAGACACCCCTGTGTATTGTACAATAACACTTAGATTTATATACCACCACACAGTGCTTTATAGCACTCTCTGGTTGGTTTACAATGGCAGCATACTGTCCCCAACAATCTGGGTCCTCATTTTACTAACCTCGGAAGGATGGTAGGCTGAGTCAACCTTGTTCGGGTCAGGATTGAACTCCTGGCAGTGGGCACTACTGCATTCTAACTACTGCACCAGCACAGCTCTTGTACAAGCATTGCTTGTGTGCAGATTAGACTTCTGTAGCTCTTCCAATGTGGACAGGCTCCAGCTGTGTGGACTACAATTCCCAGGATTCTCCAGCCAATGTGGGCACTGCTGAAAGTTGATGCTCACATGCCTGGAGGGTACCAAGTTTGGGAAGGACAGAGTGCTGCAGTGAACTCCATACAGTGGAGAAGGGGTACGTTTGAAAGCAAAGAAGAGGCACACTGGGGTTACAGGTAGTCCTCAATTTACAACTGTTCATTTAGTGACTGTTCAAAGTTACAACGGCACTGAAAAAGGTGACTTATGACCGTTTTTCACCCTTATGACCTTTGCAGCATCTCTGTGGTCACATGATCAAAATTCAGGCACTTCGCCAATGGTGTGTGTTTATGAGAGTTGTACTGCCCCAGTGTCACGTGATCACCATTTGTAACTTTTCCATCTGGCTTCTGGCAAGCAAAGATAATGGGAGAAGCCAGATTTGCTTAACAAACGCGTGATGCACTTAACAACTCGCTTAACAAGTGTGGCAAAAAAGTCATAAAATGGAGCGCAACACACTTAACAATTGTTTTCCTTAGCACTTGGGCTCAACTGTGGTCATAAGTCAAGGAACACCTGCACACTGATATTCATGCCTGAGTTGATACAGTAAAACTCCGTTAGCCTACAAAGGGTCGACTGCTGTTCCCGTGCTTTGAACACCGCTGTTCATTATTATATTTTAATTTATAGAAGAAAATGACAGTACAAAGAGCAAGGTGACATTGTTTTTGGTAAAATCACTGTTGGTATAACAAAAATCTTTAGTTTTTATGAAAAAAATGTTCAATCTGTTTTTCTGCCTAATGTGCCAAACTAAAGAGATGATACAGGCTTTTATAGCCAGTATCTATTGGATAGTGTTGGGCTTCAGAATTTAGTGATTATAGTCTAGATAACAGATTTTAAATAATGTCCTTTCATAAGCTGACATGAACCTAGGAGCAGTGATGGACCACCACCAAAATGACCAATCAGGATTGGGCACAAATAAACACCACTCAGAGACCAGCCCTCATCAATCTGCACCAATCCTAAACCGGTTTGGCTAAAAACCAATCAGAATTCAGGTCACCTATACATGATTTATGACAATAACTGAGCCTGTAATTGTGGTCCTAAGTTGTGGTGGTCATTAAACTGATCACCATGTGACTGTGCCTCATTTTATTTTTGAAGCAGGTGTTAAATGAACATTGCGGTAATTAAGCGAATGCTACAGTTGTTAAGCAATGGGTGTTTTTGTCAGAAACCGGAAATAAGCACCAGATATCAGTGAAAAATGCCAAAAATCACACTCATGCGACTGCAGGATGCTGCAAATGGCCATAAATGCAAGCTGGTTGCCAAGCACCCAAAATATAATCATGTGATCGCGAAAACTGCCAGCAAAATACCACAAAATCTGTGTCAAGACCATGGTTACTAAATCTTGATACCCAATATTACCCCAGTATAGATGATTTAGCAAGGTCTTTCCCATAATTTACCCATTTTAACTGTCATATCTCTATATTTTTGCAACTTTTTCCAATTCTTTTCCCTTGATTTTGCTGTCCCTAGGTATTGTCATTTTTACAAAAACTGCTCTCTTTCTCCCCCAGTAATTGTTACATCTAGTATTGTGTTCTGGATGGCAATCAGTTTCTTGGCAAAAATCCCTACAATTTAAACATTCTCATTTTCAGCAACTTTTTCAATTTAGTAATTATATTACATTCAGGAAACTTGGAAATTATATTTTTTTGCACGGATGCCAAAGGATCATAGTGGTTATGCTGTCATACTGTTGTTTATAGTCCGTCTGAACAATTTTGCTGAATCCATTAATTCCCTCTGGTTGCATATTTTTTCTTCACAAGTCTGTATTTGCGGCTGCTTCATACATGTTGAATTCTTGATGTCATCACATATTTGTTTGTAATGATTGTTCTAGAGCTGCAAAAATTAGTCCTGCTGTTGCTTTCTTGATTGTGCCAGCTTGTGACCACAGCCAGTTCCTGGTTTTTATTTTCAGTTGCTTTTATGTAGTGGCGATATAATGATTTCCTGGTCCAATTTTCTAAATAGTTTCTCAATTTATTTTTATAGTCTTTTTTTTTTTGCTTCTCCTACTTTCAGGATGTTTTGATGTGTGTTTTCTCTTTGTTTGCCTTGATGTAATAATTTAATCCACCCTTTCTTCTTCATCTATCTGTTTTATCTGCAATAAACCATGGCTTCCTATTTGGGGGGCATGGTATAGTCAATCAACATCACTTTGTGGATGTAAACTTGATGTACAGTCAACAGTTTTTAGGTTATTCCATCTCAGTTGTCCAATTCAATCATTGTCTGGTTTACTATACCAGAAATATATCTGATTGCTTGCATCAACCATATCTTTATGAGTTTTATTGTATTTCTGCTATTTAATTTTCAATGCACTCGTGTCTAATTATTTCAACTGCTTTTATTCTTAATTTTACCATGCAAGATATTATCAGAACTGATTATTCCAAGGTATCTGTAGCTTTCCTCTCTGGGCAAATATTTTTTGATATTTCCTATTTTAAGTAGTGCTCTTTTATTTCATCAGCTATTTCTTTTCTATGCTGATCATGGACTGGGTCAAATCCAAAGGACATTTTGATATCATTATCAATCCTTACAATATGCATCAGGTTTTGGTTTTGTGTTTCCATATCACTTCAAATTCTCCATGTATAAAAGGTAAAGCTCCTCCATGGATTACTGCCTTGTCGTGGAGAAAGGGACTCCTGCGAGTCCCCTGGATTGCAAGGCAATCAAACCGGTCAGTCCTAGAAGAGATCAACCCTGACTGCTCTTTAGAAGGCCAGATCCTGAAGTTGAAACTCAAGTACTTTGGCCACCTAATGAGAAGGAAGGGTTCACCGGAGAAGAGCCTAATGCTGGGGAAGATTGAGGGCAATAGAAGAAGAGGACGGCAGAGAATGAGGTGGCTGGATGGAGTCACTGAAGCAGTAGATGTGAGCTTAAATGGACTCCAGAGGATGGTAGAGGACAGGAATACCTGGAGGAACATTGTCCATGGGGTCGCCATGGGTCAGCCACGACTTCGCAACTAACAACAACAAAAGGTAAAAGTTTCCCTGTCCAGTTGTGCCTGATTCTAGGGTGTGGTGCTCATTTCTGTTTCTTGCTTGAGGGAGCCAGCATTGTCTGAAGACAATTTCTGTGATCAGGTGGCCAGCATGACTATAATGCCAAAGGCACCTGGAATGCTATCATCTTCCCACTGAAGTGGTACCTATTAATCTACTCCATGCTTTCAAACTGCTAAGTGGGCAGGAGCTGGAGTAAGTAACTGGAACCCAGCTTGTTGCACAGAGCTCAGGTCTTGAATCTGGGCTGTCATCTCTCCAGCTGTGATAAAGAAAACTTTGGTTACCAAAATTTTGGAAATTATAAATACAAATGTTAAATTTAAAAATTGGGAAAAACTAACTACAGGACATCGACTGTTTATAAAGATTGAATGTTAAAGTAACTAGGATATGTATAAGCTAAAAATTCATTGATAAATGTAACAATGCTATCTTTATTTAATGGATATAATAAGAATTGTATTAGTTTAAATATGAGACAGCAGATATTAAGGGAAAAGAAGAGGAAATATTTGATGTGGTAGTTTGAGATTTGTACTAAAGGTTTTTGTATGTTATTGAAGTATTGATTAACCCAGCCACCACGCTGCTTTTTAAATACTTAAATGTAAAATTAGAAAATCAATAAAACATTACAAAAAAGGAACAGTGAATATCCTCTCCCGATGTTTGCGTTTCCAATTTCTTTTCCATTTATCATCAAAATTGTTTTCCATTGTTTTCATGGGTTTTTTCTGACATAATTCTGGATCATTGCACTAATTCCAAGTATTTCAAAACATCTTTTTCTATGTGTAATGAAACCAAACCATTGAGGAAGTGTTTGGGCCCTGTATCATCTGGCTTCTCTGCCAAAGACTCTTGATGTGGTTGAATCTGCCAGTAGCTGTCAGGGAAGCAAGAACATTTGCTGAATTCAAAGCACTGAAGAGTTTATTATTGCTACCTACACATAAAGCTAAATTGATGCTAGATAAGGGTCAATGGAATACATAGGAGGCTTAGGTCTCTTGTGATGCTAGATAAGAGCCAATGGAATACATAGGGGGCTTAGGTCTCTTGTGAGGGTGCACAGATTCCAAACTTATGACATGTTTAACCCCACCTTCCAGCTCAGCTTACTCATCTCCTATAGTAGCTAATCAACCATCAGCATAGCTTCTGGTACCATTAAGGCCCACTGGGCCCTTACCTTGGTGAGCTGGTGATCTGCTATGCATTATGATTATGTTTTTATTCATCAAAGAATAGTGCAGGACCAAGAACAAACAAAAAAAATCATATCATTGACTGGCATTTTTATGGAAATTTAACTTCTAGATAGGAAACTAGGAATTATCCAAATAATAGCTTAAGCCAGGGCTCTCCCAACTTGGCAACTTTAAGACTTGTGGACCTCAACTCCCAGAATTCCTCAGCCAGCCATATTTTGGGTCCTGTGGCTTAAGATATAATACATGTCAGCACGATGAGTTTTTTTTTAAATAAACCCAGGGTTGATAGAACCATAATCTTTAGTTCTTTAAAAAAATGTAAAAAAATTAAAAGTTCAGGTAGAACCTGAGGCTAAGCTAAAAAGGAGCTACGCTGTTCTTAGCATATTGTCAGTATCTCTAGGCACGATTACCACCCCCTGTTATCAGTACAAACATTATTATGTTTCTACTTCATATTGAGAATTGTCCATATGACTTAAGACAATGGGCAGTATATATTTCCAAATGAATAAAATATATTCAAAGCTTGAACAAGGTTGGACAGATGACGCCACTTGCAGAGAATCCTCTGGGTTATGTTCTTGGTTAAATCATGGTTAGTAGAAGGATGGTCTTTTCCTAAATGTTACCAATGTCTAAGGCTTCCTTCTCCTTCTCCTTCTCCTTCTCCTTCTCCTTCTCCTTCTCCTTCTCCTTCTCCTTCTCCTTCTCCTTCTCCTTCTCCTTCTCCTTCTCCTTCTCCTTCTCCTTCTCCTTCTCCTTCTCCTTCTCCTTCTCCTCCTCTTTCTCCTCACCTTCCTTCTCCTTTTCTTGTTTCTCCTCCTCCTCCTCCTCTTCCTTCTCTTCTTCCTTCTCCCTCAACTTCTCCTCCTCCTCCTCCTCCTCCTCCTCCTCCTCCTCCTCCTCCTCCTCCTCCTCCTCCTTCTCTCTCCACTTCACCTTCTTTTTCACCTTCTTTTTTCAATGCTTTCTCCAACTGAAGATTGGCAGGCATCAGTGCTATTCCTCTTTTGATTTCTGTTCACTAGCCCAATATTAAAATCTATTAAATTCCCAGATATTGGAGACCTGATTGAATGCATATGTGGTTGATGTTATCTGTGATGGCCTTGAAAAGAGCCTTGAAAGCATCTCTTGTTCAAGTGATGTTCGGCAGAAATCATTTTATTCCATCTCCTCTGGGCTTTTACAACATCCTTTTTTATTTATAATTAAAAAAAATGCACCATTTGAACTGCGTCTTTGGTTGCTGATGAGAGCTATTTTTAGTGGTTCCGTTTTCATCCTTTTATACCGTGCTACACTATTGGAAATGGAATTTGGCTTTTTATTGTATCCGACTTTCTCTAAGCCATCTCGAGAGCTCTTTATCCCGAAAGGCAGCTTGGAAATGTTTCACATAAGTATATTAACAAGCAATAGTTTCAGTGACATATTTTTCTTGGAAAAACTCTGAACCTCAGAGGGATTTCAGAACATTTTGTTTCTCAGCACTTGGCCTGGTTTTCTTGATGCACCACTGACAGGCAATGTAGGACCATTCTTGTTAAATACTTAGTTCGCTTGCGAATGATGAAGACTCATGGCGATGATGAACAAACACTTTATTCTCCTTCTACAACAGCGGTTCTCAACCTATGGGTCGTGACCCCATTTGGGGTTGAACGACCGTTTCGCGGGGGTCGCCGGGCACCGCGGTCCGCCATTTTGTTTTTTGTTTTTGTTTTTGTTTTTCGTCGCGCGCGCGCCGCGCATGCGTGGTTCGGGCCGTCGCACGCGTGCCGCACATGCGCGGATCGGCCCGTCGCGGTCCGCCATTTTGTTTTTTTGTTTTTCGTCATGCGCGTACCGTGCATGCGCGGTCCGGGCTGTCGCGCGCGCACCGCGCATGCGTGGATCAGCCCGTCACGGTCCGCCATTTTTCCCCCCGCCGCGCGTGCGCCGCGCATGTGCGGATCGGGCCATCGTGCGCGCGTCACGCATGCGCAGACCAGGCCATCGCACGCGCATGCGTGGACCGGCCCATCGCGCGTGCATGCGCGGGTCGGGGCTGCGCCGCGCATGGGCGGCGCAAGTGGGGTCTCAACCTGAAAAAGGTTGAGAACCACTGTTCTACAACAACCAAGCAAAAGCAAAAGGCATGCAGGCCTTTTTCTATGGCCAGAAGCCCGGACAGTGTCAACCAATAGGAACAGAGCGTTTTTGCACCTTGCGCATGCGCACAAGGCTGGCGCCACTCTGTCTGGTCCTGGGCAGCTTTTGGAATGCCCAGGACCAATGCAACATCCCGAGCCTGCTTTTTCAGGCTCAGGACACAACAATTCTAATCAAACCTATCAAATGTTGGGTTTTCTCAACAGCAGGATGAAAACAAGCAAGCCCAGGGCCAGAGACCGAGTGCACCAGTTCTTCCTTTTCTACACTATTTTCCTCTTTCTAATATTCTCTGCCGGTATTTCTCAACTTCAGCCATTTTAAGATGCGTGGACTTCAATTTCCAGAATTCTCCAGCCATCATGGGATTTTTTTCAAGGTCACAACAATGTGCATTCAATCATGTTTCCAATACCTGGGAATTTAATAGATATTAATATTGGGCTAGTGAGGAAAGGCGCTGATGTCTGCCATCCTTCAGTTCGAGAAAGCGCTAAAAAAAAGTGAAGATGAAGGTGAAAGTGAAAGTGAAAGTGAAGGAGAAAGAAGAGGAGGAAGAAAAGACGGGGAGGAGGAGGAGCATGGTTTGCTGGGGAAGTCTGGGAATTGAAGTCCACCCATCTTAAAATGGCTAAGATTGAGAGACACTGTTCTGTGCTATCAGTCAACTCAAGATTTAGTTATCAGGGATAGATAACCCTTACCAGAATGGGAAGATAATCTTTTGATAATGACTTTGAAATAAGGGAAGAATCAAATGAAATTAGGATAGCATTGCAGTCTCTATAGACTTGCTTTGCACAATTGTGAAAAGGATCTTTCCAAGAAGTATTGGATTGATTGATTGGTTGGTTGGTTGGTTGTATGGATGTCTTATAAAAGAGATAAAGTAAATATAATCCCTGTCCATCCCCGAGTCCCATCTGGCAGATTCTAAAGCTGAGTGATGGGACAAAAAAAAACCCCAAACAAACATTATGTCAAACATAGGAAACAGTGGAAGTTGCTATGCCCAGAGCTGGTGATGTCAATCAGTCTGTATGATTTAAAACATATTCAAAATACAAGCTATCTATTAGTCATGATGGTGCTAGTTTTTACTTCCACAAAGAAGAGGGAGTCAAGCTATTCTCCAAAGCGCCTGAAGGCAGAACAAGAAGCAATGGATGGAAACTAATCAAGGAGAGAAGCAACCTGGAACTAAGGAGAAACTTCCTGACAGTTAGAACAATTAATCAGTGGAATGACTTGCTTCCAGAAATTGTGGGTGCTCCATCACTGGAGGCTTTTAAAAAGAGACTGGACAGCCACTTGTCTGAAATGCTATAGGATCTCCTGCCTTAGCAGGGGGTTGGACTAGAAGACCTTCAAGGACCCTTCTAACTCTGTTATTCTGTACTATCATAGAGGAAGTCCACTTTTGAACTGGAGAAGACCCTGGAGGATACTCATGGATGGCAAACAGATAGACCATCAAACAAATGAAGTTTTAGGGGAGACGGATGGTGTAGAAATTTAATAAATAAATAAAATAAATCACTAAATCTAGAGTTCTCGGTCAAGGCCTCAATTTGCTCTACTTTATGAAAATACTGAGCTGTCTGGAGAAATCTCTAAAGTTGGGCAAAGTGAAAAGAAACAGAAGAGGAGGAGCTGCAGCAAAGTGGGTGGATTCAGTTACAGTGGTGATGGGTGTATCCGTTGGAAGTCTTCAAAAACCACGTTAGGGGGAGGTAGACCTATGTGGAGCTATGTGATTGCTACTTGTCAAACATGTCTTGATGGCACATAAGGATCAACCAGAGGAAGTGAGCTTCTTAATATCCCTGGCTAGAGAAAATGGCTGGAGAAGGACCAGGCTTCCGTTCTCATATTCTGCTTATGTTTCTTGTACCCATCAGGCTAGTTGTCACTGTAAGCCTCAAAAAAACCCCTTGTGATTGTAGTGGGTAATAAACAGTGTGAGAAGGGAACATAAGAACATAAGAAGAGCCATGCTGAATCAGGCCAAAGCCCATCGAGTCCAGCATTCTGTGTCACACAGTGGCCCACCAATTGTACATGGGGATCTTGAGCAGAAAGAGAAGGCAAAACCCTCCCTTTCCCTTGACCCCCAACAAATGGTACCCAAGGGAATCCTGCCTGCCTCAACCAACGCTAGACTAACTGATTGTTCGGTCTGATCCAGGATGAGAGACTTTCTAAAACATTAAAGTTGCACTGTTTATCTCTCACCCCTTAATCTTTAAAATATTGCTAACCATAAAGGAACTATTTGTAGCTCAGGGTTGAAATGAGGGATCCTTGGTGCTCTCTGAGCTTGGTTGTTTTCTTGTAGATGTTTTATTATCCAAACTAGATAACATCATCAGTGCTGGTAGAATACAGTATAAAATGAGATCAAATCCCACTCCCTACTAGCAGTGATGATGGTACCTAGTTTAGTTAATGAAATGTTTGCAAGAAGACAACCAAGCTCAGAGGGCACCAGGGTTAGCACCTCATTGCTAACGATGCCGGAAAACCTATTTTTATTTCTCCTAGCTTCATCCCCAGAAGGTAGTCCTGGAAAAATCTCACCCTGTATTCTGCCTCTAAACATGTGTCTTTATAATTTCCTAGAATCCTCCCCTGTTCTTTCTCTTGGCAATCCAGCCCATTTTCTATCCATGTCCCTGATGTTCACCAGATTTTTCAAATAGCTGCTTAGGAAGGGATTGAAAGAAAGGGTGTGTGTGTGAGAAGGGGGGAACAGGATGGAAATTACAGGAAGAAAGAAGCATAAGAATGGCTTTTCTTCTTCTTCTTCTTCTTTTTTCCTCCTAAAAACATAGAAAAATGTTCCAAGGACGTCTGGTGGGAGGGGCTGGAGGAGGACAGAAATTTGGGAGATGTACAAGAAAAGCATATCTGGAGACATATGCGATGCACGATTTATGCAGAATAGAGAGCAGATGGTTTTTGCAAAGCAGAAGTCTGAGATAAATCGTTTCTGCAGATAGACAGAAACTTGCCTGCCTTCAAGGGATACCTGGGTCTTTTGGTAGTCAGTTTCGAATCAAGACTTGTGATTTCCTGTTCAGCCAAAGATCACATCTACACCACCAGTCTTTCCAAGATTATGTCCTAACCAGGCACTCCACAATGCAAAATTGGCTCTGTTTCATCCCAGGTGGTATTCCTGTTAGACCATCACATCTTAATTTGGTTAGGTAAAAGGCTGATTCATCCATTCCGTGATGTCATCACATCACAGAGCAAACTGATGATTACGTTCTGGCTCTTCCTGACCTTTGTCAGGTTTTTCAGAGCAAGTAAAAATGGAATAGTTTCCATGAGGTTGCTCTAGGCAATGGGATGACAACATTGGCCAAGAGCAGAAAGAGGGAGGAGAGAAACAATGTGGGCACTGGACCATCATAAAGCGTCTACTGAGTGAGGCTCATGAAGAAATATCTGGATCATCCAGGAAACTGGTCAACTTTGAAATAAATACCTGCCAGTGTTCTGGAACCACATCAAGGGAACAAGATGAAAAAAGAAAGTATAATGGTATGTGGTAATGATGATGGGAGATAGGAAGAAGAGTTGCAGATAATAAGCAACTGAGCTCAGAGAAGGAATGCAGTGTGGTTTCTAGTTTCTAGTTTCTTGAGTTGTAAAGGCTTACAATAACCTTACAATAAAGTTAGAGTTAGTACTTCTGGGTGTGCTTCTTGCCTAGACAACTTCATAAGGCTGACATATAGACAATGGATGCTTGGAAAACAGCTGCAGAGCATCTAATAAAGAGCAGGAGGAAAAAAAAAATCAAACAAGTAAATAAAAAGCTTGTGATTGGTAAAGTTACCCTAAAAAGTCTGCAGAGAAGAACAACAAAGATGATAAAGAGTTAGAAATTGTATAATGAATGGTGGAGGCAGCTAGATAGGTCTAGCTTATTGAAAAGATGGATTGGGGAGGAGGGGCATGATAACTGTCTTCCAGTACCTGAAGGGCTGCCACAGAAAAGAGGGGACTAACTTATTCTTCAAAACAGGGGTCCCCAACCCCTGGACTGTGGACCAATATTGGTCTGTGGCCTGTTAGGAACTGGACTGTGCAGGCAGTGGGGGAGCGAGCAAAGCTTCATCTGTGCACGTCTAGATCTTTCTAAACCTTTCTGAATCTTCTCTCTCTCTACAACATTAGTTACCCCCAGTGGTGGGATTCAGCTGGTTCGCACTGGTTCAGTAGAACTGGTAGCTACTTTTTTGTTGACTTCGGCGAACCGGCTAATGCCCTAGCCCTTTTTTGCAAGGCCCAGAATGGACTGCTGGAAGTGCATGGATACCACTTCTGGAAATCCGTTCTGAGCTGGGGTGGCTTCCCAAGCCCAGAATGGCACACCAAAGAGCATGGATGCCAGTTCCGGAAGTCCATTCTGGGTCTCGGAGGTCTAGGCCCAGAGTAGACTTCTGGAAGTGGTATCCATGCAGAAAACCAGTTGTTCGGGTGTTTGAATCCCACCACTGATTACCCCTCATAGGGTGTTGCTGACAAATTTGATAGCTGTTTCTCAAGTTTGTCATCTAAATCATTGACAAAAATGCTGAAGAGCTGATGTTCACTACTTCCCTCCAAGCTAAAGTGGACCCATGAACAAGCATCATTCAGTCAGTTGTGAGACCATCCAGCCACATTTTTCTATTTTAATAAGCAGAAGGTTCTGGAAAGTGCCATGTTAAGGGAAAAGTAATTCATTGCAGCGCCCTCCATGTGTGAAGACACTTGAAAGGGTGACTGTATTCATTACTGAGTTGAGAAACTTTAACCATAGACTCCAAACATCCAAGCTTCTTCCCTTCTCCACTACCTTGCCTGAATACCTCTTGATTTATTTGTCAAATGTTATTAAGTTTGCTTGCTGGAGCTGCCAAAAAAAAGTTGGTATATCATCCAAAAGACATCTTACAAGGGCAATTGTTTCACCTGAACTTTAACCACCGAAGTGTGAAGATTTTCTGTAGTAATTCCAAGAAAAGCTGCTGGAATTTGGACTCTTTGGTTTATTTTGTGAAGAAAGAGGGAGGGGGGATATTTCCTCTCTCTTCACACACACACCTGCTCCATGTTTCTCCACAGAATGCCAATGGCTTAATTTTTAAAATAAAATTAGTAAGTATGGCAGCCTTTCAACAGAAGCGTTGTGTTGGATGTCTTCTTGGTGAGGTAGCCAAAACTGAGGTTCTGTCCTTGCATTGGAATCAAACTATGTTTTTCCTCACTATTAAATTTACAAGTTTTTTTTACCCAACATTCAAGTCGGCAGAGGATGGTCTGAAAGTTGTTTTTCTGCAGGGCTGATTCCTATCGTGGCTTAAGGGCTTCCATCATTGACATGCCTCCAAAGTCACAAGAAAACAAGCAGATTTTATGCACCTGTCTTAGTATATCAGAATATCAGAATAAGAGAAAAAATATTACTTTGACATTGACATCTTAAGAACTTCTTAAGTCTGCCTGACTTCTAGACTGGGAACAAAGCAACATCTGAGGATGTATTTAGGCTATGGTTGGATGCAAACATGAGTGTAAAAGCTGCCAATTATATGTATAGGGCTTTTATTTAGTAGAGCATTTATTGGCTGATTTTGATTTGATTTGTCTGCCACTTTGAGCTGATTCTGGGCAGCTTACAAACTTATAAAGAAGGCAATAAACTCATGAACAAGAAATAGTCCTAATAACAGTAATAAATTACAATTTAAAAAATGGGGAGGAAAGGAGCACACACACACACAGAGAGAGAGAGAGAGAGAGAGAGAGAGAGAGAGAGAGAGAGAGAGAGAGAGAGAGAGAGAGAGAGAGAGAGAGAGAGAGAGAGAGAGAGAGAGAGAGAGACAGAGAGAGAGATATTTATATATCTCCTGCACATGGATTAGAGCACAAACAAAAGTAAGTGATGCCATCAAGAGAGTAAAAGAATTGAAATGGAAATGGGGCTGGTCACATAGCAAGAAGAACTGACGGCAGGTGGACCAAGGCAGTCATAGAACGGATCCCCCTTGATAAAAAGCATCCATGAAAGAGACCTAAAA